>CM053269.1:69241178-69602057 GCA_028583415.1 Protea cynaroides | reverse complement strand
GATTCACCCCCTCTCAGTGTCAATCTGGGAATTACAGAGGATTATCAAGGCAGAAGAATGAGAAGGTATATGGACCCAACCTCCGGGGTTGAAAGGGACCAGATGTTGAACCTTAAAGGGTCCGGTTGTCCAGAGACCTCTTGTGAGTAAGGGAAGAATTGGAAACCAAGAACATGGCTGGTTTGGGTGAACCGGTTCGACCGATGATCATGATTGGATGCTTTTACTTTCAAGATTTGGACCTCATCTGTCACCTATCATGTAAGGCCTAACCGCATTAACAACATATAATAATTCAGAAAAGAGGGAGGAATACTCCTTTTCTTTGGCTGAAGATAATGTTGCAGATTACTATAGCCTTGATTGCAATTGGCTTTTAGCATTAAGCTTTTCCATTCCTCTAGTTGCAGATGAAGACTGAAGAGTGTAGATTGAAAAAGAACATGGGCAGATTCAAAACTGTTTGTGTCTTTTGTGGAAGTGAAACAGGGAACAGAAAAATATTCAGTGATGCAGCCCTTGATCTTGGAAGAGAACTGGTTTGTTGGTTTTTGATTTCACTGATCTATTTCATGCATCTTCTTCAGTATATTTTTGGGTTTCTCTTTTTTTCTTGGATTTCTTTGGAGAGTTTGAGGATTATGATGCACAGGTGGAGAGAAAGATGGATCTGGTTTATGGAGGAGGAAGTATTGGGCTTATGGGTTTGATCTCTCAGACTGTTTTCAATGGTGGATGTCATGTTCTTGGGTAAGAGAAAGAAAATAAAATACCAAGATTCAAGAAAGATTAACTCATGCTTCTTTGCAACTTCTATGTTTCTCATTCATTCAATGAGTTTTGGATTTCTTGTCCTTGAGTATTATCTAATGCAGATGTTACCAATGCTTTTAGTCTTCCCAAAGCTAAGCTAAGATTATTTTTTTATAATTTATCATCTAAATGATTTCTACTTACCTTTTCATTTGTGATCAGAATCATTCCAACAGTTCTGGTTCCACGTGAGGTATGATATATATATTGAACTCTTGTTGCTCTCTCTCTCTCTCTCTCTCTCTAGATTCAATGTTCCATGTTCATGAAAAGACTTGTTATTAGATATCAGGTTATGCAGTGGGTCAAGTATTAGTTGTCTCCGACATGCATGAACGTAAGGCTGAGATGGCACGCCGGGCTGACGCTTTCATCGCAATCCCTGGTATGTACTAACTAACTAAGTAGATAGGGAATAAAAATTCAGAAGGGGAAATACCTGCAAGGGAAAAAGATCCCTACGCCGGTGATGTTAGGATTCTTCCCATGCTCTGTCACATAATGAGCAATGGATCCCGTAGTGACTCTCTCCTAACACACCATGTGGACCCAAAGGCATGAAAAACCCATGCTCTACCTGCAATAATAATCATATTGGAAAGAACATGGATTAAAAGTTCAAGAATGTGGTGGTTTGTTATCTATGAAGGAGGATATGGAACCATGGAGGAGTTGCTGGAGATGATAACATGGTCCCAGCTTGGAATCCATAATAAACCAGTAAGTTTGCTTCTTACAGTTCTCATATAATATGATTTAATCTGCAACTTCTGAATCTTATTTTCTCTAGTGAAGTATGTGAATTTTTAGTTTTCCTCATAATCATACAGGTTGGTCTTCTAAATGTTGATGGATATTATGACTGCTTGCTTAGACTGTTCGACAAAGGTGTCGAGGAAGGTTTCATAAAGCCTTCTGCAAGGGACATTGTCATCTCTGCTAAGAACCCCCAAGAACTGATAGAGAAAATGCAGGTAGATGCATAATTCAGATCATAGCAAGCAAGGCTAGTAATGTTCTTTGCTAACAAAGTGAATCATACAGACACATACTAAGTGGTCATCTTCTACAACCACCACCAACACCCCCCCCCCGGGCCGCCGCCGTCCCTCTCCCCCTTTCCTCTTTGGTGCTGCTTTATTGTTCTTAATTAACTCCCATTAATTGATTGTGTAGGAATATACACCAATGCAAGAACAAGTTGCAGCTAGTAAACGCTGGAAAGTGGAAGCACCGGGCGATCCCACCTCCTAAAATCAATTGCATTTTTTTTTTTTTTTTTACATTTTTTTCCTTCTTACCATTGGCTTTGGGAGAAACCGGATGTCACCGTGGCTGGTTACCCCTAAACGGATATCAGATCTCTTTAAGTGGGCAACAATACGAGTAGAATCCGGATTTTTGACTATCTGTTTTCATCTAGCCGGACTTTTCTCCTCTAAGTGTATATGATTCGCTTCAAATCCATTTCTCTTAATTGTCATAGTCTCGTGATTCTCTTTTTCATATTCTCAAGAGCTTGTCAAATCTTCAAGAACCCTCAAGATTTTTTTTTTTTTTTTGGTAGAAGAACCCTCAAGATCATTAGTTACATTTTTATTAGTTGTACATCTATACAAATCAGATAGATTATGTTTTGGATTATCCAAATTTATAACCGGATACCCCTAAACAAAAAAAAGATGCAAATCAAATCTAAATTTTCAACTATCCATTTGCATCTTTGACAAGTAGCAACATAACCATTCAAAATTTGAGGCTCACGTACTCCCTTATCGATATTTGTGGGGTAGGCATGATTTTTGGTATCTGTATCATATCAGCCGTGACTGATACAGATACCCAACCAATTATGGCCAACACAAGTCTATACTTATTGACATGTGGCCGATACATGAGTAATACTAGAAAGGTATACCACGTCAACATATGGTTGATACCCGAATTTGACATCGATACCTATTCCAATATTGTGAACTAAATCCATGGGATGGTGGCGTTGATTAAAAAAAGGAAAGAAAATCAACATTGGGAACTGTTCCTTGTACTTAACATTAAATGGGTAAAAGTGGGGATGCTGGGATTTGGAGGGGGGAGGAGGTATGTAGAACCTGCATTGATAATTTGGTATTAAACATGCAACAATCCATTAGCCTTTCCCCAATTATGTCATCAGCGAGGAACACAATGAGAGGAGAAATATCGGAAGAGGTGGAGTTGTAACTCTAGGCTTAACCCATCAAAATCTTACAAAGGATCCTTGAAGGCCTTCAAATGTTTGTCAGAAACGACAAAGAAGCACCTAAGACGAAGAGTTTCACTATCCTCGCAGAAATGAGCAAGATCTCACAGATCACACTCACTGCCCAATCCAAACAAGTCACATGGGATGCATTGGAAACCCCATAAAAAATGTAAGAACAAAATAAACTGTGAGGCACAGATTATGTAAGGTTGGCATTTTTAATAGACAAAATACCCCATAATTCTATAATCAACACATGTAGATTAGATTAAAGGGAAAGATACTCGAGCCCAAGTGATCAAGTGTCTTGTTCTCGAGCCCTTGCTTTTTTGCTCAACCGAGATTTCATTGGGTTAGACAGCTGCAAATGGCTTATGGTTTTTTAACAGGAGTAAGATGTTAAGCAGCTAAGTTATTGCAGTGAAGGGATAATGAATTACAAGAGGTCAAGCTCATGAAGCTGAAGTTACATTGGAACAGCATTACAAGTTCACCAACAGATTATTGTTGGGATTTCTTATTCAATGACTTTAGCACCCAAGACAAGTGATCATGGAATTCATAGTCTTGGCTTGGACATTGAGATGACGACGACAACTTCAATAGAGTTGGAATCCAATAATCCCTGAAGCCAACAAAATTATGACTGATATACTTGCAGGATATAATGCTCAAAACGGTTGACTTCGTAAACTCAATAAAAATTTGATGGCAACAGAACCGATTGCATTTCTAACACCAGGACTACTGAGGTATAAGGTCTATGTTCTCCTACTGCAAAAATATCAGAGTTCGGCAGGAACTTACAATCTGGGGATCATTGAGGCACCAGCTATGGTGGATGCACAGCCACTGAAGCCCACTTCGGAATCTATTCTTGAGGAATCAGTTAGTGGCAGCACACCACATATGAATTCATAAACAAATTTGACATTCTCCCCAATTTTGTCCAATTGGATCACCATGTAGAGACTTGTGGACTGCCTTTCCGAAGTCCATATCAGCACAACCAGTCAAACTTCTCTATTGCTCTATTAATTTTTACATCTAGTGCAGGTGGGTTTTCAAGGAATTCCAAGGGCTTCCCAGTTGCCCACACATCTGTTATAAAGTCTGGTTGAGCAACAGTGCATGGCAAGAAATGAAAGGAAGGCCTTCTGTTGAACTACTAAGGAGATCTTAAAACAGTTGGGGATATAAATGAAAACGAATTCAATCATGAAGATTACCTGCAGGTTGAACTGCTTTCAGCTCCTCTCTACCCTGGTTAATCTTTTTGAAAGTGTGGTTTTGCAACAGAGCTGGCGAGAAGTATGAAAGAAATGTTTTTGTTCAAAATTTATGGAGATTTAAAAAAAATGAGGATATAAATCAATATGAATTCAATCATAAAGATTGCTCAGTATATTGTACACAAATGAACCTGATCGAATGCTGAAAGACATTAATACAAGAAATGAAAACAAGTAAGGATAACAGGACAAGGGGAGCTGCTCAGGTATTTTAACCCAAGAACCTGATCAACAAACAGAAATAAGCACGAGATATCAAGCAACTAACCAATAAGTCTTTTCACTGCATCCCCTTTCTCTCTCGACGGATTCTGTGTTATGCTTTGATCTCAACCTTGGTTAGCATGTATTAATGCCATCTTTGCAATCCTTTGTTAAGTTATAAAATGTCTCCACTCGAGTCTTTCCCCTGTTCAGAACCTCGGTGTCCACAGCAACTCTCATATACCCATCAAATTCAACTGGATGCCCTTCGTTCAAGAGCTTGGTCTCATTGTACCACTCACTGGTGTTTCCCCACAATTTCTTATAATCATCAAGTAAATGAACCTTGTAATGAGACCTCAACTTGTCAAAATAATTATAGAATGGCTCATTGGTGGCAATATACAGGTTGCGCCAAGGCTGAATAATCCCTTGAAGCTTCTCAACAAGGGCACCCGGGGATGTGTCGCCATCTAATTGGGGCCAGAGCTCCTTATTCTGTGCCTTTTCTCCTCGTACGACATGAACTGCATCAAAATCCCAGTCCATCCGCCCACTAATCTCAGAAACTATATTCATCAGCCTCTTTGACTTCCATACGGCATGCCATGGTCTCTGCACATACTTTGCAGCAGGGCCTTCACAGACTCTGTACCAGTAATTCTCTGGCTCAGGCCCATCAAATTGCCTCCATATGGTTGTGCTCTTTTCTTTCCTAAGCTGCATAGGTGTAGTCTTGTAGCTTGCAACCTTCCTGACAGGTATCTTTTTCTTATGGGTCTTATCCCATTTCTTCCAATCCCTTAGAAATTCTCCCTCTTCAACAATAGGTGCCACCTCCTTGAGATGCTCGAAATCAAAGTAATAGCGGAAATCCTTTCCCTCCTCATCCTTGTTACTTGGATTATAAGTCGCAGCCAAGCAAATGCTCAGATCCATCACGAATGTTCTGTTCAGATATTGTGCCTCGCCAAGACCACACAAGAAACTCCACAAGTAATGGTTCATGTTTTTGCAGTAATCACCTCCACGAGAATAGTACAAATACCTCCCCTTTCTGAAATCTGTTTCAGATCCAATGGTGGGTATCGTATCATTGATTTCCTCATCACGTACAAGCGGCAAAACCCTTGGAGCTCTGCCACTCCTGGAAGAAGAACCTGAAATCTTACCTCTCGGCCGCCTAGCATTAGACCCTGAATGCCAACCGCTAGCACCAGCGACCACATAGGTGCAATTCTCTCCAATGGCAAGCCTAAACCTCCTGAAGTCTCTATACTTCCGCCAAGACTTCTCCTTTTTGTTCCGAAATCTCCAAGCCACGTCACACTCTTTCGGTTTCGATCCATTCACAGGGGTCTGATAATCTAAGAATACGATTGACTTAAACACCTTGAGATTGAACTTTTCAATAGCAATTAGAACACGCGGATCCGAACAATTCACTTGCATCAAGGTATCGTCGCAGTCCAAAGTCGAGCTGGAATTAACAATTTTCTCTTCAGACTTCTCGATGGTAGATGTGGTGATAGAAAACGTGGAAGGAGGAGAAACAGCAACCTCGACAGCCAGATCCTCTCCGGTTTGAAGTACCGAAGTGTCGGTTGTGAAGGTAGCATTCTCTACTTCGGTGAAAACCTTAGTGAGGGCTTGGGAGGATTCAAGCCAGGGGTCGGGAGGTTGGTAGGTGATAGCAATTACAGTAAATACAAGAACAGAGAAGACGAAGACGGAGAAGCAGACATTGCTGATGAGTTTGATTAGATTTTGCCCTATGGGCTCTGTTGAACCAGCTTCTTTCATGGAACTTGCTTTTCAGGGTTCCTAGAATCCTAATTTCACTTTCTGCAACTTGATCTCTTGAAACGAAGCCAGTGAAGGAAAATGAACACGATAGATAAACCGAACAAAAATCAATGTCGATAAACAGATAGACAAAAAGAACTACTAGGGTTTGGGAATGAGGATCACTCACCACAGATCTCTGGTACAGCAACAAAGATGGCTGACGAAGCCTACCAAGAAATGGAGAAGATTCGAAGTCTCTAGGCAGATCTGTTATCTCCTCCTTGCGACGTTGCTTCTTTTTGGGGATAAATTACAGATTTAGTCTTACAGCGGCCAGCTTCGAAGCTATATACCCGCCGGGCGAATTTTCTGGTTGGCGATCACTCTAAGGCTATGCTTGGATGTGAGGATGAAAGAAGAAAAGAGCTAAATTTCTCCCACCTTCCCTTCTGGAATCTTAAAAGGCTATTATCACCTTCAATTTGAACTTTAATTTCTCTCACCTCCCCTCTTGTTTTTAAATAATCTCTTCCATTTAATTTGACGATGACATTAATATTTTTTAGATTATTATGTCCTCAATTGGCTTAAAAGAGATTTTATCAAAATTATTTAATTAAATTTAATTTAAAAAAATATATTAAAAAATTATAAATAAAAAAATCATGAGATTTTAATTTACTAAATAGATTTATGGACGATCTCTATGTCTCTCTTTCAATTTTTTATCATCTTTCTTACCATTCTGCAACTGTTCTCTCATCTTCAACTCGACAGCAAGAGAGGGGTCGCTGGTGGTCATATCGACAAGATGTCGCCTTGGGAGGAGACCTTGGAGGGCTCTAGAGGAGCCAATGAGAACGAACTGGACATCGAAGGGGTAGCCGACGATGGAGAAGACAACATCTAAGTAGGCAGCGACTTTTAAAGGGGAGGGAGCATAGCGGGCGCCCATGTCAAGGAGGGGTTGGACCATGGATTGGGTGCGGTTGAAGAAAGTGAGGGAGCAACTGGCTTAATGAGATGGGAGACATGGATTGCCCCATCACTCCCGTTCTGATCCATCTCAGCCGTGTGTTGGCTAGGCTGATTGATTCTAAGGCGGTGATAGTGGCGCCCATGGAATTGAAATGACAAAGGTGAAGAGAGAATGGACAGACGATGAGGGTGGATAATGAACGGTGGAGGTGAGGAAAGGATCCTAGAGAGGAGGGCTAACTTGGGATTTTAATTAATTAAATTGATTATCCCTAAATCTATTTAGTAAATTAAAATCTCAAGTTTTTTTTTCCTTATAATTTTTTGATATATTTTTTAAAAATTAAATTTGATTAAACAATTTTGGTAAAAAAAAATTTAATCTTAAAATATTTAAGGACATAATAATTTAAAAAATATTGGTGATGAAGAATGTCTCACCAAAATTTTTTTTTTTGGAGGGGGGGGGGAGACATTAAAAGTCAAGTTAAAAGGTGGGAGAAATTTACCCAAAAAAAAAAAAAAAAATTTCCCATAAAAAAGGAGAGAGAGATACAGATAGATTATTAAATTATCATTGTTTTATTAATGCTTTTGTTTTCTACAAAATAAAATACTTTTGTTTTATTATATAATTTTTTTAATTTTGTTAACATCGAAACATAGCCTCGTAGATCGTTGGTTTGATAAACTGGAGACGAAAACTAAGATCCGCTTATAGTCAACGAGAAACGGATTGTGATCCTCTCTAGCATGTCCAGTGTGCCCCAGCACATATTCAACGCATCCTAATGAATGGATATAGGATTTGGATCTTCTCCTGTCGTTGGACCTGTAGACTGTTGGCCACACTGGAGAGGATCAGAATCCGATGAGAAACTGGTGTCTATGTCTCTATGAATGTTCCTTTTTTCCCCCTTAAAATAGAGAAGAGAGATATACATACATACATTATTAAATTATCATTGTTTCATCAATAATTTTGTTTTATTATATATTTTTTCTTTTGTTAACATCCAAATATCCCCATAGAAAATCGGTTTGATACCGGAAACGAAAACTAAGATCCGCTTACAATAGACAAGAAATGAACTTTGATCCTCTCCAGCATGCCCAATGCTATTAGCACGGATTCAATATCCTAATGAATGGGTATGAGATTTGAATCCTCTCTTCCTGTTGGATCTGCACTAGGCCATTAGGCACACCCAAGAGGATCAGAATCCGACAAGAAATTGCTGTCTCTATGAACATATTGAGTCTCTAAAGGGAAATAGTGGAGTCCCTGAGAATTTGCATTCCAATTAGAGATGTAGATAGATCGGATACGGAGCCGGATATCCTTCCTTCGGATTTGATCGAATACCCCAAATGGATACGGATGTGAATTGAATTCGGATTTTGACTATATATTTACACTTTTGACTTATGTAATCAGTAACCTAAGCCTTTCTCGCCTATTGGATATGATTCATTCTCAATCCATGTCTCTCAATTGTCTTAGTTGCATGATTTTCTTTTCCTCATCTTCTAGAACTTATCAAATCTTCAAGAACCTTTAAGATAGATGGATTATATTTCGGACAATCCGAATTCAAATCCAAATACCTTAGTCTGGATTCGAATACCTCTATACAGATATAGATGTGAATAAAATTCAAATTTTCGACTATCAGTTTACATCTGAATTTCCAATCAAACAAATGAATTTTCTTCCTTTTTTTTCTTTTTTTTTGGGGGGGGGGGTTGGATAAATGGGCATGCGAGCCTGTTCAAATTTGGTAGCCTCATGTTAACTTCTTGGGCGAGCAGATGGGCCTTTCCCTAACTTTTCTTTAATCATTCCAATTGAGCTCCCTTCAGCTTTTGAAACATTTGTGAAACCCTTATATTGACATTTGGAGATGTCAAATTGGTTCGACATTTGACACACATTCAGATTTTAATATATCCAATCCAAGGGTGTCAATGGGTGACAATCAGTTCTATGCACACAAACCTTTAAAAGAAATGCCACATGGCACCTGTTGAGGGTTTCAATGGGTGATAGTCACCTTTTTTTTTTTTTTTTTTTTTTTTTGGGTAAAGGTGATTATCAGTTCTATGCAGACAAGTCAGCTCTCATATTTGTTTCTATAATACATTCTTGACGAAACGAAAAGTGGCAATGGTGTCTCGATGTGTTATGTAAGGGTGTCAAATCTGGGTCTAGCCCGTTAGCACAGATCGAGTCAATCTGATATAACTCGAACTTAACCCGGACAGAGCCTTAATGGACAGGTCTGGGCTTGTAAAGCTCAATGCCGTTTCAGTCGAAAACAAAATTAGACCAGACTGACCCATTAAGAAACCCGAACTAACCTAAACCGATAATAACCAACCCAAACACCAGTAAGACCCGTTAAGAAGCTTGAGCTAGTCCGAATTGATTCTTTTTACTGTTCAAATAATAACCAATTGACCAAAGATTTAACGATTATAACCAAATAAATGCAAATATACAATCCATTATCTATGTTCAGATGCCCTTAAGATCAATCAAAACACAACTACAAATATATTAAATTTATTTATAGAAATAATAAAATAGTTATATAGCATGAGCCTAGTAAACCCACTAAGCCCGAATTGGACCGAATCAATTCGGAATTGGCCCGATAAACACAACCCGATTACAAACCAACATCAAACCGGCCCGTTAGTTAACATGTCCAGTGCAGCCCACCCCAGCCCGAACCCTTAATATATATAAAATTAAATTTATGATATATAATTGTATATAATTTCTTCAATTCTAAAATTTCCTATTCCCATTAAACTAGTTCTTCCTTTTATGGCTTGCATTTGTTAGGTTTTTAATATAATTTCATCGGTTCATTTACGAGTGATAGGAAGGGCTGGAAAACATGTGTTTAGGGAAAGATTGGAAGGCGAACCCAACCTGGACCGGCCCAATCAGGGTGGGCTTGGGCAGAACTAAGCCCGGCAGAGTAGGACTCAGGTAGACCTTTTTAGGCCTCGAGCTAGGGTAGGATGAACCTGGGCTAAACTAAAGGAATCCAGGTTGGGTTGGATTCTAAATGCCTAGCCCAATCCGGCCCAGTTGCAAAGCATTTTCTAACTATTCGTTTTGGTGTTTAGTCCCACATCGGGAAGATTTTTAAAATATTGCTCCATATATGTTGGTGTTTGAGTTAAACCGTCGCCGAGCTCTGTAGCGTGAGTTTGTAACCCAAGTGGGGGCATTAAGGTGATTGAACGTTGACTCAGTTCTTGTCGGGTGGGGTTTACAGGTGCAATTAACTGACTCGCCCGATCCAAGTTGAGAGTTGAATCAAGTGGGATGGGCGTAGGCCTGAACCACTTGGTTCTTAGAGCGATGGGGTACTGCGCCAGGCTGGTTTCACAGAGCAGCGAAAACCTTCCGCTCCCAACGGTGGAAGGATAACGAAACAGGTGTACCTTGAGCCCATTGTGCCCCAAGAGCTGACCTCAATCGGACGATCATCCTTTTGGAATTACTACTCTGAACTTTTCTTCTATTTGAAGGAAGTCTCCTGGACTTCTGCAAACAAATGAATTATCTTTCCTTTTTTTTCAGTAATGGTTGGATAAATGGGCATGTGAGCCTGTCAAATTTGGTAGCCTCATGTCAAGTTCATGGGCGAGCAGGGACTTTCCCTAACTTTTTTGATGGTCAGCACCATGGTTGGTCTACCCTTGTGAAACTTATAGAGTTGGATTTAAAGGATCTAACTAGGTGGATTCAGTGTACTGCTCATAATATAACTGATTTATCTTTCACTAATCGGTTGCATATGAAAACAATGCTGGCAAAGGTTTAGAAGATGCTTCAGTTGAAGTGGAGGAATCCAAGGCCAGGGTGAATGAAAGTAAACGTGAATGGATGTTCTCTTAGTAACGACCCAGGGCGAGCAGGAGTGGATGTGTTTTTAGGCACTTTAAAGGAGCATTTCAAACATCCTCTGCAATGTTTTTGGTGGGTATCATCAAATTATGCAATTGAGTTGCAATTGAGTTTAAAGCGATTATGATTGGAATTAGGAAAGCGAGAGAGCTGGGTATTTCCTGCATATGGATTAAACCTGATTCAATGTCAGTGGTGGAAGGGATACTTAAATCTCAATTGCCATGGATGTGTTTATAGGAGTGGACGAGCTTATCGCACTGTATTAATAACATTCAATGGAGGATGACCCATTGTTACCGTAAGGTCAATATGGTAGCAGATCTGCATGGCTAAGTTCGTAGCACGATTGACTACATTAAATTTCTGGGCTGAGCCATGGTGTTCGTGCAACCGGAGGTGAATTGGGATGGTCTCTAGTCTTCCTCATTTTAGATTTGGTTAAAAGGGATCCTCTCCCAGCTGATGGCAATGCCGAAGTTGGGGTAAGAACTCTTTTTTTTTTTTTTTTTTTTTTTTTTAATATAATCATTCTGATTTTTTGAAAATTTTTTAAAAAAAGGGCAGGGTCATAGGGTAGGTTTAAAAAATATCCTTACTACGTTTCTAGACAACTAATTCATGTAGATAACTAAGATTGCTGTTACATTTCTAATTTATTTGATGTCAGAGTTAATAGTTATTACTATGATTTATACTTGAAAATTTAAAGACGTTGACTATGGTTGACTATTTTACCAACAAAAAACAAAACTATGGTTGATTATTAGGGTGTAAAAAATGAAATCGAATTGTGTATCGAAATCAAATCAAATTGGGTATATCGAAACCTTGGTTAAATGGTTCGATTCTGGTTTAAAAAATGAAATTGTTTAAACAAACTATTTGGAACGTTAAAATTGACAAACCTTTACCTTAATCCCTTAGTGTTAAATGACTGTATTTATAGAAATAATTTTTTATAGATGACATACTTTTAATTTGTAAATTCATTTTCATATATGATTAAAATTATTTTAATGTTTTCCTTAGCTTTTGTTCTACTTTGTTCCTAAATCTCTTCCTCTCACTCTAGGCAATGAAAACGTTTAAATCCCAAAAATCAAAATCGATTAATAATCGATTTTGATATGCATTTTGAAACCGTTTAATAAATGATTTGGTTTTGATTATATTGATTATAAAATGAATCGAAACCACACCATTTTATCACCCTTAGTTAATTATGAAAATGGCGATAGAGTGAGAGAGATAATTGCATATGATCAAATGGGAAGAGAGAGAGAGAGAGAGAGAGAGAGAGAGAGAGAGAGAGAGAGAGAGGCAAGTGTGGGGGAGAGGAGAGGAAGAGGATGTTAACATCCCAAGCCTTCTCATCTTTGAGCATTCCATTTTATAAACAATTATAAATTTTCACGGAGACAGATAAACATAATCACCCACCAAATCGTTGATCAAAATCATACAAAACCGTCAAACCAATTAATAGAGGGTACGGTAATGGTAATCATTTTCATACCATTTATCAGTTCGGTTTTGTTTCGATTTGAGATATAATGAACATAAACCAAAATTGATCTATTTCCCAAATAAAACCAATTTGTAATTGATTCGGTTCATTCAATTCCTAATCGGTTTATCCTCTATAATTATTTTCCGTTGGTGTTGCATAACACCCCCCTTCCCTAGGGGTGCAAGTTTTACCTTGACAATCCGAGTCCGTCCAAACTTGCCTTGAATCTGGTCAGGGTCTAACCGGTCCCGAACCCTGATAGCGCCGAATTAGGGTTCATGGTATTTAAAACCTTGACAGGGTAGGGTAGGGTAGGGTAGGGTAGGGTAGGGTTAGGGTTGAAGCTTCAGGTTGAGCCCGACCCAATCCTACCCAACCCTACTTTTGTACCTTTGCTAGTTTTCAGCCTTGCTACTTTGTTATTTCATTTTGTTGCTACTGTTTTATTTCACTTTTCATTGTCATATTATGATGTTCAGCCTTGCTACTATGTTATCTTGTTTGAAGTATTTGTCATGGTCTATATATTTGATCAATAACCTACTGGGTTAAGCTTGGTTGTTACATGTTCCTAGTTGCTACCAGTTGTGCAATTAGATTTGGATTGAATATTTGTTGATCTTACATTTATAGGCAAATAATGTGGTTTTTCATTCTCATATTATTATGTTCAGCAGAGAATGACGTATTAGTAATATTAATATATATTAAAATGTTGAGTTTAGCGTAAATCAAGGTCAACCCGACCCTGATTCAGGATCCATCAGGGTAAACCCAATCCTGCCTAGCCTAGTTAGGGTCAATCAGGGTAAGGTAGGGTTCGGGTGAACCTTGCCAGGGTAGGGTAAAGGTTGAGGTTATGTTTGACCCTGACAGGATAGGTTTGGGTTAACATGAAAAGGCCTTGGGCAAGTTTGGGGTTTGCAACCCCAATCTACACACCCACACACATCGAGAGGAATCATTGCTAAGAAATCAACAAATCCTAGTTGAAAGAATTCGGAAGTCAATAAATTTTGACAAAAATAAAGCAACGATGAGAGATGAGAAAGCACAAGAGAAAGAGAGAAGAATAGATATTATAACATTCAATCGATTTAACAATTTATCGGTTTACAACCAAAGGTTTCTCGATTGAAACCAAAATCAAACTGAGACTTTAAAATCAAAACCCAGCTGATTTACTGTTCAGTTCGATTTAGTTTTTTACCAACTGATTAAGTTCAATTTATTGATTCCGATTCAGAAATGACAACCTTAATATTAACATTATAAGCTGTTTTCAGCTGATATATATAACAAATGAGAACATATGCATGCCATTGCCAATACTCCAATATAATTGGTGGAGCCACATATTTTTTTGTTGTTTTTAGGGTATTTTACTAGCTTGTATATTTTGTTTTTTAAAGATCGTTAATTTTATTAAAGAAGAAAGAAAAGATTACAAGAACGAACGCAACTAATCAGATCAAATCTCACCTTCGAAAATACCATCAGCAAGGTTTACCCAATCTTTAAACAGAAAAATGAAATCTAGGATGCTCCTGCGCATCCCACCTAACATCATCCCTAACAAACTAACAACAAACATCCCAGCACCTCGACAACATAATCTTTTCCGTTTTTTTGGAAAGAGCATCGGCCACCATGTTGGACTCTCTGAAACAATGAGATATTCACCACTGGATCCATTAGAGGAACGAATATACCTCCATCCTCATCTGCCGACACTTCCAATGTAAATTTGAGGTTAGCATCCCCTCAACCACTGAAGTTGAGTTAGTTTTGATCCAAATGTTAGAGTACCCACGAACCATGGCAAGTCGAATACCAAATAACAACATTGAGAATTCAACAATGTAATTTGTTTTAACGCCCAAATAAACCGAATATGCCACTACCGTGCCTCCCGTCATACTTCGAAAAACCCCTCCCACACCTGCACGACCAGGATTACCAAGAGAACTTCAATCCACATTCAACTTAATCCATCTCTCAAAAGGCTTAACCCACTGGACAGAGCAAATTTTTGAGTTCGGATCACCTATATGTGCATGTACTCTTCTTGGGATCCCATCATCGTCTATGTGATGTGGGACCAACCTTTAGAGTGTAAGACCCACTGGATATGGACCATGATAGGATCCCAAATGGGATACAAGTACATACAGGTGAACTATTCTATAAATTTTCTACACCTTTACAAAAACAAAAGCGACTAACCAGCTCCCATTCCTAAACCGTCCTAATGTAGCACGGCTTCCTCACTGAAAATTCCTACATATCATTGACAACTTGCTTGAGGATACATCGAGATGTTAGATGGATACCCTCAAAAACTGCCCTATTCCTTCCCAAACGTATATCCTTCCCCACCATGATCAAACAAGCCATCCACAATTCCTTCATTATCACTGTAAAGCTCTTTCATTTCCACCCTAGAGAAATTACTTCAACAAAGTCGAATTCCACATACTACAGATTAATTTTCGTCCCATTCCCAATCAACCACATCCTCTCTGACACTCAATCCCAGACCTTCAAGATACTCAACCAAACCAAGGACGCCATGACAAAGGGCCTCTTAATGCCATCGTCTTTTAAATATTGACTCCTCATAAAGCAACCAAAAAACGAGTCCAAGGAAATGATTGTTCACCTAGCTTCGTAAGCATAGCCCTATTTACATCCCACAGTCTCTTGATCCTTAGCCCAGTAGTGTTGCCGTTAGAATCCATGTCTGGGTTTTCTACTGTAGATTTGACCTACATACGATAAAACAAGGCAAATATGGAGTTGGTCCTGTTGCCCTGAGGCCATTTTAATGTTATAGTCAGGAGACTAGGCTACAAAAGATACTGGTTGGGCCCTTATGATAGGCCGACCAAGATAGTAATGAGCAAGGTTGGAAGGGGTATGATGAAAAATATACCGAACCGATCAGAGTTGATCGTGGACGAGGGTGAAAAATCGCACCTATCAAAACGAAGTGGGCCAATATTCCTGAAATATTCAAGTCACTTGACTTTGGTAGTTGGGAACATTTGTGACTTTATTATTGCTGAAGTCATCTTTTGGCTTTTTGAATATAATGCCTCTTTTACCTTTAATTTTTATAGGTAATGACGATCGTATAAGTTACGTGTCCAATTTCTATTAGGTGGTAATATTGACACCCAACATCTGTCATCTTTATAAGTAATGACGATTGTGTAGGCCACATGTCGGACTTCTATTGAATGGGTGTCAATATTACCACCCAATAGAAGTCCAACGTGTGGCCCATACAACCGTTATTACCTATAAAAATCAAAGGTAAAAGATGCATCATACTCAAAAAGCCAAAATGACGTCAACAGTAAGGACATCAACATTAAAAAAACCTATAAATAATTCAAACCATAAAAGTCAAACGACTTGAATATTTCAACAATATTGGAAAAGCAAACCTCATTCCATTTCACAACCATAGCCTTTCGTATAGTCTTCTAAATCTTTGAGTAAACCATGAAAGTAAGTACAACACATTTTAATTTTGAGGGTTGTTTTATATAAAAAAAATTTCATCTACACCTCATCAAGGATTGTTAATATCATCTACACTTATAAGAATGCAGAAACATCACTTAGGTCCACTTAACTGACGAAAATCACTAAAATTGTTGAAATACAGTTTTACCCTTTATTTTTATATTTTATCTTTTTAATTTTAAGAAACTTAAAAGATTTATTCCAAACAGTCTTCTTCTCCGGCGACGTGAAGATTTTTCTGATAATGTGAGCTTCAGACAAAATCTGGATATACTTGCACTCCATCGTTTTCACAATACCGCATCGACAACTACAGAACCCATTACAGTATCAATATCGAATCCAGTAAGAATTCGTGACATGATGAAGATGAATTTTTCTCCAACGCGCTTGCCATACCCAACTAAACAAATCCTTCGTTTCATCAAATTTAGAAGCCCTAGATCGAGATGGATCAGAGGAGCAATCTATTGAAGGAAAATGAAAAATAAAGAAAGGACCAGTATAAAAAATTAGAAACTGATGGAGATGATGACTGTCACACTCCAATTCTGCACCAACCAGAATGGTGTGATGAACCGTCAATAAACCAACGGTTCAATCAGGATCTCAAAATAGACTATCCCATATATGATAAACCAAAACACATTCCACATTAATCAGAGGTAATAAAATAAATAACGGAAGTCTTACAGATAATGAACTGAGAATTTAACTGTGATAACCATAAATAAATATCAAATTATTGATAAATCAACTGAGACATAATTAAATAAATATCAATTACATGTCTTTAATAAAATTAAACAAAATCTAATAAAATACGCATGAGTTGCACTCGCATGAGGAGTCATGCATATCCACTAAGTCTTCAGCTTCCATTGTCGCCACATGCTTATACACAGGAGCGTTCATATAATCTCCAACGGTGGTACTTGCATCATCAACTAAAAGTATTCGAATTCGAAAGGATGAGCACACATCACGACTCAGTAAGTAAACAAAACAATGCAACAATACATATGCATGCAATCAATTCATATCTTTGGTCTGGTTTAAAGTTTGCAATGTGCTATAGAAATGATAGGTGGCCGCCGCACCTCTATACACGAGTGTGTGAAAACGTCCAATGAAAATGGCACCGTCGCCCCACATGCATCCACCATGGACAATATACACCCCATGAAAACGGCAAAGCTGTACCGGTTGTCCATACCAACACGTAAGTCCCTGTTGGGGAGGGCTTGCAAACTGGGATCGCAACTAACCAACCATAATGTCAAACAATGTATCCAAGGCCTCACCCCAGCATCCCTCAATACATCCATAGAGATAGAGCTAGGGTCTGGTGACCAGGCTGAACCACAATGTCACGTCCCCCCTGATGCCCTACGATATATTAGTTCTGCTAAGGTAATGGCGATACGACGATGTTAGTGGACAAGACTTGAGTAGAGATAGAGCTAGAGTCTGGTGACCAGGCTGAACCACAATGTCACATCCTCCCCCTGATGCTCCACTCGCATCAAGCACCCTAACACTTGCTTAGTGGACATGACTTGAATAGACCATGGCACAATATACCTCGATGAGAACAGCATCGAAGTACCGGTTGATACCATCCCTACCCGCACCATGTACACCAACCAAACACAAACATTCACATGCTTATTCCTACCATCATCATCATGTTATAATCAATAAATTTAAATATGCATGAACAGTAATAATAAAAATATTGGATGACATGTTGAATGCACATTACAAGCACACACGCATATCACAATCATGGTATTGGACTCAAAAAAATAAAAACAGTTTGTTATTAACTAATTAGTTTAGGTCTTGTTCCCTCACCTTAGCTTGTTAATAGATCCTTTTTCAAGCTTTAGAATCACCTTTATAATGTTATTATATTGTTAGAAGACCTAACAAAGTCGATAGAATTTAATTAGAATTAATTCTAAATTTAAAAATCATCCTGTTAACTGAGGGTCGGAGTCATGATCGACCCTGGGTGCGACCCTCCCCTAATTTGAACTTCCCGCACACTGAGGGTCGATGCTAGGGTTGGATCTGCCATCGACCCTAGGTGCGACCCTCCATGGTTTGAGTCGAAAATATCAGATTTCGTTCTCTCTTTCATGGTTGGGTCCTATGACTTACTTCCACCATCCATTCTATATATGTTCTATGGTTTAGAACTATATTTTATTCACCTACATGGTTTTAATGATCTCCTCCATGGTTTTTCATGAAAACCTAACCATGGATGGATGATTTGGGTTTCTTCTAAGTCATATCCTCTTTATAAACCATTCTAAAGTCTTAAATAAGTCATGGAGAATGTATTCATACCTTAGTTTTGCTGAGATTCAGAGTTCCTCTGAATTTTCTCTTCTTCCTTAGTCTTTTCTTCAAGTTTTCCTTCTCTTCTTCTCTTACTTCTCTTCTCTTTCTCTCAATCCAATTAGGGTTGTAAAAGGATTGAAAGAGGCTTAGGGACATCCTATTTATAGAGTAAAACCTCCCAAAATAAGTCTCATTGAGTTTAGGAAAGGTTCCAATCGAAATTAGGAAGGTTTCTTAATTTTCGGTTCGTGTTGTTTTTCCCGTGTACCGAGGGTCGATGGGAGGGTCGATGGGATGGTCGGACAACTCATAGACCCTATGACCCATGGTTGAGGGTCGATGGTGAGGGTCGATGGGAGGGTCGGACCTGCCTGTTAAAACCTGCGACCCTACCCTCATTTTGACTATTTTTGAGAAAATTTTCATACTGGGTCTTGGGTTTCTTCAAACACTTGGTCCACTTGGCTCGACCATCATATGTAGACGGGTCACGACACGAAATGTAAGGTTGGACCATGTTCGTGGCGTGCGGGTCTTACAATGACAGTGGAAGCAATGGAGATTGCAGCTAGGTCGAGATTTTCCAAATGTCCTGCAAATGCTTGAATTATTAGAGTCATGGCGTACAAGGCTACACGACTGAAAATAGCAGGACCTACGATCTGCCATATCTTCTTCGATTCCACCCATATCCTTTGAATCACAGATCCTTCGCTTCCCTCTTCTAACAGGGGAACCTCATCTTCCCTCATTCTCTCGCTCTCTCTGCGTCTCTAGGGCTTCGATTTTTCTGCTTCCAACCCTCGTTAATAATCAAAGAACTACCAAAAAAATTGCTAGCTGGGTGGAACAGGTCCCACGAATTCGAGTGATTCTCATAATTGCTACCATTTTTCTTCCTCAAAAGGAACACAAATTTCCATGATTGAAGGTTCAACTGTAAATTTAATCAGAGCGTATTCGTCTCTCTCTCTCTCTCTGTATATATTTCAGTCGATGAAGAACAAAAATAAAATTAAAAATTATTTATTAATATGCTTTCATCCACAACCATTACCAGCTTCTGCCATATGAATCTGACTATGGAGAAGAGCAGAAGAGGAAAGAAGAAGAGGAAAGGAAGAAGAAGAAGAAGGGTAAAATGATATTTTATCTTTACTCTAAGGGCAATATTGTCCATGGAAAATTTTATTTCAGTTGACGTCAGCATCTAACGGGAATTAACTGATGGAGTGGACTTCTTTAATTACACAACCAAAGTTTTGGGACCTAAGTGATGTTTTTGCAAACTTGTGGGTGTAGATGATATTAACAATCTTTGATGGGGTGTAGATGAAATTTTTTCTTTTATATATCTTGGAAATCGATTTGCATGGAACCCAGTTTGCACATAGGGGGCGATTACGATTTTAAGGAGAGTAGTCTTGACTACGACTCAACCCTATCGTTCGTTTGCTGCATGTAACATATCAATTTAATGGTGGTTTCGATGCGGTGAGTTCATGGACGTTTACATGGAGTATTTGAGTAAGTTAATTTTTAATTATTTATATTTCTATATCTCATGTTCATTTTAAAATTGAGATGAAATTTTTGGTGCATATTTTACAACACTCATGATTTAGTTTTTGCATCAAGACCCATTACAATGGATACCAAATACACTAGACGTGGCTTCCTAACCATTGCTGTTGCACCTTGAGGTGATCAATGGAAGAAGATGAGAAGAGTTCTGGCTTCTGAAATTATCACCCTAGCTACACATCTTTGGCTCCATGATAAGAGAATTGAAGAAGCTGATAACATTGTTCATTATGTATATAATCAGTGTAACAAAAATGGTGGTGGAGTAGTTGATATTAGGGTTGTAGTGAGACATTATAATTCGAATGTTATAAGGCGGTTGATGTTTGTAACGAAACCATACAAAACAAAGTACTAAACTAGAAAATCTAATGAATAAGAAGAAGAGAATTGAAGAAGAAGAAGAAGAAGAAGAGAGTGAGAGAGAATCACGAAAACCAGAGAAAGTGACTGGTGTCGTGATCTATATCCTCTCCTCTAAGATATTGCTTGTATTTATAATAAAAACAGAATTAATTACATATGGCAAGTCCCTATAAACAGAGAGACTGAAAAAAAAGAAGAAGAAGAAATAAATACTGAAAAAGGAAACTAAATAATCAAGAGAAAAGAAGGAAAACAATTGGCAAATGTCGTTGGCTCTAATTACCGCCAACAACACTGGCCTGGTTCTCAATCTAGGTTGGTCTATTTGGGCTCTATTGTTAACACCCTCCCTCAAGCTTGGAGTATACAGATCACCCAATCCAAGTTTGTAACAGTTCAACCGATATGTTGGTCCAAACAATGGCTTCGTAAGAATGTCAGCAAGTTGATTTGAAGAAGATACGAAGGGAGTAACAACTATTTTCTTCATAATAGCATCTCCATGCTCATGGAAGACTGGATTACTAGCAATATAAATTGCAGCTTGATTGTCATACAACAACGACATATGTCTAGAGACAGGAAATCCAAGTTCTTGTAGAAGAGTTTTCAACTATAACAACTTAACAGTAGTATGTGTTTGTTACGGTTGGAAATCGCCCGTCGATCCGCGCTCTGAATGACCTGCAATCACAGAGATGAGACAAAGGAGTGGGCGCCTAAGCCCCGGGTACACTCCGATGCCTAAGTTAGATTCCCAAGGTAAACAGTCAAGAGATAGCAGAAAGCTATCTCCAGTTTAAAGAGTGGGACGTTGAAAGAGTTTGAGCGTGTGAGAGGGATGAGTAATAATAGCTTGTAACTTAGGGTTTACCTTGAGGGATGACCTCTACTTATAGATTGTGAAGAAGCATAGAGGTACCAGGACTCAGGGGAGTAGACTGCCAATAGGATTGCCAAGTGTCGCTCTGTGGGACACTCATGTGGTAGACTCCGAGTAGGAGTCGGAGACTTTAGCCAAGGAAGCTAGGTCGGTCAGCTCTGGGACTGACACGTGTCAACGTGTGAGTAATGGCCGACCGGAATAGTCGGTGTCGTATTAGACTGAGAGAAGGACTCCCCGGAGGTAGCATAATCACAATGGGACTCTGGCTTCCGACTGAGAATCGTAACCGAGTAGGACTATAACTCCGAGCGCTACCCGAGAGGCCGGGCGCACGAGAGGTCGTATGCATGACAGGCCGAATACATGATGTCGAGTGTGAGACACTCCGAACGCTCAGGCTCCGAAAGCGCAACTTGACACGTGTAAGATTTTAAATGGAGGAGATTTTTCCCTCCTAACAGTGTTATAGCATGATATTCAACTTCAGTACTAGACTTGGATATAGTAGTATTAGGGAAAAAACATCATCCAATAAAAACCTTACACGTGGCAATAAAAACTGTTTAAGCCGACCTTACGTGGTAGAGTCATGTTAAGCCTTGACTGCTCGGAGTCACAGTCCTATCAATATAGGTCGACGAGAAACGGATTGTGATCCTCTCCAGCATGCCCAGTGTGCCCCAGCACATATTCAACGCATCCTAATGAATGGGTATAGGATTTGGATCTTCTCCTATCGTTGGACCTGTGCTAGACTATTGGCCACACTTGAGAGGATCAGAATCCGATGAGAAACTGGTGTCTATGTCTCTATGAATGCTCCTTTTTTCCCCCTTAAAATAGAGGAGAGAGATATACATACATACATTATTAAATTATCATTGTTTCATCAATAATTTTGTTTTATTATTTTTTTTCTTCTTTTGTTAACATCCAAATATAGCCCCATAGATAATTGGTTTGATACTGGAAACGAAAACTAAGATCCGCTTACAATAGATCAGAAATGGACTTTGATCCTCTCCAGCATGCCCAATGCTCCTAGCACGGATTCAATATCCGAATGAATGGGTATGAGATTTGAATCCTCTCTTCCCGTTGGATTTGCACTAGGCCGTTAGGCACACCCAAGAGGATCATAATCCGACAAGAAATTGCTGTCTCTATGAACATATTGAGTCTCTAAAGGAAAATAGTGGAGTCCTTGAGAATTTGCATTCCAATTAGAGATGTAGATAGATCGGATACGGAGCCGGATATCCTTCCTTCGGATTTGATCGAATACCCCAAATGGATACGGATGTGAATTGAATTCGGATTTTGACTATATATTTACACTTTTGACTTATGTAATCAGTAACCTAAGCCTTTCTCGCCTATTAGATATGATTCATTCTCAATCCATGTCTCTCAATTGTCTTAGTTGCATGGTTTTCTTTTCCTCATCTTCTAGAACTTGTCAAATCTTCAAGAACCTTGAAGATAGATGGATTATATTTCGGACAATCCAAATTCAAATCCAAATACCTTAGTCTGGATTCGAATACCTCTAAACAGATATAGATGTGAATAAAATTCGAATTTTCGATTATCAGTTTACATCTGAATTTCTAATCAAACAAATGAATTTTCTTCCTCTTTTTTTGGGGGAGGGTTGATTAATAGACAGTAATGGTTGGATAAATGGGCATATGAGCCTGTCAAATTTGGTATCCTCATGTCAACTTCATGGGCGAGCAGATGGGCCTTTCCCTAACTTTTTTTAATGATTCCAATTGAGCTCCCTTCAGCTTTTGAAACATTTGTGAAACCCTTATATTGACATTTGGAGATGTCAAATTGGTTCAACATTTCACACACATTCAGATTTTAATATATCCATTTGTGAAACCCTTATTATTTTATCAACATTTCACACACATTCAAATTGGTTCAACATGAGCCCAATAAACCCACTAAGCCCGAATTGGACTGAATTAATTCGAAATTGGCCCGATAAGTCCAACTCGATTACAAACCAACATCAGACCGGCCTGTTAGTTAACATCTGCAGTGTGGCCCACCCCAACTCAAACCCTTAATAGACATGTTTTGATTTATATATATAATTAAATTTATGATATATAATTGTATATAATTTCTTCAATTCTAAAATTTCCTATTCCCATTAAACTAGTTCTTCCTTTTATGGCTTGCATTTGTTAGGTTTTTAGTATAATTTCATCGATTCATTTACGGGTGATAGGAAGGGCTGGAAAACATATGTTTAGGGAAAGATTGGAAGGCGAACCCAACCTGGACCTGCCCAATCAGGGTGGTCTTGGGCAGAACTAAGCCCGGCAGAGTAGGACTCAGGTAGACCTTTTTAGGCCTCGAGCTAGGGTAGGATGGACCTGGGCTAAACTAAAGGAATCCAGGTTGGGTTGGATTCTAAATGCCTAGCCCAATCCGGCCCAGTTGCAAAGCATTTTCTATCTATTCGTTTTGGTGTTTAGTCCCACATCGGGAAGATTTTTAAAATATTGCTCCGTATATGTTAGTGTTTGAGTTACATGTCGCCGAGCTCTGTTGCGTGAGTTTGTAACCCGAGTGGGGGCATTAAGGTGATTGAACGTTGACTCAGCCCTTGTCGGGTGGGGTTTAAGGTGCAATTAACTGACTCGCCTGATCCAAGTTGAGAGTTGAATCAAGTGGGATGGGCGTAGGCCTGAACCACTTGGTTCTTAGAGAGATGGGGTACTGCGCCAGGCTGGTTTCACAGAGCAGCGAAAACCTTCCGCTCTCGACGGTGGAAGGATAACGAGACAGGTGTATCTTGAGCCCATTGTGCCCCAAGAGCTGACCTCAATCGGACGATCAACCTTTTGGATTTAGAAACTACCTCTGAACTTTTCTTCTTCCTTTGAAGGAAGTCTCCTGCAAACAAATGAATTTTCTTTCCTTTTTTTTCTTTTAGGGGTGGGTGGGGGGAATCAACAGACAGTAATGGTTGGATAAATGGGCATGTGAGCCTGTCAAATTTGGTAACCTCATGTCAAGTTCATGGGCGAGCAGATGGGACTTTCCCTAACTTTTTTTAATGATTCCAATTGAGCTCCCTTCAGCTTTTGAAACATTTGTGAAACCCTTATATTGACATTTGGAGATGTCAAATTGGTTCCACATCACACATTCAAATTTTAATATATCCAAAAAATTTAGGCCCAGTCGAATTCCTACATGGCTATCCAAGGGTGTTAATGGGTAACAATCAGTTCTATGCACACAAGTCTTAAAAAAAAATGCCACATGACACCTGTTGAGGGTTTCAATGGGTGATAATCAGTTTTTTTTTTTTTTTTTGGTAGAGGTGATAATCAGTTCTATGCACACAAGTCAGCTCTCATATTTGTTTCTATAATACATTCTTGACGAAGCGAAAAATGGCAATGGTGTCTTGATATGTTATGTAAGGGCGTCAAATCTGGGTCCGGTCGGTTAGCACAGACCGAGTCAGTTTGATATAACTCGAACCTAACCTGGATCGAACCTTAATGAACATGTTTCGGTCTGGGTTTGTAAAGTTCAACGTCGTTTCAACCTAAAATGAAATTAGACCAGACTGACCCGTTAAGAATCTCGAACTAGTCCAAACCGGTAATGCCCAACCCAAACACCAATAAAGCCTGTTAAGAAGCTTGAGTTAGTCCGAATTCATTCTTTTTACTGTTCAAATAATAACCAATTGATAAAAAATTTAACGATTATAACAAAATAAATACAAATATGCAATCCATTATCTATGTTCAGATGCCCTTAAGATCAATCAAAACTCAACTACAAATATATTAAATTTATTTATAGAAATAAGAAAATAGTTATATAGTATGAGTCTGGTAAACCCATTAAGCCCGAACTGGACCGAATCAATCCAGAATTGGCCCGATAAACCCAATCCGATTACAAACCAACATCAGACCGGTCTGTTAGTTAACATGTCCAGTGCAGTCCACCCCAGCCCGAACCCTTAATAGACATGTTTTGAGCTGGATTTATAAAACCTAACACTATTTTAATCAGGACCGAAACCAGACCGGATCAACCCATTGACACCCTTGATGTTATGTGTAATATATTGACCACTTTGTGATTTGCCTCTGTGGCTTGAGGGTCAATAGAGTTGGATTTAAGGGATCTAAGTAGGAGGATTCAGTGTACTGCTCATAATAGAGCTGATTTATCTTTCACTAATCGGTTGCATATGAAAACAATGCTGGCAAAGGTTTAGAAGATACTTCAATTAAAGTGGAGGAATCCAAGGCCAGGGTGAATGAAAGTAAACGTGAATGGATGTTCTCTTAGGCTCTCTTTGGTTTGTATTATATAATGTATTATGAACTATTTGTGACAAATCAATTATGATAATAGATTATGAGTAATAAATAATGATCGTTTGGCATCACTAAACATAATACATTATATAATGAGAAATATAAACAATCACCTAATAGATTATTCTAATAATGATAAACAGCTGCTCACCTATTTGTAGATAATGAATTATATCGATTTATTTTAATTATAAATAGACATTATAAATCATACCAAACAATCATAAATTTTATAATATATTATATAATACATTATATAATACAAACCAAAGAGAGCCTTAGTAACCCAGGGCTTGCAGGAGTGGATGTGTTTTTAGGCACTTTAAAGGAGCATTTCAAACATCCTTTGCAATGTTTTTTGGGGGGTATCATCAAATTATGCAATTGAGTTTAAAGCGATTATGATTGGAATTAGGAAAGCGAGAGAGCTGGGTATTTCCTGCATATGGATTAAACCTGATTCAGTGTCAGTGGTGGAAGGGATACTTAAATCTCAGTTGCCATGGATGTGTTTACAGGAGTGGATGAGCTTATCGCACTATATTAATAACATTCAATGGAGGGTGACCCATTGTTACCGTAAGGATAAAACATAAGCCGAAGTAAAATCTAAAATTAAGGTTCCCTCCTCATTCCTTACTCCAAAATTATATCCCCCATACACATCTTCATAACATCTATGATCTCCCCTTACATGTCGATTCAAATCACCCATTATTATAATCTTTTCTCATTGTCGTAAACCTTGCACTAATCCATTCATGTGTTCCTAAAATTATAGGTTACTATTCACATCTAAACCTACTTGGGGGGCGTAAGTCCTAATTATATTGACTATCTCTTTCCCTATCAATAATTTGATGGTCATAATCTTATCACCAAATCTTTTTACATCCACCACATCATTCTTTAAATCTTTATCCACTATTATACCTATTCCGTTGCTATTATTTTTATCCCCTGTATACAAAAGTTTAAAGCCATTCAATTCCTTAGCTTTTTTACCCTTCTATTTAGTCTCTTGTATGCAAATTATGTTAATCTTTCTTCTCATCATAACATCTATCAATTCTAGACTCTTACCCATTAAAAATCCTATGTTCCAAAATGTTATTCTAATCCTACGCTTATAGACTAGCTTATTTGTCAGTACTCGTCCATGGTGTGAGAACCCTTGTCAATTTATCACCTCATCCTGACACCGCTACGACGGCCCTAACCAAATTTTCACCTCATTCGAGCAATATGACAGCCCTAGCCCAATTTTTGCTACACCATGGACCAAGTATAACGCATCGTTTACAAAGAGCGCTCTAGAATCATGGATAACTTTTATTTTAGGATAAATTACACAAACACCCCATCTATTGTAGTGAAACTACACAAAACTACTTTGTTTTTATAAAAGTTACACATAATACTCCTCAAACAATGCTATCATACAATCTCACCTACACCGTTACTTTCAACTTAACGGTAGAGGGTCAAATTTTTTTTTAGATAAAAATACCCTTACTAAGTGTAAAATGACCTAAAAGAGTTTATTCTTTTTAGATGCTAAAAAGACTTTTTTACCCTCAAAACTTTTCATTTTCATTTTTATATTTTTTTGTGCTTTTTTTAATTTTCTTTTTTATTTTCAAAAATACACTTAGTAAGGGTATTTTTGTCTTAATAAAAAAATTAAGCCTCTGCCGTTAAGTTGAAAGTAACGGTGTAGATGAGATTGTATGATAGCATTGTTAAAGGGGTATTCTGTATAATTTTCATAAAAACAAGATAATTCTGTATAATTTCACTATATTAGAGGGTGTCTCTGTGTAATTTACCCTTTATTTTATGATGGATTACTGGATTAGTAATGTCAGGTTTCCATCTTGTCACCCACAAGTATGACACTTAACTTCTGGCAAATGCAATCATTTGTAATTTT
This sequence comes from Protea cynaroides, assembly GCA_028583415.1. NCBI lineage: Eukaryota > Viridiplantae > Streptophyta > Magnoliopsida > Proteales > Proteaceae > Protea > Protea cynaroides. The sequence goes on along the minus strand of CM053269.1, from coordinate 69,574,271 downwards.
AAGCTTTTCTAGTCTCAGTGTTATACCAGCTCAACATTCTTACCCTAGCTATCCTTGTTCTTTGCATATGCTCTTCCTAATTCTTTATTTTATTATTGTTATTGTTGATGTTATTATTCTTTTTATTTTTTTGGCATTTTCCAATCAACTGCAATCATAGAAGCATCTCTCCATCTTCACCATCAGCCCAAAGTTTCTTGAATCTCAGAAATTTTTACTCCGGTGGTTCCTTTAGAGCCCTTGGTTTTGTACCTACTATAATTATATTTATAAAAAACAACAAATCCTCGAAATAAATTTCCATGTCCTGAAGAGTTTTCTCTGTTTGTCACCATCTCTTCTCATATTCATGATTTGGTTATTAGTTTCAAATTTTGTTCTAATTTGTGCAGGAAATTTTTGTTCAGAGAAGAAGCCAACTGCAGTGAATTGGATTCAAGGGGATGGTAAATCTGTAGTCTGTGAGGCATTTATCAAAGTAGTTGCAACTATTGTGGTGCATTGCAGAACCTACGTTAACGCCATTATCGGATCATTTGTAACTGAGTTTCTCGAAAAAACGCCGGTCATATAAATATTTCACAGGCATTTGGATAAAAAAATGCCATAACTAAATTGCGAAGATACTTTAAGCAACACATTTGCGGCATATGAGAAAATGCCGATGAATGCCGTTCCCGACATTTGTGCGATCTTTCCGGCGTTTATAACGCCACATTGACGAAGATTCTTGTAGTGTGTAGGGGAGTAGCTACTCATCTCTTCTTGTGTGGTTTGTTATCTATTTGTATGCCTATCATTATTGAACAACATGAACGAAGCGGTAGAGTTTCAATTTAACTACCTGTTGAGTAAAGAGGTCAGGCTTCCGCTCATAAAACCAATTAACCAAAGTCACAGTTCCACACACTCAATCATCAAAAAGAAAAGGAAGTGACTGCTGTTGGCTGGAACCACATACCACTCACTTCATAAAAATATAAAATAAAATGATGACAATAATGATGATGATGATGACAACAACAACAATAACAACCAAACTTGAGAAGATGACTCAACTTATCTAGTTAGACATTAATGAACACCTCTGAATTCCATAAGACCACAGGTTTTGGGGTACATATATAATCAACTTTCCACACGTTAGAATTGGATCATGTATACATATGTAACATTTTTCCTTCTTCTCACTCATGTATATACAGAATTCAGTAAAACTTCCTACAATTTTTACTATACAAATGGAGATATTTGCATGTACTTCCTTGACAGACTTATATGGAGATATTATTTGCATGTACTTCCTTGACAGACTTATAATGCTTGTCTCATTTGAAGCCATGGTTGTAATCATGGAAATAGAAATTCTTGTAGATGAAGTGTGACAACCACCTTGACACTACAAAACATAGAACTGCCATGAAAACCATGGTACTCCGTGCAGTGTACGACATCACATCCTGCTTCACAGCTGCAACAATCCCAATAAAAGCAATAGAAAAAACCTGAAGGGCAACTTCCACTGCCTTGAGACCCTTAACTGCCATACTGCAGCTACTGCAATTCACCACATGAGACCAGTACCTAGGACAAAGCATGACAATGATAAGAAAAAGGGTCTATGCCACTCCATTGTAGACCTGATAGAGAAGCATAGATACTCCTACAATGAACGGATAATACACATGAATATTTTCGTTTTGTGAACAGAGATCAATTTCCTTATTAATAATTTTGTACAAACTTTTAATGTTTAAGGAAGTATGTCGTATTATATGGCTTGCATTATTTACCTATCCATTAGCTGCTCTTTAGGAGGCGTAGGCGGAAGGGCTCCACTGAACTTGGTACCCCAATTCACTTGACCACCTGAGTACTTTCTCAACCATTTTCTGAAGGCAGAAACAAGGGCATCTGACTTTGTTGGCACAAAACAAGCTTTATGCCAATTGGAAGGGCCAAGATCATTTATCTTGCGCTCCTACAAGGAAACACTAAAGAGTCAGGAAATGCTAACTTGAGTCAGAGTCACAATGATGTCTTCCCTAAAGAAAAACTAACCAATATAAATCAATAACAGAGATGCTATCACAGTAACTCTTCTCACTATGTTGACATAACAACTTAAAACATCAACCTCTTTCAAACAAACAAACAAACAAAAAAAAAAAAAAAAAAGGAACCCCCTAAACTTCAAACATTTGGTGGTGGATGAAGGAAAATTTCCTAAGTAGATATTGTGCATTTCTTAAGGGGATAATCAGCGGAATAAATTTAAAAAATGGTTTCCCATGAGGAAATCATCAATAATTTTAACAATATCAAGAGAAAATGAAAAGCATAAACGCATAAGGTTTACCACAGTATTTAATTCCAAGAATTTACCAACCCAACCAACCATTATGTTAACTAATATTATCGTAAAAGAGTGGGCCTGTTTAGCCAAGCCCATTACCCATTCATTTAAGTGATTTCTTATTCAAGTGGTTAGTGATGGGCTTGATTATTCAGGTCCAATACCGATTTAATTAAGAGCCCATCTGGCCTGCTTATCTCATTTTCTACTTATCTTATCCTTCTTTTATTTAGTTTGTAACTAGGACTCTGACTTGTAGAGTCCTAGATAAGTCTATTAGTTATTTAGTTTGTAACTAAGACTCTGACTTGTAGAGTCCTAGATCTATCTTGTTAGTTTTTTCTAAAAAATGTGTCCAGTGCACGAGGCTCCCGTTACTGCAGGGTCTAGGGAGGGGCAAAATATACGCAGCCTTACCCTTGCAACTCGAAGAGGTTGTTTCCATGTCTTGTTAGTTTTTTTTACATCTATAAATAGTGGCTAGGAAGAGAGGCTTCAAAAAATCGATTCTACCGCCTCTCTCTCCTTTATTTCTTCTCCCTGTCACGGTTTTCTATTTAGTAGTTCTAATTTTTGTAAACATGGTATCAGAGTCTGTTTGAGAGTCGTTAAATGCTCTCAGTTCTATGGTGCAGCCACATTTTTACTTCTGCTACCCCTGCTGATCTACTACTGTTCATGCTACTGCTACCTCTGTAAAGCATAATCTACTGCCGCAAGCATCCATACGCTGTCATGTTGATGAAGAACTGCTGGCCTGCTCTACTACCTTGTTGATCTGCACTCCTATTGCCGACATTACCTGACCTGCTTCTGACCTGACCCTACTGCCGCTGCTGTCCAGATCTCATCAAGGTCTGCAGAATTTTTCTATTGCCGCTGCTGTTCAGATCTCATTGAAATCTGCATAATTTTTTTTTATCTCATCAAGACCTGTTGTTCAAAACATATCTCACAACACTGTTGCTGACTGCTACTGCCTTCGAGCCCTATCCTCACATCTGTCTCGTTGTTATCCTGAACCTGATCTAAACAAGATCTACATCAGCTACTACAACTAGATCTGAAATCAGATCAGATCTATTAGAACTTAGTCCCTGCTGTTGGTTTCTTTTAATTATTTCAGTTATAGATCTGCTACAAACTGCTCGTGGTTGATTCTACTACCACCACTACCTTTGTGATGCAAAAGCTAGCGTTTACAATCACTTTAGACCCTTAGCCTTGCAATAGGATCTTTATACCAATCCCAACAATAGATTAAATAGAAAACCAGGAAACCAGCAATAGGAAACTTATCTTTCCAGCCAATCCGACCATTGATGATCAAATAACTTTGGGGGCTTGAAGCTTGATATATTCTCTTAACAACATTCGAATTTGTCGATCCGATCAAAGGTTGAGGAGATACGAATTTTTTAAGTTGCAGGGGTACCCTGGTTCCTACACAGGAACCAGATACCTGGACAGGAGTGATATGCTTGGCTTGTAAGTTGCTGTTCCGATGGAAGGTCTCCTCTATGATACTCTAGCAATGGTAGACCACTTCCTCCACTCAATTCTGATATCTGATTGTAGCAGTAAGAAGATAAAAGAATTGTAGGGATCGAGAGTGGGGGGGATATGGGCAGATCAGCAAAACCGATAGGAAAGAGAGAGAGAGAGAGAGAGAGAGAGGGGGGGGGGGGGGAAGGAGAGGGCTGGTGGTTGAGTCTCACAGCCAAGAGACCCACCTGCAAAAATTGCAACAAGCTCTCTTTTTTTCAAAACATCCTTTCCTCTTCTCTTCTATTCATATGTATAGAGTTGTCTTTGAATACAAATAGAAAGTGGGATGGTCAGTCCCCCCTTGTTGAAAACTAGCAAGAAGGGAAAGTTCAATCTTGGAAATAGAACTTTACAAAAGAAGAAGAATCTCATATTGTATTGCATAATACATACTTTCTAAAAATTGAAAATAGAAACTTTCTAAAAACTGAAATTAGAAACTTCCTAAAATGACAAATAGAAACTTTCTCTTATGTAAGTAGATTAACAATAGTAACCACTAACTTAGGAAATATTTAAACTAGTAACTAATATTTATAGTAGGGGAAAATCCCCCCTCGGACAGCTGGCCGACAGCTGTCCAAGGCTAGCTGTCGCAAGTGGGAGCCAGCCGACTAAGCTGGTGGCTTCTTCTTGCAGTAGTACAAGTATAACATCACTTTGCTACCTTTGCTCGTGTTCTCTCTTACTACCCCTTTGCTAATGGAAGAACCTACTACTATTACTTGATCCACAATGACCCATCTTGTGCTACTGCCACTACCACTGCTACTACTACTGTTGCTGCCACGACTACTACTACTGCTATTACTGCTGCTGCTGCCACATTGTTCCAAGCTAAAGCTTTCACATTCTCCCATGCTCCAGCTTGAGGGGGGTGTTAACTAATATTATAATAAAGGAATGGGCATGTTTAGCCAAGCCCATTAACGTTTAGTTTAAGTGATTTCTTATTTATGTGTTTAGTGATGAAACTGATTATTCAGACCCAATACCGATTTAATTAAGAGTCAATGTGGCCTGTTTATCTCTTTTTTTACTAATCACTCATCCTTTTTTTTCATTTAGCTTGTAACTAGAACTCTGATTTGTAGAGTCCTAGATCTATCTATTAGTATTTAGTTTGTAACTAGGACTCTGACTTGTAGAGTCCTAGATCTGCCTTGTTAATCTTTTCTACATCTATAAATAGTGGTTAGGATGAGAGACTAAAAACAATAGATCCTACCTCTTTTCTCTCCGTCATTTATTCTCTCTCTCTCTGTCATTTTACTGTTTACTAGTTTTAATTTTTGTAACACATTACATAGCAAAGAATATTTACAGGTTCAACCTTACAGTTAATGAAAAAGGGAAAAGAAAAGAAAGGCAACCAAGCAAAGTGGGTTTGTGCTTCCAGAGTACCCAATGGAAGAGAGTTTCTGGAGTTGAATGCACCTTTTGAGCATATCTCTTTGAAAGATAAAAAGATAAATTTGCACGTCTAGAGTTTTCATGTGTGATAACATGAAAGTGTTGACTATTGTTCAAGAGCTTAATGCAACCTCACAGTTATATAAAAGAAAAAGAAAGAAAGATAACCTCACCAAGAACATATCACAAGCAGAGATTTTTGTGCTAACAGAGCATGCAATGGGTCAGAAAAGTTTTGAAGATGAATCCAAATCTTTAGTGCATCTTTGAAAAGTCAAACAGCAAACCTTAGTGACTAGAGTTTTCAGACATCATACCAGGACAAGTGCAGAAAAAGAAAGAGAGGACAGTAGATAATGATGATTTATTTCTTCTTCCCACCCCCCCCCCCTCCCTCCCTCCCTCCCTCCCTCCCTCCCTCCCTCCCTCCCTCCCTCTTTCTATCCAAAAAAAAAAAAAAAAAAAAAAAAAACCCACCCTAGGGGCATGCATAGGAGAGGACAGGTAAGATGGTAGGCAGTTCAGGAGAACAAATGTTCGGCCATCAGGGGGGCTGTCATGGATCCTTCCAGGGCACCCTCTGGATTAGCCATGTCTGCACTTGTTCATGTCACAGAGAGAGACTAACATTTATGCGCTTTCCCAGTCCAAATATGCAGCATTTCTGGACCACTTCTTCAAATAAATGAGATTGAAAGAAGCAACCTGCCACATCACAAATTACTATTGGACAGAAAATTCCCACATGGGAAATGAATGACTTGAAGGAACACAAAGACCATTTTAGGCTGCACATCAGAGACACATGCATCAGATTCATATAGCAACAAGGCCGCAAAGCTGTTGTGCCTCACCAGCAAATGGCAAACCTAGCCTCACGATAATTATGCAAGAATCTAGTGCCTTGCAATGCAGTATCCATAAGAAAATGTTAAATTGTCAATCTTTTATTTACGGCCCAAGTACTGAAGATGAGCTATTTAACCCTTGTCCAGCTTACAAATAGATTGACCCTTGTGAAATCTCAGAACTTGTAGAGGTTGGAACAAGAAGTTTGTAAAAAACAAACAAGTTACAATCTTTCTTTATTGTGAGTAATTTATTTTTTGGTTCATCATATGTATAACTCGTAAACAATGAGGAATGCCGCTGTTCCATCTTTATTAAATAATATGACAGGAATTACCTCCAAATGAAGAAGATATAGATCTGAATCCAAAATTAGGTTTTGTCCAATGTGAAATATCCATCTTGGGATAACCCGATCAATCCAAACTCCAAAGTTTCTAGGAAAGGTCCATATCAATCTGCTTTTACCAGGACTGACTGGAATACAAATAAAAATCAGAACCAATCGCCGCTTTGTCAAATTAGTTGGTTGTTCCTGAACCAATGAAACCACAAATATAAAAGTCGCTATAAAAGTGACTGTTAGGAAAAGACTTGGTTGAGTCAAACCGAATATGAAAATAACAGACGATTAATTTCAGTGTCATCAATTACTTAATCCAAACCAACACATCGATCTAATACATTACCTCCATACCCACTGATCCATTGCCTCGATTCAGCCCCAAACTTGGATATACATAAAACACACAAGGTGGAACAAACTTGGCATAGCCGAGTTCCTGCTTTGCAAGGAAACCATTTTTATCTAATTTCTGTATATTTATCTCCATAGGTCTTCCTCCTTCTCTGTCAACCTTAGTTGTGGAAGCAACTAAATGTTAGCTCTCAATAAATCTAGCAACTGATGATCTTGAAAAGGATATACTCTTAAATAAAAGCTAAATAAACTAAGGGTTTATCTAAAGTTCTTATCTGGATTTGGCGCTTGAAGTTTGCATTATTCCATAATGTGCATATGGAACATGAGAAGGGTCCATGAGATTTTCAATCAGAACTTCATACCTGAAAAGAAAATTGTATATTCATCTAAGTACAACATACATAGGAAAGAATTCAAACACAACTGATTTATGAATATAATTTTTTAGCATATCCCTTTTCTCTTAGTAATTATACATTGCTTCATACTAAGTTAATAAATGATACATCAGTGTGAACTGTACACTCAGTGAAGGCATCGACAGATACATTTGTATGTTGTAATTGTGATGCAGATCAATCAGATAAATGGACTTATTTAGTGAAAATAGTATTTGGGATGGATTATATATGTGTTGGGCCTTTGGTCCAATGAGTTTTAATTACAGCACCCGCTGCTCTAGCTAATTGTCCACCCTGTATTTGGCCACTTAAATGGGCCTAAAATATGGGTAGGAGGTAAGAAAACTGAATTTATTAATTACTTAATGGTTTTGATTGTTTCTCTTTGGTCCAGTCATCATAGAAGTTTAAAAAATTATATGTTCACACTATCTTCGACTGTGGGAAAGCACTTCAGAAGAACTGTTATCACACCACAATCCATGAGAAGTATCCTTTCCCAGGTAAATCACATGTCAAAATCATAGCACATAGAGAAAAATATACAAGCATAAAAAATGGTAAGTTGTAACCAACAGAAATGTTTGCTGTAAGCTACGTATACATCTGAGAATAGAAATGCTCTGTTTAGTTGCTTTATGGACTACATTTGATGACAGAAAACATGTACTATGGTGCATTTGAGACCAGTATTTCCTCCTGTGTATTGGAGTCACATTAGGAAAGCGGAAAAGAATGCTTCAAAGTGGAGATTCTTTTGAAAAAGAACAGCAACAGCAACACAGATGGGGTTGATAGTAAGTTGTGCTCCAAAAGGGTGATAAAATAATTATGAAGTTGAGAGGAAGGGGGTGTATTATTGATCGAGTAAGAAACAAGAGCCTCAGAACTCAGCTTACAGTTAAGAAGTCTATATTGATTGAGGTCGATAGACCAAAAATTGAGGAGAAATCTATGCAGGCCCAGGATATCATTGACAAATAACTCCACAATAATAGCTGTGCAAAATATCTGCATGACACAGGGTAGGTTCAGTAATCTCCTAATCATCTGTTTAGACTGATTCAGATGGACTGCCATTCAGGGTCAAAATGACACTACGATTCTACAAATGTGATGAAAGGGGCATGTTCAGAAGATCCTTCTGCCAGGATTTGAAACCAGAGGTGCAGGTACGTCATTTAGCTAATTTGCTACTAAGAGGATCCCAACCTTGGAAACTACTGGCAGAGAAGAAATTGTTAGTCCAGTCCCCAATATGGTAATCCCAAAATGCCAGATGATCGTGAAGGTGTCTTCAATCTTCAGTAACTAAATTTAGGTTTTAGTTTCCCCTTTTGGAAGTATCTCTTGCTGCTAGCACAGTGAGAGCAATGATCCAAGCAAAACTATCAGGCTTAATGAGTAAACATCTAATTGTATTTATGTTGCACTACCAACATCTAATGAACAGAACTGTCTTTTTCCCATCTCTATTTCATGTAGCAGAGAGAAAAGTAGCATTCAATAGGCACATATTCACGTACCCGTATGGGATCTCTCTTATCCCCATCAAACTTGAATATGATGGATCATCCACTTCTTGAATATATGGAGGCTTTATTTTCAGATGGATATCCTTGTACTGAGGCGCAGTGCTCGGCCAAAACCAAACAATACTGTTCTGCTCAAAACTTGGATAAACAGCTGCACATGCCTTCTTGAATGTGTGGACCTAAAAATATTGTTGATAAAGTGAATAGGAGCCATCTGCTGGTTGCACATAGAAAAGCAAGAAATACCTTGAAATAATTGCAGGAAACCAAGCAAAATACAAGTCACATTTTTGGTAGTTTTAGGAGGTCTCTAATTGTGAAATCATCTATTTCTCTGTAGTTGGTTTCACCTTTTCTTTTCTTTTTTCTTTTTTTTTTTTTTTGGGTGGGGGAGGGGGAGAGGGAAAACATTTTAATGTGTAGAGGTTTTTTACTTGAAATCAACCATCACTTTGGTACTATCAATTTTGCTTTTTAATGAATAAAGTAGTACTACTTACTTTTTCTTGGGAGGGGGAGCATTTTGGTTCTCTCTCTCTCTCTCTCTACACCTCCATCACTCCTCCTCCCCCTCCTCCTCCCCCCGCCCCCCTCTTTCCTGTATGTTGTGGTGGTTGTCTGGTTGGTTTTGAATTCCTACAATGGATTTTAGGGGTTTTTACTCATGACATGAGCAGCCCCAGGTCAATAAATCTCTACGTGTAAAATGTCTGTTGGAGAGCAATTATCTTGAGAAAGAAAATAGCAGCTTTTCAGAATGGTTTAACTCTTGTAAGTGTATATAATCAGGTCAGTGTTGTAATTACATAAGGATTGCTTGAGCCATTTTGGGTGAACTTAATGCTCCTAAGTTGGTTCTCTTGCATAATTTAGGCTCTCTTTGGTATAGTTTATATTTATGTTTATGAGTTATATATGACAAATCATTTATGAGAATAAACTATGAGTCATAAATAATAAACATTTGGTATCATTAGAAATAAAGAAATAATAATATATCATCAAAATAATGATAAACACCTTCTAACTTATTTGTAGATTTTAGATTATATTAATTTATTTTAAATATAAATAAGTACCATAAATCATACCAAACAACTACATATATCATAATGTTTTATAAAATTAATTCTATAAGACATACCAAAGAGAGCCTAAGTTTTGATTTTCACCAACCTTTCACAATGTTCTGCACAACTGATGTTAGTGGGGGCTATGTTGTGATGGCTAAGATGGTTTTAAGTACCAAGATTCAGTGTGGATAAATCTCATTACAGCTTTACTCCATCAAAAAAATAATATATGAGTCGTAATGAGCTCTATCGCAAAAAATTAAGGAAAAAGGCTTTTGTTAACAATACTTAGGAACAATTTTTAGCAGCTCACAGACAAACTGGGTAAGGATACTGGGGAAAGGGTAGTTCGATATTAGGGTCCAAATCCAGTAAAAATATTGAATATTGTCATAGTAATTAGACGGAACATATGAAGGAGGAATCTCCTACATAAAAGGAAAATGGGGGGAAAGTAATGAAACACTGTGGTGCAACTTGCATGGAATTTGTAATGACTATTGAAATAGTAATTGACTCCTTGTAAAAGCTAGTAATGTTTATTCCTAAGATGACAGGTATCTTGATTTTGGTTCTTTGTACAAACTATAGAAGCCATTGGGAAGAACTTACGAACAGAATGTGAATGAATATGCTTGTTTAAATTGTGTAAACAATTAAACAATCCGAAAGTATTTTCTTCAGCATATATAAAACTAAAGACTAAACTGAGCCAGAGAAAAAATATATAAATAAAAACTCTACATTCTCACAGAACAAGAACTCAATTTCAAACCAAACTAAGGATAGAACAGTAATAAAGAAAAGCTTTAAAAGTTAGTGGTCTCATATGGAATTTAATAACAGTTTGGTTTGAGGATTGTTACTGGAGGACCATCTGGTGGAGCCTGAGGAATGAGCTTGCAGTCACCAGCCCCATTGAAGCACCATCCATGGTACACGCACTGCAATCGTCCCCATTGATCGATCCGCCCTTCAGAGAGTGGCGCCAAACGATGCGGGCAACTGTCATCGAATACTTGCCACTTTCCCTCAATGCGATCCCACCACACCACAACGTCGAGACCCATCACCCTCTTTGCGTGGGGAACTCTCTTGTCCAGGTCACACACAGGTGCAAGGGGATACCAATTCGACAACCAGTCGAAGTTCTCTTCTTCTCCGCTAGTTTCAACCTCTTCCTCTAGTGCAGGTGGTTCTGATGGCTCAACCGAAACAGTCGAAGAAACGGTCGAATAGAGCTTGAATTTCGCCTTGTTTATGCAAATTAATGAAAACGGCGAAATGGGTCGTCGATTGAAAGAATGATGCAATTTGGGTCTCACGAATGGAGGAGCCCTGTTTTGAGTAGTTGAAAAATATGAAGTAGGCAATAAGACTGCTCCCAGCGATTCCATGGCTGCCACCTGCTGCAGTAATCGAAAATTGTAATCTCTATATAATGGGATTTGGCATCATCATTTGCTGATTTGCTCCATGGATTCCTGATTTCCTAGATCTCCAACATTCTTTTGAAACATTACCAAAAATTTTTTTGGAAACATCGAGTTACCGTATGTGGGCCACCCATCATCACCCAACTGCCTGTAAAATTCTGTTGGGTATAACACGACACGTGGATGCCTTCAGAGCCTCTTAGCTATTGGGGTAAGGGGGTTAATCGGCTGGTCTGGTTCAGTTTCAGTCTAGGCTGAAAAAGTATCGGGCTTTATAAGCCCAGATCAAAATTTGTCCATTAAGGATTCGGACTGAGGAGGTCTACTCTGGACACAATAATTAACTAGCAACTGGGATTTTAGGAATAGGCACTAGGCAACACCCTCTTTTAGTTTTGATCCAGTGTCGGGTTATTATCGAGTTGATTTCGGGGTGATTCAGTCTGGGCTGGGTTTATCAGGCTTATTGAGCTGCCTTCGCATTTAGCTATTTCATAAAATAATAATTTTTTTGTGATGTTTTTTGTTTATATTTAATACAATTGTAAGCGGTTGAGTTTTGATTGATCTTGGAGACATCTAAGAATAGAAAATAGATTGCAAATTTGTATTTATTTGATTAGAATCGTTAGATCCTTGGGTAGTTGGTTATTATTTTAGCATAAAAAAGAATCGATTCAGGCTAACTCGGACTTCTTAACAATCCAGTCTCTGGATTGAAACAGTGTCGGGCTTTACAAGCCTAGACCAAAACCTATCCATTAAGGGCTTGGTCCAAACTAGGTTATGGTTATATAGGGCCGGCTCAGTTTGTGTTATTGGGCTGAGCCAGATTTAACGCCCTTATATTGGGGTAAAATCATTTTTTTCACCAAGAAATCACGGAGGTACAATCATTATCAACTTATGTCAAGGGCAAATCCAATCTCTAGAATTCTGGTGTTGTACTCCAAAGATATACGGGACCCACTCATGATATTTTTTCAAATGTTCCTGTAAAAGGCTCAAACCTCAAGGTTATTTACGCTTCTCGACTCCACATTTATGATTCCCTTTCGTTCTTGCCTCGGTACTTTTAAAAAAGATCAACTTTCACATACTGTTTGTTGTCCAGAGTCCTGACTTAAGTATCGACTTAAACATCAAAGTGATCCTAAAATTATAAGTCCCACCTCTTTTCTTGATTTTAATTATCTACAGATTTATCTCACCTCAGAAAATCTCGGCGTAGATTCTAATAGCAACAATTTCTTTCCAAAAGCCAAATAACCTCTCGCAACAGGCTACTTTCCATGGGATCGATTGCATCTTTCGATGTTCATCATCTCCACTCCAAAAGAAATGCATAGAAGCTTTCTGAACCCGGTCATGGTGGAACATAGGCAATTTGAAATGCAATGCTGCATAATTGGACATCGACAAGGCAATACAAGTCAGTAGCGTCTCTTTGTATACATTTGTAAGCAGCTTCTTTGATCAATCGGTTAGTCTGTGAGAAACTTTTTCAGTGAGACCTCAAAAAAACTCTATTTTAGTCACTTCAAAATCAATCTATTGTGGTGCATTGCCAAACTTACTTTAAAACCCTCATTGGATTATTTGTAACTGAGTTTCTTAAAAAAAAACGCCTGTCATAAATATTTCATAGGCATTCAGAAAAAAAAAATGCCATAACTCAATGGCAAAGGTACTTTTAGCAGCCCATTTCCAGCATATGAGAAAATGCCGGTGAATGTCGTCGCCGACATTTGTGTGATCTTTCTGGCGTTTAAAAACACCGCATTGACCAAGATTCTTGTAGTGTGTAGGGGAGTAGCTAGTCATCTCTCCATGTGTGATTAGTTATCCATTTGTATGCCTATCATTATTGAACAACATGAATGAAGAGTTAGAATTTAATTTCAATTAACTACTTGTTGAATAAAGAGGTCAGGCTTCCTTCGTAAAACCAATTACAAATGAACACCTCTGAATTCCATAAGACCACAGATTTTGAGGTACATATATTACAACTCTCCACACGTTGGAATTGGATCATGTACTCATATGTGAGTTTTTTTCTTGTTCGCAGTCATGTATATACAAAATTCAGTAAGACTTCATACAATTTTTACTATACAAATGGAGATATTTGCATGTACTTCCTTGACAGACTTATAATACTTGTCTCATTTGAAACCATGGTTGTAATCATGGAAATAGAAATTCTTGTAGATGAAGTGAGACAACCACCTTGACACCACAAAACATAGAACTGCCATGAAAACCATGGTACTCCGTGCAGTGTACGATATCGCATCCTGCTTCACAGCCGCAACAATCCCAACAAAAGCAATAGAAAAAACCTGAAGGGCAACTTCCACTGCCTTGAGACCCTTAACTGCCATACTGCAGCTACTGCAATTCACCACATGAGACCAGTACCTAGGACAAAGCATGGCAATGATAAGAAAAAGGGTATATGCCACTCCATATAATACACATGAATATTTTCGTTTTGTGAACAGAGATCAATTTCCTTATTAATAATTTTTTGTGAACTTTAATGTTTAAGGAAGTATGTCATATTATATGTCTTGCATTATTTACCTATCCATTAGCTGCTCTTTAGGAGGGGTAGGGGGAAGGGCTCCACTGAACTTGGTACCCCAATTCACTTGACCACCCGAGTACTTTCTCAACCACTTTCTGAAGGCAGCAACAAGGGCATCTGACTTTGTTGGCACGAAACAAGCTTTATGCCAATTGGAAGGGCCAAGATCATTTATCCTGCGCTCCTACAAGGAAACACTGAAGAGTCAAGAAATGCTAACTTGAGTCAGAGTCACAATGATGTTTTCCCTACAGAAAAACTAACCAATATAAATCAATAACAGTGATGCCATCACAGTAACTCTTCTCACTATGTTGACATAACAACTTAAAACATCAACCTCCACTCTTCTTTTTTCAAAAAAAAAAAAAAAAAAAACTAAACTAAACTAAACTAAACTTCAAACATTTGGTGTTGTATGAAGGAAAATTTCCTAAGTAGATATTGCACATTTCTTAATGGGATAATTGGCAGAAGAAATTTAAAAAATGGTTTCCCATAAGTCAGTCATCAATAAATTTAACAATATCAAGAGAAAATGAAAAGCATAAATGCATAAGGTTTACCACAATATTCAATTCCAAGAATTTACCGCTAACCATTATGTTAACTAATATTATCATGAAGGAATGGTCCTGTTTAGTCAAGCCCATTATTGATTAGTTTAAGTGATTTCTTATTTAAGTGTTTAATGATGGGCTTGATTATTCAGGCCCAATACCAATTTAAATAAGAGCCCATGTGGCCTGCTTATCTCATTTTCTACTTATTTTATCCTTCTTTTATTTAGTTTGTAACTAAGACTCTGCCTTATAGAGTCCTAGATCTGTCTATTAGTTATTCAGTTTGTAACTAAGACTTTGACTTGTAAAGTCTTAGATCTATTTTGTTAGTCTTTTCTAAAAAAAGGTGTCCCAGTGCATGAAGCTCCCACTACTGCAGGGTCTGGGGAGGGCAGAATGTATACAATCTTACCCACGCAACTTGGAGAGGTTGTTTCCATGTCTTGTTAGTTCTTTCTACATCTATAAATAGTGGCTAGGATAAGAGGTTAAAAACAGTCGATCCTCTCGGTTTTCTACTTACTAGATCTAATTTTTGTGAACATGGTATCAGAGCTGGTTTGAGAGTCATTTAATGCTCTCACTTCTGGTGTGCAGCCACCATTGTTACTTTTGCTACCCCTGCTGATCTGCTACGTTCATGCTACTGCTACCTCTGTTAAAAGCATAATCTACTGCCGCAAGCATGCATATGCTGTCCTGTTGACGAAGAACTGCTGCCCTGCTCTACTACCTTGCTGATCTGCACTCCTATTGTCGACATTACTTGACCTGCTGCTAGATCCTACTGCTGCTGCTGTCCAGATCTCATCAAGATCTGCAGAATTTTTTTTATCTTATTGAGACCTGTTGTACAAACAAGATCTCGCAACAGTGTTGTTGACTACTACTGCCTTCGAGACATATCCTCACATCTGCCTCATTGTTGTTATCCTGAACCTGACATAAACAAGATCTACATCAGCTACTACAACTAGATCTGAAATCAGATCAGATCTATTACAACTTAGTCCCTGCTGTTGGTTTCTTTTATTTATTTCAGTTACAGATCTGCTACAAACCTGCTCATGGTTGATTCTACTACTACCACTACCTTTGCTACCTTTGCATGTGTTCGCTCTAACTACCTCTTGGCTCATGGAAGAGCCTACTACTATTATTGGGTTTGCAGTGACCTATATTGTGATACTACTACGTGCTACTACTAGTCTACTACTGCAAACTACTTCTACTTGGTTTATAGTGACGTATACTGTATTGCTACTACTACTGTTGGGGCCACAACTACTGCTACTGCTACTATTGTTGCTGCTACCACACTGTTCCAAGCCGAAGCTCTCACATTCTCTCATGCTCTAGCTTGAGGGGGTGTTAATTAATATTATAATAAATGAATGGGTCTATTGAGCTAGGCCCATTATAAATTAGTTTAAGTGATTTCTTATTTAAGTGTTTAGTGATGGGCCTGATTATTCAGGCCTAATACCTAATGAAGAGCCCATGTGGTCTGCTTATCTCATTTTCTACTTATCTCTTATCCTTTTTTTTACTTAGTTTGTAACTAGGACTCTGACTTGTAGAGTCCTAGATCTGTCTATTAGTTATTTAGTTTGTAACAAGGATTCTGACGATCTGTCTTATTAGTCTTTTCTACATCTATAAATAGAAGCTAAGATCCTAAAAACAATAGATCCTACCTCCTCTCTCTCAATCATTTCTTCATTCTCTCTGTCGGTTTTATTGTTTACTAGTTTTAATTTTTGTAACACAATACATAGAAAAGAATATTTACAGGTTCAATGCAATCTTACAGTTATTTTTTTTGGTTGTTTATCTTACAGTTATTGGACAAGAGAAAAGAAAAGAAAGGCAACCAAGCAGAGAGGGTTTGTGCTTCCAGAAAACCCAATGGAAGAGAGTTTCTGGAGTTGAATGCACCTTTCAAGCACATCTCTTTGAAAGATAAAAAGATAAATTTGCACGTCCAGAGTTTTCATATGTGGTAACATGAAAGTGTTGGCAATTGTTCAAGGGCTTAATGCAACCTCACAGTTATATAAAAGAAAAAGAAAGAAACATAACCTCACCAAGAACCAATCACAAGCAGAGATTATTGTGCTAACAGAGCATGCAATGGGGCAGAAAAGTTTTGAGGACGAATTCAAATCATTAGTGCATCTTTGAAAAGACAAACAGCAATCCTTAGTGATTAGAGTTTTCAGACATCATACCAGGACAAGTGACGAAAGAGAAAGACAAAGGATAGTAGATATTGAAGATTCATTTCTTCTTTCCCCCACCCCCTTGCCCCCCCCCCCCCTCCCCAAAAAATAATAATAATAAAATAAAAAATAAAAACATAGGGGCAGGCATAGGAGAGGACAGGTAACATGGTAGGCAGTTTAGGAGAACAAATGTTCGAACATCAGGGGGGCTGACATCATGGATCCTACCAGGACACCCTCTGGAATAGCCATGTCTGCACTTGTTCATGTTACAGAGACACAGACTAACATTTATGCACTTTCCCAGTCCAAATATGCAGCATTTCTGGACCACTTCAAATAAATGAGATTGAAAGAAGCAACCTGCCACATCACAAATTACCATTGGGCAGAAAATTCCCACATGGAAAATGAATGACTTGAAGAAACACAAAGACCATTTTAGGCTGCACATCAGAGACACATGCATCAGATTCATATAGCAACAAGACCGCAAAGCGGTTGTGCCTCACCAGAAAATGGCAAACCTAGCCTCACGATAACTATGCAAGAATCTAGTGCCTCGCAATGCAGTATCCATAAGAACATGTTAAATTGTTACTCTTTTATTTACGGCCCAAGTACTGAAGATGCACTATTTAACCCTTGTCCATCTTACAAATAAATTGACCCTCGTGAAATCTCAGCACTGGTGGAGTTTACAAGAAGTTTGTACAACACAAACAAGTTACAATCTTTCTCTATATTGTGAGTAATTTATTTTTTGGCTCATCATAAGTATAACTAGTAAACAATGAGGAATGCTGCTGTTCCATCTTTGATAAATAATATAAAAGGAATTACCTCCAAATGAAGAAGATATAGATCTGAATCCAAAATTAGGTTTTGTCCAATGTGAAATATCCATCTTGGGATAACCCGATCAATCCAAACTCCAAAGTTTCTAGGAAAGGTCCATATCAATCTGCTTTTACCAGGACTGACTGGAATACAAATAAAAATCAGAAGTGATCGCCGCTTTGTCAAATTAGTTGGTTGTTCCTGGATCAATGAAACCACAAATATAAAAGTCGCTATAAAAGTTACTGTTAAGAAAAGACTGAGTTGAGTCAAACTGAATATGAAAACGACAGATGATTAATTTCAGTGTCATCAATTACTTAATCCAAATCAACACATCAATCTAATGCATTACCTCCATACCCACTGATCCATTGCCTTGATTCAGCCCCAAACTTGGATATACATAAAACACACAAGGTGGAACTAACTTGCCATAGCCGAATTCCAGCTTTGAAAGGAAACCATTTTTATCTAATTTCTGTATGTTTATCTCCATTGGTCTTCCTCCTTCTCTATCAACCTTAGTTGTGAAAGCAATTAAATGTTAGCTCTCAATAAATCTGGCAACTGATCTTGAAAAGGATATATTCTTAAATAAAGCTAAATAAACAAAGGGTCTATCAAAAGTTCTTATCTGGATTTGGCGCTTGAAGTTGGCATTATTCCATAATGCGCATATGGAACATGAGAAGGGTCCATGAGATTTTCAACCAGAACTTCATACCTGAAAAGAAAATTTTATATTCATCTAAGTACAACATACATAGGAAAGAATTCAAACACAACTGATTTATTACTATACTTTTTTAGCATATCCCTTTTCTCTTAGTAATTATACACTGCTTCATACTAAGTTAATAAATGATACATCAGTGTGAACTGTACACTCAGTGAAGGCAAATACAGATACATTTGTATGTTGTAATTGTGATGCAGATCAATCAGAGAAATGGGCTTATTTAGTGAAAATAGTATTTGGGTTGGATTATTTATGTGTTGGGCCTTTGGTCCAATGAGTTTTAATTGTATTTGGCCACTTACATGGGCCTAAAATATGGGTAAGAGGTAGGAAAACTGAATTTATTGATTACTTAATGG
The DNA here is from genome assembly GCA_028583415.1 of Protea cynaroides. NCBI lineage: Eukaryota > Viridiplantae > Streptophyta > Magnoliopsida > Proteales > Proteaceae > Protea > Protea cynaroides. The sequence goes on along the minus strand of CM053269.1, from coordinate 69,555,635 downwards.
TTTTTATTGTTTCTCTTTGGTCCAGTCATCATAGAAGTTTAAAAAGTTATATCTTCACACTATCTGGACAGAAGTTCGATTGTGGGAAAGCACTTCAGAAGAACTGTTATCACACCACAATCCATGAGAAGTGTCCTTTCCCAGGTAAATCATCTGTCATAATCATTGCACATAGAGAAAAATAAACATGCATAAAAAATGGTGAGTTGTAACCAACAGAAATGTATGCTGTAAGCTACGCATACATCTGTGAATAGAATTGCTCTGTTTAGTTGCTTTATGGACTACATTTGATGACAGAAAACATGTACTATGGTGCATTTGAGACCAGAATTCCTCCCGTGTAGTGGAGTCACATTAGGAAAGCTGAAGAGAATGCTTTGAAGTGGAGGTTCCCTCGAAAGGAACAGCAACATAGACGGGGTTGATAGTAAGTTGTTCTCCAAGAAGGCGACAAAATAATTATGAATTTGAGCGGAATGGAGTGTATTAGTGATCGAGTAAGAAGCAAGAACCTCAGAACACTGCTTACAGTTAAGAAGTCTATATTGATTGAGGTAGCTAGACCACAAATTGAGGGGAAATCTATGCAGGCCTAGGCTATCATTGACAAATAACTCCACAATAATAGCCTGTGCAAAATATCTGCATGACACAGGGTAGGTTCAGTAATCTCATACTCATCTGTTTAGACTGATTCAGATGGACTGCCATTCAGTGTCAAAATGACACTACAAATGTGATGAAGGGGCATGTTCAGAAGAACCTTCTGCCAGGATTTGAAACTAGAGGTGCATGTATGTCTTTTAGTTAATTTGCTATTAAGAAGATCCCAACCTTGGAAACTACTGGCAGAAAAGAAATTGTTAATCCAATCCCCAATATAGTAAACCCAAAATGCCAGATGATCATGAAGGCGTCTTCAATCTTCAGTAACTAAAATAGGTTTTAGTTTCCCCTTTTGGAAGTATCTCTTCCTGCTAGCACAGCAAGAGCAATGATCCAAGGGAAACTATCGGGCTTAATGAGTAAACATCTAATCGTATTTATGTTGCACTACCAAAAACTTTAAAGAATAAGTTTTTTTCTCTAATCTTTTTAATTTTCTTCTTTTTGAGGAACCAAGGGAAGAAGGGATTTGATCCCAGGTCTGTGCTGTGACAAGAAGACTTTAACAGCAAGACAAGCTGGCACCTTCAAAGAAGAAAGTTAATCCTAATGGACAGAACTGTCTTTTTCCCATCTCTATTTCATGTAGCAGAGAGAAAAGTATCATTCAATAGGCACATATACGCATACCCATATGGGATCTCTCTTGTCCCCATCGGACTTGAATATGATGGATCATCCACTTCTTTAATATATGGAGGCTTTATTTTCAGATGGATATCCTTGTACTGAGGTGCAGTGCTCGGCCAAAACCAAACAATACTGTTCTGCTCAAAACTTGGATAAACAGCTGCACATGCCTTCTTGAATGTGTGTACCTAAACATATTGTTGATAAAGTCAACTCGAGCCATCTGCTGGTTGCATATAGAAAAGCAAGAAATACCTTGAAATAGTTGCAGGAAACCAAGCAAAATACAAGTCACATTTTTGGTAGTTTCTGTGAAATCATCTCTTTCTTTGTAGTTGGTTACACCTTTTCTTTTCTTTTTTTGGTGTTGGGGGGGAGACATGGGTAGAGGTTTTTTACTTGAAATCAACTCTCACTTTGGTACTATCAATTTTTCTTTTTAATGAATAAAGTAGTACTACTTATTTACTTTTTCTTGGGAGAACATTTTGGTTCTCTCTCTCTCTCTCCCCCCCTCTCTCTCTCTCTCTCTCTCTCTCTCTCTCTCTCTCTCTCTCTATCTCTCTTGTGTATATTGTGGTAGTTTTCTGGTTGGTTTAGGATACCTAAAGTGAATTTTGGGGTTTTTACTCGTGACACGAGCAGCCCCAGGTCAATAAATCTCTCTGTCTAAAAAGTTTGTTGGAAAGCAATTATCTTGTGAAAGAAAATAGCAGCTTTTCAGAATGGTTTAATCTTGTAAGTATATATAATCAGCTCATTGTTGTAATAACATAAGGTTTGCTTGAGCAATTTTGGGTGAACTTAGTGTTCCGGAGTTGGTTCTCTTGCATAATTTAGGCTCTCTTAGGTAAGGTTGTCATATAGCAACCTGGTAGTCACAGGTTCGAATAATGGAAACAGCCTCTCCACATTGTGGAGGTAAGGCTGCATACATTTTGCCCTTCCCAGACCTTGCAATAGTGGGAGCCTCATGCATTGGGACGCTCTTTCATGAATTATTTATGACAAATCATTTATGATAATAAATTATGAATCATAAATGATAAACGTTTGGTATCACTAGACATAAAGAAACAATAATATATTATCACAAGAATAATAAACACCTTCTAACATATTTGTAGATTTTAGATTATATTAATTTATTTTAAATATAAATAAGTACCATAAATCATACTAAACAACTATATTTATCATAATGTATTATATAATTAATTCTGTAAGACATACCAAAGAGAGCCTAAGTTTTGATTTTCACCAACCTTTCACAATGTTTCTGCACAACTGATGTTAGTGGGGGCTAGGTTGTGATAGTTAAGATGGTTTTAAGTACCAAGATTAAGTGTGGATGATAAATCTTATGGGAAGAACACCTCCAACTTATGTCAAATCTAAGTTCATAAATCTGTCTATTGAGCAAACTCTAGACAATGGACTGAAGATAAAAGTGCCCAATGATTTGTTAGACGAGATGTAGGGTGTTAATACTTGGTCATGAACATAACTCACATCTGCCTTGCAAATGAGATGTTGTAGAACATTATCAATAAGGAATCTGTTATGCAAGATGTTGGGAATAACCCACATTACTTAAGACTGGAACCTTGGGTGCCTTATATATGTAAGAGTCCCTCCACTTACTAGTTCTAACTTTTGAGATGGAAATCTAACATTGTATCAGAGCTCCAAGTTCCCTCATTACGGTCACCCAAAAAAGGGGACCACAGTCACCCAAAAGTAGGATCATATTTGCCACATGTACTACACCCAAAAGAGGGGCAACACGTGAGGGGGAGTGTTGGGAACAACCCACATTGCTTAAGACTGGAACATTGGGTGCTTTATAAATGTGAGAGTCCCTCCACTTACTAGTTCGAACTTTTGAGATAGAAACTTAATAAAAAAAACAAACAAGCCTCTATATGTAAAATGACTCAGAGACCAATTGTAGCCCACTCAAAGGTTTTAAAATCTACAAATGAAGCAATTGGCATGAGTCTCAGAGCACCTTAACTAGTAAAATAAGTACTCGGTGAAAATTGAGGCCGAAGACAGACCTAAAACGATTATATTCTGTTACGATACCGTCATTAGTTTGTTAGAACGTTATAACCGTAGGAGACAGGTTTGTAACAAAATCAGTTAGGAGGAATTGTGGAGCCATTGTTGGCTATATAATGAGGAGGGAAATGAATAGAAAGGATAACGAATTTATAGTCTCATCACTTTTTCCTCTGTCTACTCTTCTTCTCTGCTCTTCCCTGAAGGCTTGCTACCCTCGAAGTAGCTATTTCAGATTTCGTCTCTAACATTTGGTGCTTTCATTGAGAGCCTTCTATGGCAAAAGGAACTCATTCCTGTTTCTCCATTCACGATTTTCGCATCGAACAGCAGCGGATCTTTTTTGAGCTCTCTCGGCTCATGACCTCCATGGAGGATAAGATCGACAAGCTCCTGCTCCTGCGACTGTCTGGGGCTCCCTCCCTACCCACTACCGACATCGTGGCCGTCCCCAACCTTCTGCAACTGACCATCCATCCTCCACAACTTCCTGTTACAACCATATCTCTTAATTCTTCCTCATTTCATGTTTCCTTTTCCTACTCCAGCCCGACCCCTTCTACACTTCTTGTTTCTTTCCCTTCTTCCTCCCACCTTAGTCCGACCATCAACCTGCCACAACCCCCTCAACCTCACTCTCAGCCTCAACTACCATTCCAATCCCAACCCCGATCCCTAATCCAAACCCAATCGCAGTCCCTTTCCGATAAGCCTCCCCGATTTCATCTGAATTCGAGAGATCCTCACACTGTAGGCATCGCTCCCGTAGACCTTCCTGTTACCCTTGCTATTTCTGATTCGTTTCGGATTTCAAACTCTTGGCTCAAAAGTCATGGAAGAGAGAAGGGAGATAAGGTGGGAAAGATGATGGCCTTATCTACCTTTATTTTCTCAACTCCCAATCTGCATTTCCCGAAGAGATGCCCAAATTCACAACCCTTTCGGTGGCTTGGCCTTCCTTTCAACGATGTGTCGTGGATCGACATTCTTCTCCTCTACCGGAAGTACCCTCATTTGATCCCGGCATGGCCTCCTCTAGAAGTTGGACAGCGTAATGCTCTATCCCAGACCTAGACACAGGTGTGTGAGCGGGGAGTTCAAATGTCTGGAGGACAGAAACAAAGGACGGCAATCATAAGAGCAATAATCAAATCGCTTAAAATCCTTCTCTTCGACAAGGCAATGAGCGCGTTGGACTCAACATTGGAACGGATCGTCCAAGAAGCACTAGACAAGGCGGCGATAGGGAAAACGACGATTGTGATCGCCCACCGTCTCTCCACAATTCGCAATACAGACGTGAACGTTGTGGTGAAGAACGAGACCGTGTTTGTACCATCGTTTTGGAGGCTATTGATTCTGAATCTTTCGGTGGCCCTCTTTCCGCAAGGTCAAACTGTCTTTGGAGTTCCTACGGAATCTATGCAAATGTTTATTGACTCTAGAGGGAATAGTATGCCAACAGTACTTCTGAAGGATTAAGCCATCAACCTAATGGCCGATATTGTACAAGAGCTACATCTAAACAAGATGAATGCACAAAATGTTGCAATGGTCTTTGCCCCAAACATGACTGAGATGACAGATCCTTTGATTGCATTGATGTCTACTGTGCAAGTGATGAACTTCCTCAAGACATTGATAGTGAAGACGCTCAAGGGACGAGGCAACTCAGTTGTGGAGACAGACTCTGCTTCGCATCTAGAGCCATCTAATGAGAATGGTCATCCCAATCCATCACAGTTCTGCGTAGAGGAATTGGAGGCTGCGAGGAAGTAGATGATGAATATCGAAAGATTCCTTCCGGATCTTGTCCGGCACCGTACCGGCAACGGAACAGGATTGTCGAACTCAAGCGAAATAGACCATAGGAACCGGCAGCATAACCTTCTGGACTCCATCGTGGCCCTCTTTTTGTAGGAGAAATCGGCCTTTGGAGTGAAATCCCTCTACTGCCTGCTGCCATTGGCGATCATGTTGAACACAATGATCAGTTGCGTGATAAATATTATAGTCAGCGATCTTTTGTTACTCGTTTTGGTTTCGTTCCTCTTGTACTGTTATTTCTTGAGGAGTGACATGACAAAAATGGAGGACAACAAAGGCTTTGGGGTACTGGAGAGAGAAAAGATCGTGTACTCGGCAAATCCGTACCCATCGCAAGGGGTTGGTTGCAATAGAGGGAAAATGGCTTCCTTCTCATTGGCCCATCTTGCAGTCCATGATGTCCATATTGGGAATTACATCATCCTTGCACAAACCACTATCATGGTGAACATGTGGGTGACACCTCATGATGAAGTTAGTTGGTCAAAGCCCAATAAGTTCAAGCCTGAGAGACTCATCAGGGAGGAAGACGTGAGCATTATGGGTTTGGATCTAAGGATGGCACCTCACAGGTATGGGAAAAGAGTGCCCTAGAAAGGCTATGGGTCTGGTTACTGTGCCTCCTCCGGCTATCACTAGTCAACTCTCACTTACCCCTTCGGCTGCGACCCCCCGCCTGCCCGCGTGGCACTCCTCAACCATCGCAATAATCGGCAACAAAGAGACGATACTGAAGGTGGAACCCTTCCACACTTCTTGATCATTGATGATTGTTGGGAAAGGATCGGCAATGAGATGAAGGATTCCAACTGTGTTGTTCAAGAAGGAGCAGACGGTTATGTTACAATAATGTTACGATACCGTCAAGATCCTCAGCTGAACCTAGAAGACAAGGTTCAAGAAGGAGCAGACGGTTATGTTACAATAATGTTACGATACCGTCAAGATCCTCAGCTGAACCTAGAAGACAAGGTTCTCAGCGAAGCGGATGGCAATGTTACGATACCGTCATTAGTTTGTTAGAACATTATAACTGTAGGAGACAGGTTTGTAACAGAATCAGTTAGGAGGAAATGCGGAGCCATTGTTGGCTATATATGAGGAGGGAAATGAATAGAAAGGATAACGAATTTACAGTCTCATCTCTTTTTCCTTTGTCTACTCTTCTTCTCTGCTCTTCCCTGGAGGCTTGTTACCCTCAAAGTAGCTATTTCGGATTTTGTCTCTAACATATTCCCTTCTCCTATCATATACGCATCTCATTACAGCTTTACACCCTGAAAAAAATAATATGGGAGTCGTAATGAGCTCTTTTGGAAAAAATTAAGGAAAAAGGCTTCTGTTAACAATACTTAGGAACAATTTCTAGCAGCTCACAGACAAACTGGGTAAGGATACTGGGGAAAAGGGTGATTCAAATCCAGTAAAAATATTGAATATTGTCATAGTAACTAGACGGAACATATGAAGGGGGAATCTCTTACATAAAAGGAAAATAGGGGGACAGTAATGAAACACTGTGGTGCAACTTGCATGGAATTTGTAATGACTATTGAAAGAGTCATTGACTCCTTGTGAAAGCTAGTAATGTTTATTCCTAAGATGACAGAAATCTTGATTTTGGTTCTTTGTACAAACTATAGAGCTATTGGGAAAAACTAACGAACAAAACGTGAATGAATATGTTTGTTTAAATTGTGTAAACAATTAAACAATCCGAAGGTATTTTCTTCAGCATATATAAAACTAAAGACTAAACTGAATCAGAGAAAAACTAAATAAATAAAAACTCTACATTCTCACAGAACAAGAACTCAATTTCAAATCAAACTAAGGAATTTAATAACAGTTTGGTTGGAGGATTGTTACTGGAGGACCATCCGGTGGGCCCTGAGGAATGAGCTTGCAGTCACCAGCTCCATTGAAGCACCATCCATGGTACACGCACTGCAATCGACCCCACTGATCGATCCGCCCTTCGGAGAGTGGCGCCAAACGATGCGGGCAACTGTCATCGAATACCTGCCACTTCCCTTCAATGCGATCCCACCACACCACAACGTCGAGACCCATCACCCTCTTCGCGTGGGGAACTCTCTTGTCTAGGTCACACACAGGTGCAAGGGCATACCAATTCGAAAACCAGTCGAACTTCTCTTCTTCTCCGCTAGTTCCAACCTCTTCCTCTAGTGCAGGTGGGTCTGATGGCTCAGCCGAAACAGTCGAAGAAACGGTCGAACAGAGCTTGAATTTCGCCTTGTTTCTGCAAATCAATGAAAACGGCGAAATGGGTCGTAGATTGGAAGGATGATGCAATTTGGGTCTCGAGAATGAAGGAGGGCTGTTTTGAGTCGTTGAAAAATACGAAGTAGGCAATGAGACTGCTCCCAGTGATTCCATGGCTGCCACCTGCTGCACCACGGATTCCTGATTTCCGATATCTCCAACATTTTCTTGAAACATGGAGTTACCGACCGTATGTGGGCCACCCACCCATCATCAGTCCCAGTAAAATTCCTATCGAGTATAACACGACACGTGGATGTCTTCGGACCTCCTAAGCTATTAGGGGCAAAATTGTTTTTTCATCAAGAAATCACGGAGGTATATTTGTCATTACAAACTTATGTTAGGGGCAAATTCAATCTTCAAAAATTTTGGGTTTGTTTAATAAAAATTCTAAATTCTGCTCCGTATTACTTCAATTTCAAGCTAGTCCAAGATTATTTGGGGGTAAATACATCTTTGATAACGTAATTTTGAAATAGATTTCAGAACATCTTTAAAATAGAAATATGTTTGATAGATATTAGTTTATAAAACTAATGGTGGGTGGTGATACTGGGTGGTGATGGTGGTGGTGGATGGTGGCAGATAGTGATGGGTGGTTGTGGTGGCGGCAGCCTTTGTTTTGTGAAAAAATAAGAGTGTTTCTATTTTACCTTCTTACTTCTCTCAAAAATTGCTCTAAAACAAAAAAAAAAATTTGTTTTTTATATTCCAAAATTTTGGATTCTGAAATCAATTTGAATCCGGTTCATTCTGTAAAAGTTGAAATCCAACTAGGTTTACCAAACGCGATTCTACTCCAAAATGATTCTCTAAGAATCAGAATCCATAGAATATAGAATCTGGATATTAACAAACAGGGCCTTAGTGATGTACTCCAAATACACGTGGGACCTACTTCTGAGACTTTCTCAAGTGTCCCTATAAAGGCTCAAACCTCAAAGTTATAAACACTTATTTATTCCACATTTACGATTCACTCCCCTTCTTGCCTCGGTACTTTTACAAATATGTCATTTTCAACCCCGCTTTCACTTTTACTAAGTTGGACTTTTCTAAAAAGATCCACTTCACATATTGTTTGTTGTTTAGAGTCTTGAGACTTAAGCATCAGAGTGACTCTAGGATTACAAGTCCAACCTCTTTGCTTGGTTTTAATTATCTACATATTGATCTCACCTCAGATGATCTCGACACAGATTCTAATAGCAACAATACCTTTCCGGATGGCTAAACATTCAGAATTATATATCCTATTCCAGCAATGTGATCATACTTGATAAAAGATACATCACAGTTGAATTTGTAACAAGCAACAGGCTACTTTCCATGAGAACGATTGCATCTTTCAATGTTCATCTCCACTCTGAAAGAAAGCATAGAAGCTTTCTGAACCTGGTCATGGTGGGATACCTGCAATTTGAAATGCAACGCTGCATGATTGGACATAGGCAATACACTTCAGTAGCGTCTCTTTGTCTACATTTGTAAGCAGTCTTTGACCAGCCGGTTAGTCTGCTAGAAACTTTTTCATTGAGATCTCAAAAAAAGCTCTGTTTTAGTCACCTCAAAATCAACCGGTAATCCCAAATATTTAGGGGGAGAAGAACCACCGGCAAATCCAAGAGGATGTATTTGGGCTGCACATGATAGTAGATTTCTGGAGGTTAATTCCTTGCCGCTAGCACAGCAATAGAGCTTTAGGTATTCACATAAGATACAGATTTCAGCTAGCTCCGGTTCTGAGAATAAGCAATGACTAATGGGCAGTGTCCGGTCCCAGTTCCGCACCCGTATTTCAGACAGGAAAGTCCCTGTAGCACAAGATAAATAAGGCAGAGCCATTTTCTTGCCTTCCAGATCTTTAAGTCTGCTGTCATTTTTCTGTTTTGACATGGTCAAATGGGGTCTCTTAGAATGATGAGCTGCCCATTAATTGAGAATTTGAGTGAAACTGGAGATACACCATCCAAAAGCAATCAAATTGGAAAATCAAACCATTTGAACTACTGAATCTGTTAGGTGGATATCTCTCCGAGTCTAAAAGGATTCAGCAGAGACTTTCACTATCAGTAATGTGAAGGATAATCAGAACTGTTCCTTAGTGAAGCAGTGCCTAATCTGCCTGCATCAGCAACCAGGTAAGAGTATTCAAAACAATGAAATTTGTATATTTTCAGTGATTTTTCAAATATTAATGATGTACATACAGTACTGCCCTCAAAATTGTATTACTTTTCCACATATGGTCTTTACACTGCCTTGTACAAGATGTAGCTGTCAATGTAGGAAGAAATTTTGTCTGGATGAAAATAATATTTGTCCACAAGAAAATCATAGCAGTTTAAAAAGATCTCACAGAGAAGAATAATCTACATAAATGCACATGGCAGAGACACAGACAGTGGTAAAATGCCAACTTGAAGCCCGATGAAATCAGGTACTAAATAAAGGGCAAAAGATTCACCCTCCCATTCTTCCTTCAGAAATCAGGATTAATACTTCCAAGCTTGACCTTGAGATGGCTGAAAATAATGAATGGTTAGTCAGACAACAAGAATCCAAGCACCACTGAAATATCCATATGAAGACATAAAGGAAGCTACTACAGCAGCAATAATATCATACAGGGGGTAGACAACCATTTTTGGTGCCATTGTCATTGTTGGTCTTTATATATTATTTATTTGTAAAAAATTTGTCATTATTCCGGTTTAAACTCATTTTAAAATAGCAGCATCAACCGTCATTAAGAGTTAAACAATTATTTATTCATAAAGTGAAAATAGAGCAACAATTTGGACCATCCACCATCCTTAGAGCTCCACAGAAGTTCACTTCAGACTACATAGGATTACTTGAGGTTGAGAGGTGTCATTTCTTGTCCTAAGAAAAGACAAAATGCCAATATTGACCAAGGAAACAACCACAGTCCTCATTGACCAGAAAAGATATTATTTGCAAGGACTCGAGTTTTGATACTACATAAAGCAATGAAATGTAAACCTAATGCCCACTTCTTTCTTTTAACCATTCCAAAGCATTAAGCACCAAGTTTCTATGCATTTACATAATCCCATCATAAAAATGACTACACAAAAACTTATATCATTCCAGAATGGAGCTCTCATAAGATTCAATGAGTTTCCCTATGTACACTACAGAAATCAGAACACTTAACAACATTATACAGAGCTTCATCAAACCTATGGATTTGTATTTCAATGTCCTACAGTGATGCAACTTATAGATTTCTAGATGAAGTTAACAGTGTCGCCATAAAACTCAAAAGGAATATAGGTATATAAACGGACCTCAAGTAACTTACGTGTGGGAAAATTACCTTTTGTAAAACTCAGCTGCAGATCGTGATCCATTGTAGCAAACAAACCAAAGCAAGATGATCACCAATATATCTGGAGTTGTTAAGAGCTCACAATCATAATAGCACCATACCCCCACACACACACACAAACAAAATAAAAAAGCTATATGTCAGTCAATAATTGGTGACTAGAAGTGGTGAGTCGTTCGTTCATAACATTAGCCATTAAATCCTACGAACTCTTCCATAAATCTTACTTATTTTTATTGAATAAAGAAAAATCAGAATTAAGCCGTGAAAATGATTCAACAGTTAAGCGATTGGCGTGATAGATCCCAGAACATGTGTAGAAGCCGAAGACCAGGGAAACAAGCCTGAACTCCAAGGCCTGACAAAGGATAGCAGCAGGCCTGTGTCTGGAGAAGCTAAGTGTAGCATTCAATTTATTCATGAGGAACTCTGTGTGTTTTTAAATAGAAAATTTTGTAGGCCCTTAGCTTGAGGTTAAACCATGTGAAGGATTTCATTTCCATTTCAGATATTAGTATTGTAAGCTTGTGTAACTTCTTAATGAACCATAAATTTGTGTAGTCTCCCCATGTGAACAGATTGGAAGTTCTATAAAGTGAGTTTGAGAGAACTGCCACAACATTACTATTTTTCTAATATTCTTCTCCTAAATATTCTGCAGTTCCTTCATCACTTCTCTCTATGTTCTCTATTCTCCTATTCTGTCTCTACACCAATCCTCACATGATCTGCTCTACTCATGTCATTCTTGAGCTTCTTTACTGCTATCCTCTATTTTGCTTGTGCTGATCTGTTTCTTCTGTTAAAAGTGCAAGTGAACCTCTTCTTCTATCCTGTATTTCTGTTCTCATATACCCTTCAATGTCCTTCATCCCTAACTTAACCTTAGCAGACAGTAAATGTGCAACCGACTTCCAACTATTGAAACTATTTCAGAAATGAAATCCACTTCCACCACCCTATGGCCCAAAACCCAAATGGAATCCTTTTTCCTCCTTTGACCAAATCCTCATCAAACCCCTAATTGAAAATCATAAAAAAAATGTTCATTCCATTGTCAGTGTAGACAAGCTTGTCTCTACAGTTGGCCTCAATTCTGACACATGGCAGGATGGCAATTCTGACCATTGGATAGACAAGTGAATGTATGGATAGGCCAAATGTCAAATTTCACTCCATTTTAACCATAAACCCTCCCATGTATGTTGATGCAGCCTCTCAATAGTCCAATCACCCTCTCCGTAATCTGAATTTTCAATACTTCATTTTGCCACTTTGCAAACTACATCCAGGCTGAAACTTCACCTATGAGCAAGGGACATAGGGATCTTCCTGTCCACAAATTTTGGCTTCCATCCGGTAATAGGTTTCTAGTCACCTACAGGATTAGAGTTTAGAAATCTTTAAAGAATTCCAGAATCACAGACATTAGGAACAGATCAGAATTGGAGAAATTAAATAACTCAGTAAATAATGATTTGACTCTGCTAATCCTACAGTCGAGTGCCATATGCATAAAGGAGAATAAACCACTAAAGTATGATTGAAATTCGATGATCAGATTTACAGTTATGAAGCAAAAGTACTGGAAATTGGAAATCTTCAGAACTGAAGAATCAATTGGCAGTCTTCAGGATTTCAGATCATCAGCCAATCAAGATAGTAGGTGATTTCAATGGTCAGATTTACAGTTATGAAGCAAAACTACTGGAAATCGGAAAGCTTGAGAACTGCAGAATCGATTGGCAGTCTATAGGATTTCAAATCATAAGCCAATCAAGATAGTATGTAGAAAATTCACCAAGCAATTGAAGTCAGAGAACCCAAAACGGAAAATAGATTCAGAAATCTCAGTTTTGAAGAAGCATAGTTACCGTAAGATTATAGAATTCGATTAGAAATTTAAGGTTGATACCAGAACTGAAACAGGAACTAGAAAGTAGAATTCAAAATAGCTGAGACTAACTAAAGCACAGAACTACCGAACAGAATAATACATCAGCAAGCCAAAACAGCATTATGAAAGGGTAGAAAACTATTCGACACGGTATAGAAAAGTTAAGAATGGAAGGCGGAGGCCCTAGCACAACGGTAAGGTTGCTCCATTCTGACCGGGTGGCCATGGGTTCGAATCTAGAAACAGTCTCTCCGTAAAGCGGACGTAAGGCTGCGTATATTAGCCCCCCTAGACCCCGCAGTGGCAGGAACCTCGTGCACTGGGTACGCCCTTTCTTTATAGAGAAGTTAAGAATGATCTGACCTGAAATAGATGGAGAAGAAGAGTATGGATAGAAGAGAAGATAACAATCATGAATCCACCGGATTCAAGGTTGGAATCCATCAGAACCCCACTCCCAAGTCCACAGAAGTACCACTCTGAATCCACTTAGTCAACATTCTGAATCCATAGAGCTTGGCCTGAATCCACAACTTCAAAATATAACAGCTTCAATCATTCATCAAACCCGTTTTGAGGTTGTAGTCCCTTGTATATAATTATAGAGTTTGAGTAAGAGACTCTGGCACAAACAATAAAACAGAGGGAAGAAAAGAGTCGACTAAAGTCAATCCTGACCAAAAAAAAAAAAAAAAAAAAAGGAAACATAAACTGATTCTTAACTCTTCCAATTAACCAGCTAAGGAAGAGTCCCAATCTGACCACACAACTTTAAATAATAAACTTACCCAAAAAAAAACTTTAAATAAAAAAAATAAAAAATAAAAAAGACAACCAAACAGCATTGAAATTAAATAAACTAATCCAACTTGACAAAAACATTAAGGAAATTTATGCCCTTAATTAGTTTTCTTCTCTTTCCTCTTCTGGTACTGCTGGATTTCTGCATCATCCAATCTTGACACATTGCAAAAAGGGGATGGACAGTGTACAGAGGGCTTCTCCACACCCATTAAGGAAATTTACGCCCATTTATGATTTCCATCAATCTATTTTGGAATTTTTAGAAACCAAAAGAATTATCATAGACTGATAGTTCTGATTCAATAATTAAATCTATTTACTCTGAACTTTATTTTTGAATACAATATATTGTATCTTCTAATTGAAAACTTTCTTTCAATTACAGGCCTGAACACTATTAAGCTGCAACACATAATGTTGGTGTTTCCGATCCAAATACTAGACCCACATGAGCAAGTATAAAACCTAAAAGAAAGAATTCCAAAATTAAAGGATACTGAATAAGAAACGTTCCCACCAATCCAACATGTACAATCCAAAAGTGACATTGTACAGGTAGATCTTGCGTCGAATCAAGTTCATGGCTTTAAATCTGTGAAGAAATGTACAAAATAAACAAAAAATATTGTTAATGATCTGTAAGAAGAGAATAAAACTACAAAGTGAGGAATCTACTATCCTAGGTAGAAAACAAAGGAAAAGAAAATGGGCCACATAAATCGACTATTGATGACTATAAACAGTAAAAAAAAATTAAAAAAAAAGAGGCCGAATAATGTATACATCTTTGTGCTATACCCTCTGAAGTCCTTTTTTGCTGTATGACATCTTTCAACATTCCAATTTCCTTCATAAAGGGCGACCTAGTGCACCAGGCTCCCGCCAATGTGGGGTTTTGGGGAGGGGTTAATATATATATATACAATAAATCTACTAATGTAAAAACCACCGCTACACCCTTGTACTAAGCTTCTGGAAAATTGGAACTGGATGTACAAACAACAATAATTTTATTGCCCTAAAATGCACTAAATATGAATTGTGCCTAAAAAGAAAACAGAAGTCCTAGCACAAAGAAATATATTGTCAATGAGAACTAAAATTGTAGATGATTAGCTTTACACAATTTCAATTTTCAACTTCCTTCCAAAATTTCTTAACTTTGATAGATTTCTGATGCTGGAGCACCCTAGCAAAGAATTTCTCTAGTCTGATCCATTGAAATATTTTTGGTGTTTGGGAGCACTGTCTTGCAAGCGTTAGGTTATTTCCGTCACTTTGTTAGAGCTTAATTTTGGATAGTCAAAACTTCTTTGATTTGCATGATGTTGGTATTGTTTGAAACGCTATTAAATTAGCTAGTCAATGAGACCAAGATTTACAATTCTGAGCTATATTTAGAAAGTTATGACTGGTTTACTAGTACGGTATCAATCTGTGAAAGGATCTCTATTATATAAATTCTAATTGGATCTAGATTCTTGTTTTAGGTTTATTTCTCAAATAAGTATTCATATTTGTTTGGGAAATCCATTTAATAGTCATTGAGTTCAAACCGCCCATGCCCTACATGAGTAACTTTTTTGACAACTCTCATCAGTGCTTACCAATTTCTAAAACAAACTATAATACTTATTTCAGAAAAAAAGAGACAGAAATAACCAATTTCTTGTAATACAACGCTCCCAAACACAAACACTGATATAATGGTAAAGGCTGTCAGCTCTTAACCGAGACCAACCATTTAAAATGAAACATCAATAATCAGTTCAGTTTTTGCTTCAGATATTGTTATTTGATTCAAGTTTAGTTTGGACCGGTAAACCATCGGTCTGAACTCTGAACCGAATAAAAACAGATAAACTGAATTAAAAAATGAAGTTAGTTACTCAAGACCCATTCTAGAGAATTTGAGATTTAGGGTTTTCTGGGAGGGAGAGATCATTTGGGTGGAGGGAGGGGGGAGAAAGTGAAGGAGGGGAAAAGGGTGAAAAAAGAGATCAAGGGCATGGAGAAGTGGATGACCCCGCAGTCTTTCACAAGCTTCTGTGAGAGGACTTTAGAGTTTCCTTAACCACCAGTGGCTTGCCTCTGGTAAGCTCTTTGGTTGCTTTACAGTGAGATCATCAGTTAAAATGGGCGGGAGTCAAGTTTAAGAGGGTATTTGAATCTTTTAGGACTCCAAGAAAAGAGAGATGGAACGACAGAGAATACTGGAGGAGAAAGAGGATGTGGAGACGAGCCACTTCCATACTCAGGTACAGCTGCTGATAAGAATTAGGAGTGAGATCTATTCTTTCTTTTTCTGTAAATTAGATAAACGACTGAAGCCTGCACATAGAAGTCCTTCATTTTCAAAACCATTTATACACACACAATTCCAATCCCCGGCAGGAACACAGACCAATATGAAAACAGTCCTGCATTTCCAAATCTCAAATTCTATACTAATATAGAATACAATTTGATAGCACTCTTTCATTTTCAAAAATATGCATATATAGACAATGCTATGGAAAAATCCATGATAGAAACACACTAAGATATGAAAACAGTCCTTCATTGGCATTATACATGAATAAAATCTTCTCACTTCAAACATTACATGACTTCCTGCAAAATTTTCTCACTTCACACATTACATGACATTCAGGGAACAGAGATCTGATATCTAAACACATGAAATCTGGTACCTTAACACACATATAATGCAGGACATTTATATCAAATGGCCAATCACATGTAATGCCATAAAAGTACAGGGCTAGGACAATCACAGAACCACCCATCTGGTATCGAAAAGGAGGACAAAAAAATGTTTACCCATCTCAGCAGATAATAGCAGGGTATTCCCCAAGGGAAGTCACACTTTATCCCCTGCAACAAGACCCATTCATTTTCATTGCAAACCCAGAACATCAAAGGCCAAAAAAAAAAATTTCACACACAAAAAAAAAAAAAAAAAAGAAAAGAAGAGAGTAGCAGATTACAAATCTGAAGGGTGTTCGGGGTTTTCAAGGGACATTAGGCTGTTAACACAGAATAAAGTACATGATTTTCCATGTACATATTCGAGCATTTGTTTAGTTGCAAAATGGTCCGTAAATGTTTCTACCATTTGTTTGGCTCATACTTTGAGCCCACGAAATTATTTTCTTCTGATCACAATATTACATGAAATGCCACTGATTCTAATTGGTATATGAATTAGCCCACTCATTCATATGAATGGACATATGAGCTACTGTTCCCAATTGGGGCATAAGTTCAAGCACTTGAACTACATCACCTCGACACGGGTTTATAATTGCCGAAGGGATCTTCATGTTTTCTTTCTCTTCCCCCAAAATATACAGATATACACCTGAAAGTGTCTGGAAATGAGGGTCGAAATCTCAGTATTTCTCCACCAACTGGTCACCGGATTCAACTGCACCCCCCCCCCGAAGACCACAAGTTGGTGTTTTCCCCACCACAAAGACGGTTATCCCATCAACACAAGTTAAATGTTGGCACACATTGACTTGTTTGATCCAAAAACACCAAAAATAGAAACCGAACGTAGAAAGGGGGATAAGAAAAACAAAATTCCTTTCTATCTTCTTGAAATCACTCGATTAAGTTATGAGCTTTAACTGGCAATCTACGGGCACCACATGTTATTGTCTGCATTTTTATCTGCCAAAGCAGACATAGCTCAGAAGAAACTTTCTTAGAAAATCAATTGACTCTCCAAAGAGGAACATCAAAAGGATATAACCGACAACAGTTCAAAGCATAGACAATTAAATATGAGAAGCGAATGAACCCTATCTCGTGGGTGCCGCTACTAAGAATAAATTGCAGAACCCCATCGATAAATAGTACACAAGAACCTGCCAGTTCAGATCTTTGGAACAACCGAACAAGCAGAACGAAACAGATCGAATGATATGAGGCATGGACATTAAAGAAAAATGGTGGAAGGTTGCAGATCTGCGACCTCCAGCGTGAGATTGCTCTTCCTGAGAGTAGTAAATCACCGAAAAAAGACTCAGGAACTGGGATTTTCAGATCTAGAAGTACCTGAGAAAGCCTGTTCTTGAAAGTAGACCGTTGTGAGCTTTCTGTTTACCAGGGAAAATTTGACGAGACAAAACAGCGGCAAAATTTGGTAGAAAACGAAACGGACACCGATACACGTGACCACCATGCCCTTCGCGCTCAACCTGCACCACTGACAAACTCCATCAAAAGTATCCTCCCTCGTAATTATATAGGTTCATCTGTTCATGCCATTCATGTATCCTTTATTTATAATTCAGTTAAAAAATAATAATTTTTTGATAAAAAATTGACTTTGTCAAAATACAACTACAACCCTAAAATTGACAACTATTACAACCGGCAATAAGATCCCTGCATTTAATAACAATCCCAGAGCTTACTTCACTCCCAACTCCATAGGAGCAAATCCAAAGAAGAATACTGATTGATAATATCGGTTCATTTTTCAATTCCTATAAAGTGAATCGGGATAAAAACAAATGTGGGAGCTGAAATTATGGAGCTAAAAATAGTAACTCTAATTGCTTTAGAGCTACTTTGAAGTGAGCTATTACCATCATCCACTGCCATCACCACCATAACTAGCACCACCACCACCGCCGCCACCACCACCACCACCCGCCCCCCGCCCGCCGCCACCACCACCACCACCCACAGAAACCCAAAGCCACCACACCACCATCTCCGCCACCACCACCACCACCGTCACAGCTGCTATCTCTGCCCACCGCCACCGCCACCACCCACCACCACCAAATATGGAATCGATTCTAGATTCATTTTTATCAAACGAGCTTCTACTCCTAATAAGCTCTAGCATTGATTCTGGAACATCGTTATCAAACAACATTCTACTCTCAGAAAAATTGACTCTAGAGAAGAAGTAGACAAGTGACTCCAGACCAGAAGTTAACTCCAGGGGAGCTGGAGTGTTATTAAACGGGACCGTATTGTAAGACCCACACTCCACGAACCTGGTCTAACCTATGTTTTCGTATCGGACAGGTCTTCCAATCATAACCGAGTTCGAAGGGACGGTTGGATGAAGTCCAAGTACGAAAACCAATCGAAACGGACTCAAAACACATGCTGTCCGATCTAACTGGTTGAGACATACTGGTCTCATGAATAGTCCGACCAGTATGTCAGAACGGTCAACCTATTCCAAGTGTTTTAATTTGGAAACAAATTCCAATGGGTCCCACCTTCCAAATCTCAGTTGTAGAGACCTTCCTTACGTAGGAAACTCTCCTAAAAACCTACCTTACTTTATATATTGACTCCTTCGCCTCCTTAGATCCTTTTGTTGACTCTCATAAATCATAGAGTCTGAAAAGGAGATCTGAAGAGGAGCAGTAGAGGCAAGGTCTGTAAAGGAGGAGAACCTTCGGGAGAAGAGCACCGACGCCTTCAAAGCCAATACTAAGTACTCTATCTCTGTAGAATAGTTATGTTGATGCCTGGTTGAAAATCGATACCAGGTATGGCTATGTATTAATTTGAAACCCTAGTTCGTTTGAGAAACCCTAGATCCTACGTAAATGTTTTTAAACTAATGTTTACCAAAATGTAAGGTTTTGAGTGACGAATAAACTAATCCTAACATGTTGCCTAAGCCTAGAATAATTAGGAGAAACCCTACCGAAGCCAAGTTCAGGGATCAACTGAAGAGTAGGCTCACGGACCCCGTCCGATCAGAGTACTGGTGGCACCTAAGTCCAACTGGTACTGCGACCAGTATCATTCAGGAAGGTCTATCAGACTTGTCCAATTGGACATATCGGTCTTGTCACACCCCAATTCTTGACTAACTAATGTTGTGATGAACTGTCATGAAAACCAACGGTTCAAACCAGAATCTCGTATAGGTTATGCCAATCATGTTAAACCAAAACACATTCTACAATAATAATCAGAGATATTTGAGTAAATAGCGGAAGTCTTATTAATAATGAACTGAGGTTTACATGATAAATAATTAAATGATCCAGTTATCTCCAATTAATCAAAACATAATTAATATATATTACAAGTATCAAAATATAAAAGTTAAACATTAAGCGTAACCACGGTGGAAACACTCACTTGACGAGTCTTGCTTGTCCTTCACAGTTTGCACATCCATAGCCGCTACACATCCATACGTTGGCGGATCCATGTAGTCTTCAATAGTAACACCTACAACATCTGAAACTAAAAAGAATTGCGCACGCGAGGGTCAGCTCTCCAACTTGAGCTCAATGAGTAAACAAAACAATGCAACAAATATATGCATGCATTCAATTCATATCTTTGGTCTCCTTTTTAAGTCTGCAATATACTATAGCGGTCACCGCACCTCTATACACGAGTGTGTGAATCTGTCCAATGGATCAAACACCATTGCCGTTCACATGCACCCACCATGGAATAGAGATAGAGCTAAAGTGTTCGGATCAAACACTGTCAACACTTCCCCTGATGCCCTATCCATACCAACACGTAAGCCCCTATTGGCGAGGGCTTGCAAACTGAGCTCGCAACTAACCAATCCTAAATGTCATCCAGTGTATCCAAGGTCTCACTCTAGCATCCCTCAATATATCTATAGAGATAGAGCTAAGGCCCTCCGACAGAGTCAGAGACCACAAGGTCCGAGACCACCTCCCTTGATGTCCTATGACGTAATAGTTCTGATAAGGTAATGGCGATACGACGATGTCAGTGGACAAGACTTGAGTAGAGATAAAGCTAGAGTCTGGTGACCAAGTCAGAGACCACCATGCCACATCCTCCCCCTGATGCTCCACTCGCATCAAGCACACTAACCAACACACAATCACATGCCTATTCCTAGCATCATCATCATCATGTTATAAACAGACAATAATAAATATGCATGAGTAGAAAGAGCAATAATATTGGATGACATGTGAGATGCATATTACAAACATACAAGCATAGAAGCATTCGTTGCATTGGACAAAATAAAATAAAACAGTTTGTTATTATCCAATTAGTTTAGGTCTTGTTCCCTCACCTTTGATCGATATTTGTTCCTCTCCCAAGCTTTGGAAGTCACTTTGAATCTATTAGAAACCTAAAAAATTAATGTATTTAAGTTAGGGTTCAAGTTTATCAAGTTAAAGTAATTGAAAACCTTGTTTCATCTCAAAATATATTTGTTGTTATCCTTTGGTCGATCCTATGGTCGCAATATACGTCACCGTAGGACGTACGATAGATACCCTATGGTCGCATTATATGCGACCGTACCTGCTACCGTACGTTTCCTGAATTCTTCCCCAATGGCTATGGTCGATACTCTGGTCATCATATGGTCGGCCATAGCTGCGACCATACAAGTTTAATATAATTTCCTACTTCCAATACAAATTCCTCCTCTTGGATCATCAATGGGGTCCTCCCCTAATGATCATTCTTAGACCAATATTCTTAGTTTACTACATTAATACTCTAACCAATTCTCTAGGATCCCTGTTTGAGATCTACTCAGAAAATCTCATAGTTGAATCTTTACTTTGGGTTTGGTATCTCAATTTTACATCAAAACTTTTACTCCTAGTGTTCTAAGGCTACAGAGACAAGGTTCATACCTTACTTGTTACAGAGAGTCTGTAGAACTCCTTTTCTCAGTCTTCTTCTCCAAATCTCCTTTTCCTTCTCTTCCTCTCTTTCTTTCTCTCTTACATTTAGACTTTCAATTTGGGTTCTAAAAGAGTGAGAGAGGCTAAGGAACGTCCTTTATATAGAGAAAAACCTCCATATAAAGTCCTCTTTCAATTAGGAAAGAGTCTTCTACAAATTAGGAAAGTTTTCTAAACACGGAGTCGGTTCTGGGTTCGTACAGTCGATCATATGGTCGCATAAACCGTCGATCATACGACCAAAACATGCGACCATAGGTTATACGGTCTCAATACGGTCAACCATAGGTGCGACCGTAGCCCTCAAAACTGCCACCATACGTCCAAAATTTACTGATTTTTAATTTTTGATTGTTGCTTCTACACAAACTTAAACAGTCAACCACAACAATTAAATTTGACTTGTATCTTATCTCATCTTGTGGTTTCCTCATATAATTGGTTCACTTGAGCCGATTATGATAGGAAGACCGGTCACGACACGAGAACGTAAGATTGGACCAGATTTGTCGTGTGCGGGTCTTACAGGTCTGACTATATGCACTATATGGTGTGACCAGTATGTGTGATTTTGGACAGAAGTCAGTCCAAACTAGGTTCTGACCAACCTAAACCCTATGAACCTAATTCTAATCAATCCCTAATGGTATGTAAGACTCATTGACAGTAAGGTTGGACTCTGTAACGCAAAGAAGACTTACTATCAAGCATCAAGTAAGGGAACCAGACCTAAACCTAAATAACTAATAACATTAAGCTTTTGTTATTTGCTCTATTGTGTAGTGGTCGTGCATATTAACATGTCATTTGTTACGTTATTATTTGTTCATATATATTATTATGCTAGGATGTGATTGTTAGGGATGTGATTATTTTCGTTGGTATGTGGAATAGGAAGGGCTTGGAGTATGTGATCATTCTTCACAGTAGCATCTTTTTGTATCACTGTCTACCTTAGCACGCTTGGTACGGATAAGATATTAGGGGGAGGACGCGGTATTGTGGTTTAGCTTAACTGTCAGACTCGAGCCCTATCTCTATTCCTTAGGGAGCCGTGCTGGGATAGGGCTTTGGATACTGTGATGACATGCAAGATTAGTTAGAAAAAGAACCTACTTGCAAGCCTTCACCAATAAGGGTGTATGTGTTGATACAGTATAGAGTATCAGGGGGAGGACGCAGTAGTGTGGTTTGTAGCCTGACCGTCAGACTCTAGCTCTATCTCTATATTGGAGTAAGTGATGTAGGACGACAGTGGTGTGTGATCTGTTAGGCGTGCTCACACTCTTGCGCATGGAGATGTGGTAGCCGCCTGTCCTAACCATAGTA
Source organism: Protea cynaroides (assembly GCA_028583415.1). Lineage (NCBI taxonomy): Eukaryota > Viridiplantae > Streptophyta > Magnoliopsida > Proteales > Proteaceae > Protea > Protea cynaroides. The sequence continues at coordinate 69,533,077 of CM053269.1, read as the reverse complement.
ATTTACAAGTTATGTCAGATCAAATGTGAATGTTATTCCATGTATCTTTGTGTGTTGTATTGTTTGATTTCTTTATTGAGCTAAGTTGTGAACTTACCTTTTTGTATATATACCTTTTCAGATGTTGATGCAGGTTACCCTGTAGAGGACTACGTGGATGCTCCAATGTATGGTGGTATTGCTGTTTTAGATGTGGAAGCAGGAGGCAACGAGCATAATGAGTCATGCGAGTGTTACTTCTGCGTGTACCTTTAGGACTTGTCATTTATCTACTTTTAGTTTGATTTTATAAGACAATGTAATGATATTTAATTATGTTTTGATACCTAGATAATTGGAATAATTTATCTAAGGGAAAATTTCACCCACCCCCCTTGAACTTTACCTTTAAATCACCCAACCCCAAACCTTGTCCATAATTTTACCCACTCCCCTACTGTTAAGTTTAACTAATAGAAAATAGAAAATGTCTATTTTACCCTTATTGTAAAAAGCATAACTTCTGTTTAAAAAAAAAAAAAAAAACCTAGTCTTCGTCTATTTCAATCATACCCGTAGGGAAACCCATGGAGAGACTCAATTGCCTTGAATTGCAGAGGAAATGATGGGGAGAAATTAACAATAACGAGTATTTGTAGGAATAACAATATTAGATCGTTGTTTCGATTCTGATTCCGAAAATCTGAGGAAAGGAATGAAAAGGGAAATATAAGTTTATTTTTGTTCATCGTTTTTTTCCTAATCCCATGACTCCGAATTGTCTCTGTTATCGACTTCGTCTCTGATCAAAATTTTTTACAAATTCAATCCTTCGAAGGGAGTGGATTCTTTGAGTCGTTGATCCCAACACCTAGGCCTTGACCCATTGGATTCTTGCTCCAGGTAATAGTAATCAAGCAAGACTTCCCATGCAATCTACACTAGTAAACGCAAGTCACTAAATTCTGAGCAGATTTGGTGGAACTTGAAGACGAATCCGCCACCTGAACTCCATTCTCTCCCAAACTAGAAGGGAAATCCCTCTTCTTTAGACCAGAAACACCCACAATTTTTGGTTTCTTCCGTAATTTTGTTGGGTAACAATCACAACTTATTCTTTCTTGGGCGGCAGAGATTGAACTCAAACGAACTAACCAGTCTTAGAAGAAAGATAATCAAAGAGAGGGGAAGAAAGATATCCTACCTCAGTCAAATAAGTAGGAACTCGAGAACCATCTCACTAAAGGGCCTGAATGCTTCGAGACTTACCCCTCAAGGCTCGATATGATCTGGGTTTCAGTTTTTTAGAAGACCCTCCTTCACAAAACCAAAAATCAACTCGCTCAGGGAAACGACAAGAACCAACTCCTAAATTAGAGACAAATTGCAGAATGTAAGCAAGAAAAAGGATTAAGAGAAGCAGACAAATATGGGACTGGCCTAATTTGCCTCTCTATCCATATCTCTCTCTATATCTATATCTATGAAAATCAAGAGAAGAAAACAATATTAATAAGTGGGATACATGATAGTGAACGCTGATGAAGAAATTACTACTTAAATGGTTTTGAATGAATGCCAAATAGACGAAGAGTAGCCTCAGATGGAGAAAACATCAATTTTTTTTGGGTAAACGAGTAAACATCAACTGGGTATTACTGGAAAGGCTGGGTTTTAAAGCCTTCATATAGGAAAAAGCTTAAAAAGCATCTCACTGTGTCGGGTATACTAGACGGAATTTCTCAAGTCCCTTCCTTCGAATTTCACAGCAGGGTGCCGAAGATGATGGTAACAGAGGGAGGCAACATAGATATACTGGACGGAAGAAGAGCCGGTGGACATGGCAGGAAAAAGATAAGGATATAGCTCTGGACTCAGGAGGGTAGTAGGCAGGGATTAATATAGCTTCAAAGAAAATACGGGATCAATAGGTTGCGGTTCAACATGGTTCTGATGGTGTTGGAAACCAAGGGGACTTGAGAGGGCAGGTCCAATAAGATCTTATGCCGATGTAGTTGGTGCTGGAAACATGGTTCACCTCCGTCACCAGCCATCTCATGGAGATAGATTTTTTTTTTTAAAGAAAAGTCAAGAAATAAAAGAAGAGGGCAATTTTGGCATTATATAATTTTTAACTTTGCCACCTCATCACTTAACAGATCAATCTATTAAGTCTGGACCTAGATGATACATATATCACATGTGAAGGGGGTTGGGTGAAATTATGGGCAAAGTTTGGGGTTGGGTGAATTAAGGCAAAGTTCAGGGGGGTTGGATGAAATTTTCCCTTTATTTAATTATCAATAGTTTACTTAGTTCATTCATTAAATCTTCCACTGTATTTATTTATATTATGATTGTGGTTAGTGTGCAATGGTTTGTATGTCGGTACGGTCTTATTGAAATTTTGGTGTGAACCGTTGATTTAGTGGTGGTTCACTTACATTTCTGGTTCAGCCTGAATTAAGGTGTGACACATATTCTCCATGAGATCCCATCATCGTCAATGTAGTGTGAGACCCACATCTAGAGTGTGGGACCCATTGAATATAGATGGTGATGGATCCCAAGGAGGATACAAGTAAATGTAAGTGAACTATTGTCGAAGAAGATAAACTAATTTTGAGGGCACGCATGACCAATCCCATGTCTGGTTTGCCTTGTCCGAATCCGAACTCTTGAACTTTGTACAAGATCTTCAATTCAAGAAATACCGTCGCACTTGACTCTTTGACTCCTTCTATTAGATTTTAAAACGCAGCAGAAAAACAATAAAGAAAGAAAAATGAAAGAGAAATATAACATAACAATTTATACGTGGTTCATTCACACAATGTGTATGAGCTATGTCCATAGGAATGTGATCAAACAACGATTCTATTATTCCAATAAAGAAGTTACAACACTCAATCCTCTCCTTACAAGATTACACCATATATATATTGAGTTCTCTCACCTTACAAGCCGATTTTAGGGACTACTTCTCTCAAAGGTTTGTGCCACTAGGCAAGTTATATTGTATGCCAAGTAAAAAAATCCTTCATAATCTTTCGTTGAAAATCATCAAGAACCCAAATCCGAACATTCCATTTTCACAAACCAAACTCCTGCTTTCATATCCTGAAATCTCAAACCCTAGCAGGAGCAAAACCATCGGAAAAAATTCACAAAACCCAAGAACAAAAACAAACCAAAACAACAACTACAACTAAAACGGACAAGAAATTTCAAAAGAGCAGCATTTGCAGAACGTAATTACTGCATAATAATTCAAGATTCCAATTGCGAGGAACAGGGAGTTGGAGACAAGGTTCAAGAGCATAGATTGGAGCCTGGAATTTACTAAGTTGGATCGACCCGGTTTGAGATGAAACGGCTAGATGTACCTTTTTCGTTCCAACTGTGTTGATTCGAGGTGTATCACAAGTTATATGTCAATTTCAAGTCCACACCAAGTAGCTTGACTGAGCCCAACCGGTGAAGCCTATTACTGGATCAGCCCGATTAGTGAACATGCCGTGTTTACCAATTATTAAATGGGTGTTCACAGTGCAAGGGTATAGCCTGATCAAATCGACTGAATGAACTGAATATACCTTTAAACGAACCCCCAATTTAGGGTGTAAAAATTGGGCACGGCCTCGTAGCACGGACCGAGCCGGCCCAATATAACCCGAATCCAGCCCAGACCGAGCCTTAATGGACAAGTTGTGGTCTGGTCTTGTAAAGCCCAACACCATTTCAGCCCAGAGCAAAATCAGACCAGACCGGCCCGTTAAGAAGCCCGAACTAGCCCAAACCGATAATACCAAACCCGAACACCGGTAAGATCTGTCCCGGGCCAGTTTCGTAATTTTAATGGTTTTAAATTTTAATGGATTGTATTACACTGTTACAGTTCACTTCTTGATCCAAAAGATTATATGAATGTATAGTTGAAAAGATTATGTTAATTATTACAGTTTACTGAATTACATACATATAGAAAGAATGATGCTAATTCGACAGATAAAATAATGTAAACATTAATTAACATGGTTTTTACTTTATGTAATGTTATTTGAACTCAAACTTCAACTCTTGATTACTCATGTTTCCAAATTAATACTCTCTGGTCTCTATCTCTATCACTCGATCTGTTTTTTTATTTGCACTTTGACTTGAGCTCATTATAGCCTGATTAGCATAAGACCGATTACGAATTGAGATCGATCGGACTGAATATAAACGTGTTCATGTTGCATCGATAAGGGACTGATTAGCTAAACAGGCGACCAGGCGGCCACAGTGTAAGGTGTTAAAATGATGAAGACTAATAAATTCCAATCGAGACCTACCGATTGACACCCCTACATGGGATGACCAGCTATAGACCTCACAATGTCGATCCTGATGTATAGAATAATATATAGAGGAAAGACCGGGGCAATGGGAAAACCTCCATTGTGACCTTGTGGACTATGGTCATAAATTCAAAGTCAAATAACCTTCCCACAAAGTGGGAGTACTTAAGACAACCTACACTAACCTATTTTTAGATCCTGCAATGGTGGCAACCTCATGCACTAGATACCCCATTTGTTTATATTAGGCAATGAGACATTTGCTTATCTTGAGAGGGAATAATGGTGATTAACAAAACAATAACTCAAGTCTCAGAAATGGCTGTGAAAGGACAGGTCCATTCAAGTCCAACCCGCCCCTCAGGTGATCATTTAACGGCTGGAATTAGTCCACATGTCAATACAATGATTTGCATACTGAGTAAACTCCAACACCTAAGTCACAACTTAAGAACGATTAGAGTTGAGAAGAGCTCAATCAGGTCACTCGTATCCACTTTTGGCCATGTCTATTGAAATTGCAGAGTTGGAGGCAAGAAGACAAGGGTCAGAAGACTCAGAATATTTCAGAAGACACCCAAATACAAACAGTATGTCTGAACTGTGTCAGCTGGTTCAGTTGATAAGGGCTTCATTAGTTGTAAACAAGATCTGTGTCGAATCCAGCTTCATGTTATTGGTTTTAGGGGGAAGAGTTTATATATAAAGATTAAAATATTATAGAATTAAGTTCATCTGCATGCATTAAAAATATTTTCATAGGATCCTATTATTGTGGATGTGGTGTGGGACCCACTTTTAGTGTGTTGCACCACTACATCTGCATGTTAATGAAATTCTATGGATGATACATGTACACGAACACTTCCCTGGTTTTCTTAGATAAATTAAAATGAATGTAAAATAAAGAAGAAACTGCCAGGAAACTCCTCGACAAAGATTGTTTTGCATGGTCGAGCAAGAAGCATTCACTGTTTAATTAGCAAATAGATAAGGATTGGTGGTCCATTCACTGTTCGATATAGTATGTGACCTAATATTTTAGTTAGCGTGGTCGGGACTAAGGTGAAAAAGTCTGATCATCCCAATATTATATGTATGTATGTGTGCATGCGTGCATGTGTGTTTTGTATATGTGTGAGAGCATGCGTACATGTGAGTGAGAGAGGGGGGTACATGTACATTAGTTCGAGAATAATTTTTCTACATGTATTTGTATTCTCTTTCAGATCCCATCATTATCTATTTCTAGTGGGTCGTACACTATAGAGGTGGGTCCCACACTACATTGATTATGTTGGGATCTCATGAAGAATACATGTACATGCACGTGATCCTAACTCCATTAGTTTGAGATAAAGAGTTCATTTGCACGTATGGGTATCAATTTTAGGCCCGCGCCACGTAGATCATTTGAGCACGACTGATTATGGACCAAGACCGATCAATCTGATTATTAAACGTATCAGGCTTAAGCTTTGACTGATTATTAATCAGGTGTTCGCAGTGCAAGGGTGTAGTCCGATCAAATGAACCAAATATACCTTTAAGCTGAACTAAATCTTGGTTTAGACCAAACAAATACAACCTTAAAGCTAGAACCCTAACACATTAAAGCGTCTCTTATTCTCTTTCATTTCTTGAGTCCTCAATCCATTGTTTCATTTCGTCTTTCTTTGTCTACATGGGTGATCTCACAAGCTTAATAAGAGTCTTTTACAATCCTGCAAGAAGGTATTTTGTCCACAAGAAAAAACAATTATGGATTCGAAACTCAACATCTCTCCATTTTTATTTATACCTTGACATGAGCCCGTTAGGGTTTGTTTATAAACCAATTAGCCTAATTATCATAAGACCGATTATGGACCGAGATCGATTGGATCGAATATAAACGTATCTATGCCTCGCCAATTAGGAATCAATTAACTAAACAGGCGGTCAAAGTACGTGAGATGTTAAGAATGGTAGGGACCAATTAAACCCGACCAAAGCAGACAGATTGATATCCTTAGGACATCTGGGTGTTTCAGGGCTATGATGCTTCAGAAATAACAAAAAAGCAAATGTAGCTAGGTGTACGTGTGGTTCTAGTAAGTGGCATCGGATATATAGGTCTATTCACATTGGTTTAGACCTTATCGATTCCCGATTTGATCATATTTTAATATTATTATATATAATATGGGCCATGTCAGTTTCCCATTTGATCCATGCACATCTGGTTTTAGACATGATCGGTCCATACTGGTTCCAATACCTGGATTTGGAACTTTAAGTGTGGGAGAGAGAGAGAGAGAGAAAGGGATTTTTTTTTGTGAATGTGTGTGTGTTTGTGATAAATATTGAGAGACACCCATGTTGAACCATTTAACATTTTTGCAACCACTACACCAAAGTGGAGAGACTTGTATTAAGAAGTACATTATAATTCTTATCTACTACTTTTACTAGTCTCCTCTTCTCATCAGTGAGACTTACTAACCATACCATTGCATCACTACTGATTTAGCTGAACTCTGCAATCTCCCCATGAATACACCCTACTCAATTGGCTATCATCTCAATCCGATCCAACTCAATCCGTGTCGATAAGATAAAAAAGGCAAAATGGTGATATTAATATTTGTAATGGTTGTGGTTTCAATTTTTCATATTGTTACTGTAATGGCTCAGTATGGTTTTCAGTGTATATATGGTTTCTTATCCGGTTCATATACAGTTTCTTATAAGAAAGAAAAATCGGAATACATTTATAACTATATAGTTTCTGTGCTTTTAGTACGTACCAACTGGTTCGGTCTAACAATACCATCGTACCATACTGGCTTCAGTTCTATTTTCTTATTGTTACCATATCAATTCTAAATTCGGTTTTGGTATACGGTATTGATACCTAATTGACACCCTTACCTAACCCACGGATGAAGATTGAAATTCGGAGGATGCAACACCACGTTTCAAAGAAGCGGAATAGATCGGGAATCAACCAAAATTTGCCATAATCATCCTAAACCCTGAAAAAACACCCGATTTTTATGTAGTGGGAATCAAAACAAGCTGATTCCGATCCAAAGTAATCAGCCAGAGATCCAATTCCGATTCATTATTCCATGTGAAATACCAAGCAGTTAAGGGTGTCATTCGGCTTGGTTTCGACTATTCAGCTTCGATTTGGTTTTGATTCATGTCATCAAAGACAATAACCAAAACCGAATCAAATAGAACTCAGTGCTTAGTTTCACAACCAGAACCGATTCCCCAAACGCTTCGGTTTAATCGGTTCATATTCGATTCTCTTTGTACAATTTTGAAAGGTTTTGGCTTATTTTGGTTTCTAATCGGTTCTAGTTTAACTAATTCTTATTCGGTTCTAGTTACAATTGACACCCTAACTGCAGAGTGTATGAGTTGGTGGGAAAGAGAATAGAGATTAAGGATGGTAATGGGGATGGTATAGGGCTAGGCCCAGCCTGGCCTGCCCTTAATGGTTCAGGTATAATTTGATATGATAGCATATCTTAATTGGGTGGACCAATTAAGGCTGGTATGTACGTCTGTAGGTCCCCTGCCTCGTCCCTAGTGAATTGGGTATTATATGATACCATCCTTAATGAGCAATGCGTGTACTCAAACCATCTCACCTGGGGAACCTCCCTTGGTCATTACTATTTTTTTATTATTATAATACCCATGTTGGAGTCAAGAGATTGAATGGGGCACCCGAAAGGATAGTCTTTTTTTTTTTTTTTTTTGGGTAAGAAGGGCAGTCTTTTCTTAAGGGAGGGGAGTGAGGAAGAAAGAGATATTGGAGTATTCACATCGTCTCCTCCCAATGATTTTGGGAGGACATGGCAACCTATCTCGGATGACTGTCACATGGCTCTCGGGTGAATCTGAGACCCACGTCCGAGCCGACACCCGGTCGACAAGCCGAGCCGACAGGGGTTGTCGGCTCAGACGTGGGTCTCAGATTCACCCGAAAGTCATGTGGCAGTCATCCGAGATAGGTTGCCATGTCCTCCCAAAATCATTGGGAGGAGACGATGTGAATCCGATATTGGATGTATTGTAAGGATCCGTTTGATAAAACTTCTGCTTCTGGATTCTATGGATTCTGGCTCCTAGGGAGCCATTTTGGAGTAGAAGCGCGTTTGATAAGTTCAGTTAGATTCCAACTCCCACAGAATGAACCGGATTCAGAATGACTCCAAAATCCAAAATTTTGGAGTCATAAATACTTACTCCAAGCTGTTGGATCAATTTTTTAAGAGAAAAAAAAGAGTCGACACTCACATGACTATCACTTGACCACCACCACCACCACCACCACAACCTCCACCACCACCACCACCACCACCACCACAACCACCACCACAGCCACCACCACCACCACCGCCGCCTCCACCACCACCACCAACGCCACAGCCCACCACCCACCACCACCACCACTACCGCCGCCGCCACCACCACCACCGTCACCGCTGCCTCTACCTGTCACACCCCAATTCTGATCCAACCAGAACGGTGTGAGTGAACCGTCAACGAACCAACGGTTCACACCAGGATCTCGAATAGGCCGTGTCCACCCATACAAACCAATTACACATAACCACAATCAGAATATAAATATACAGCGGAAGACTTTAAATAGAATGAACCGAGTATCTATTGATAATTTAAATAAATATCTCATTATTCAAATTCAAAGATAAAATAATAATCTTTTACATCTCTTAATAACAAACAAAAATAACTGAAATGAATAAATAAAAACCCATCACAGGTACACGCTTGAAAGGGCACTCGCATGAAGCGTCATGCTCGTCCCGTCCCGCCTGTACATCCAACACCGCGAAGCACCACCATACGCCGGAGCGTTTACGTATCGTCCACGGTATAACCTGCATCCGGATCTAAAACAAGATGTGCACAAAGGGTGAGCTCACAACACATCTCGATAAGACAATCGACGCGTTTCACAACATTATGCATGAGTAACAATCAATTTTATGCTTTGTGGTCCGGTTTTAAGTTTGCAATGTGCTATAGAAAGGTTTGGTGGCCCCGCACCTCTATACACGAGTGTGTGGCGTCGCACAATAATCACACTACCACCAACCCACATGCACCCATCATGGAATAGAGATAGAGCTAAGGTATACCCGCACCTCCCCGATACTCTACCCATACCAATACCTAAGCCCCTACGGGCCGGGCTCGCAAACCGGGCTCGCAACTAACCAATCCTATATGTCAACAATGTATGCTCTATCCCAAGACACACCGTCTACGGCATAGAGATAGAGCTAGAGCGTGCGGGCCGGGTCGGAGACCTCCAAAACCTCACCTCCCCCGATACCCTATCCACAACTAACCCACTAGGATAGAAACAATACGCGGGTAGACCCTATCCCAACACCACTCCCTACGGCATAGAGATAGAGCTAAAGCATCGTGGACAAGGCGGCGTCGACTCGGAATCCTCGGTACCACCTAACGATGGTCGGGAAAACATCAATATCGGAGACCAACGTACCCACGATCTTCCCCGATACCCCACCCGTACCAAGCTTGTTAAGATAGAATACTACAAAAGGTGCCGGTGTGAAGAGCGATCCCAGGCCCATGCCCCACTCCACACACCAACGAAAACAATCACATGCCTAACAACCACATCCTATGAATGCATGAACAATAATAATAACGAAAGTAAAGGATGGCATGTGAATATGCACAAACATCACATCATAGATATTCAATGATTAACAACGATTTCTTGTCCATTAGTTATTAGGTTTAGGTCGATTCCCTTACCCGACGCCGTTCGATAACTTGCTCCACGTCGCAAGGTCCAAACGATAAGTCACAAAGTCCTACAATATTATTAGGGTTTCATTAGAACATATTGTTTAGGGTTTCACGTTGGTCGGAAACCAACGAGAGATCACAACTACCCTCACAGGTGACCGGTGGCATGTACCGGTCGCAGCTCGTGGGAAAGACTGGCGACCGGTATGGTCAGCCGGTCCCCCACAAACAACCTCCCGAGAGGTAGCGGTCGCAACATACCGGTCGCACTATGTGCAACCGGTATAGTCGACCGGCATGTCTCCCAAGACCATACATGGGTTCTTCGACCGCCGTCGATCATCCTCCACAGATTCTCAGGGTTTCTCCTATCTATTCTAAGTCTAGGCTTTGAATTAGAGTTATCCCCAACTCATTCAAGTCTCGTTTCGATGAATATCATCTCGAAACTCGAATCTAGGGTTTGACGGCAACTTAGGATTTATTGGCCAATTTAGGATTTTAGATCAATACCTACTTTGCATGGTATTGATCCACCCACATAACTAACATAGGGTAAGAAGATGGATCCAAACACTTACCGTTGACGTGTAGCGAGAGCTTCGTCAAACGGTAATGGCGGCACCTCCTTCTTCTTCTTAGCTCCTTCTCCTTTCCAAGCTCTTTCTCTCCTCTAGGGTTTGTGAGAGACAATGGAAAGGATTTGAGGGGTTTAAAGGTGTATTTATAGGCTAGAAATAGGGTTTAGTAACCCTACTAGGATTAGGAAACTTCTAGGATTCGAAATCTGGAAAGCGGGACCCGCAGAGACCAATTTCAAATTCCCGCACATAGTCGTGCAGGCCATACCGGTCGACCAGTTACCATCATCCGTACCATCGACCGGTATACCTAAAATCAGGTATATTGGTCGACTTCGGTCCGATTTCTTACCGTTTGTTATCGGCTTGCCCCGTCTGGCTCGGTGATGATCGGAAGACCTGTCACGACACAAAACCAAGGTTTAGACCGGGTTTTCAGAGTGCGGGTCTTACACTACCACCACCGCCACCACCACCACCACCGCCGCCTCCACCACCACCACCAACACCACCGCCCACCACCCACCACCACAACCACCACCACCACAACCACCACCACCGCCACCACCACCACCACCGTCGCCGCCACCTCTACCGCCACCACCAACACCACCACCACCGCCGCCTCCACCACCACCACCAATATCACCGCCCACCACCCACCACCACCACCACCACCACCACCACCACAACCACCACCACCACCGTCGCCGCCACCTTTACAACCACCACCAACACCACCACCACCACCGCCTCCACCACCAACACCACCGCCCACCACCACTACTATGCCTGTTTTTCTAGACTTCGATTGGAGGGATAATGTGTTATCAAACATGTTTCTAATCCAAAGATGCTCTAAAATCCATTTCAGAATTGCGTTATCAAACAAGTTTCTACTCCAAAATAATCTTAGAGTAGCTTCGAATAGAATCCAAATTTGAACCAGAATCCAGAATCCAGAGATTATTAGGATTCGAACCTGTGATTCGCGAATTACAAAGGACTTAATTGTGACTGGTGAATTATATAGGACTTAACATGTCTACAACCATCACTAATGCTGTAGATGCTTCCTTCTTTAATTACCTTGTAACAGTTAACAGGTGTATTTTGTTTAGCCAGCTCGTAGGCATGCATACCATAATAGTGGCCCAGAGAAGAGGGATTAGATGCCCTAATGAGACCGGGGAAGTGGGATGCGATGCACCAGAAGAGGTTAAGAGAGTCAATCGCTCTATGTCTCAGAAAGTGCCAACATTCAATAGGCCAGAAGTATTCTCGGCACCAGGCTAGATAGCGGTCCTATGGCTGGCAATATTGTATACAACAAAACTCTATGTAAGAAGATTATTAAAAGATCCCCACTCTCACCACTCTCACCTCACCCCCCCCCCCCCCCCCCCCCCCCCCCCCCCCCCCCCCCCCCAAAAGAAAAGAAAAGAAAAAAAACACACACATACACACACAAAAATGAAATAAAATAAAATAAAATAAAATCCCATCTAAATAGATTATATGCAATTTATAGTTTTATACAAGGTACGAATGACATACATAAATTATATGCTAATTATGCCTTCGGACTAAATGATTCAAGGCCGTTGGATCACTCATTGGGCTCTCTAGTTGCTGTAAAAGACCTGGACTCCCTAATTACACACGTGATTGTGCCGTATAACATGTACATAGGTTTGTTTGTTTTTTTTTTTTTTTTTTTTTGGGACAGTATCATACACACTTTTTTTGGTGGGTTAGATAGAGGGAGGGGCGAGGAACTACATTGGCTCACTCATAGTTTGAAAACCTGAATTGAACATGTGATTTTCAGGTTGACACTGAAAAAGGGGAGGCGGTGAATCAGTGATCACTAAAATTCATCTCAATTCTGTGAAGTCTGTCCAACCAAAACACATACTGTTACCAAGAGCTGTTTGTTAATACTTTGCTGCCTTGAGTTGACTAAGGTGGTTATTCATATATTTGTTATATTAACACATTTCGTGTAACACACAATGCCATACACCTACAAGTATCTATACTAGAGGTTTAGTTTACCAAGTGTATATACCCAGACCTGTAACCCACGCACTTCAAATGCACAATATAAAGAGGCACATCCACATCCACATGACACACTATGTAACGTGGTTCACCTATCATACACTGTGATGGTTATTCCACAAGACAATACCATAACTAGGGTTTCGTATTATACCCAATACACTACTTTAATACTATAGTTACACCTACAACTCAGATGCTACAACATCGACCACATTCTCAGCTCTTTAATGTTGGTGGATGTTCATTTTGAAGCTCACACAACAGTTGATAGTTTTTCAACATTTCACACACATTCCAAATCACTCACAACTCATCATGGGTTCTCACACTACCTCTCTTATGCTTCATATGGTCATTAAACTCAGAGAGAGGCAGGTCGAGATGATCTCTACACACCAGAGAGGCTCAAAGACCTTCTTCTTCACAAAACTAGCAGCTACTCATTCAAAACCACTGTTTTTCTATTGCAGGTCGATAGATCTCGAAGAGATGAGTTCGTGGATACTTGAATCACTCTAAACGGACATCGGATGGCCGAGATATGGCCATCCAAAGTCCAGCCAATTAGATTATAAGAAACAGAATCTTCAGAGGCTATTCAATGCACCCGTGATACACCGTAGCCACGCCGCCCTTGACACGGCAGGTGCGGTGTCGATTTCTTATTCGAGGAACCTGGAATCTTGCTTAATCACCGTCGGATGTGTCAGATGAAAGCGAGATTTACTGTAGATCGTTAAATCAGTCTAATCGTGTCAGACGAACTCGGAGCAAATAATAGCCACACGATCTGGATCTCTCCGCCAGTATATCATATGTACGCCACATGGAATCGAGGTTGTCATTAAATGCATTGCAAATGACGAATTTATGTTGCATCTAGTCAATAGAATCCTTCGTGGGAGCATCTTGACGCGTCGGCTGTATCACACCATAGCCCGCATAATTTTTAGAATTTCCAATGGGAATCTGAATGACGTGGCTCATCCCTGGCCCTCCATCTCGAATCTTCTCTTTTTCCCCAAGGACCAAAATGCCCCTCTGAAATCCCAAAATGCCTTGCCCGCGTGGCTGGCTTGTTGTGTTGTGTGTGCGGCATTTCCCTGTTGTTGTGCGCGCAGCATGGTCCTACTGTTGTGCGTGCGGCATGGACCTGCTGCTGTGCGCGCAGCATGGCCCTGTTGTTGTGCGCATAGCTTGCTGGGTTGTGCTAGCGCATGGCCTGGTTGGTAGAGCTGCCTAGGTGGCTGGCCACCTCAGGTGGGACCCACCTGGTCCCCACTCTCTCTCCTCCTTCTCTCTCTACTTTCTCTCTCGTCCTTCTCTCTCTACATTTTGTCTCTCTTCATCCATCTCTTCTTTCTCTCTTTCTTTCTCCTTTTTTTTCTGCCTTGCTTGCATTGCACTGCACACACACATAGAACACAATCAGACTGGGAGAAGTAAGTGTTCGGGCAAGGTCTCAGATATAGCCCAAACAGTGATTCGATTGATGATGAAGAAAGAGAATTCTTGGAGTGTAGACCATCATATTCTCTCTTTTCCTCATCATTCTGCCAAGGTTGCCAACAATGACAACACTACTCATAACTGCTCAACTTGGCCAAGGTTCCAACAAAACCAATGATCGAATATAAAAAAACCAAATACTCCATTTTTCGGTCCGATCCTAGCTACGACGGACTGCCCTCTTCAAAAATTACCACGATTGACGGTCTTTTACAAGCCACTCGGATTGGTTCAGTGATACATAATTCTTTCTATCTAAACTGGTTTGAACCAAACTTAAAAGAATCGGGCAGCTTTATGGCTCATTCCCTGTCCGGTTTTGAAAACTATGCATTTACCAATGAAATATATCAGCAACTATTTACTATTTGAATGATGGAATTGTCTCAATGACATATTTACATGTATATTTACAACATGTTGTTTTATTTTAATTGTCCCTTATTTTATTTCTAAAAATTAATTTAAGGGCTAAAAGAATGTGTACTGTAATGTCATTGTCAAGAGTTGTTGTTTCGTGTACGTTTTTTTAATAAACATATAAAATGACAGGGTTGTACTTTCACTTAAAAAATATTATAATTAAGAAGACAAAAAAAATTATAAATTATTTAACACCTTAAAAAATGTTAATATTGATATTGATTAACAATCGATAATGGTAAGCAGTACGCTAATGGTGTTACTCTATTACACACCCTACCAAACCAATACTGTACCTATGTACCGAAACCACATCATTTAGTATCCTTTCACCACACCAATCAGGACATGGCGGAAATATCGGGCTTGTTAGTATAGAGCCGACATGATCAGGGAGTAGAGTGTAACAAATACCATTTGGGATCTAAGAGGGCGTGTCAAAAAATCCCCATACTGCTACCGTAGGGATCTTTTTCCCTATGAAATATTACATGGATCTATGTTCAACAATTGAATTGATCTAGTAGTTCAAGCCTTTGATCCAGTCTAGCTAAGCGTAGTAGAACAAGATCGGGACTTGGTTGAAGTACCCTATTTGGACGGACACGTACAACAACCAGGCATACTCCAGATATGTCTACTGGTGAACTTACAAAGTTCTGATTGACAAACATGGGTATGTGAAATATATGATAGAAATCATCTCATGTCGTTGAGAGGCGCCAACAGTGACTGCACAACTGATGCAATTGGACAACGAAAAACAATTTTTATCGTAAAATATATATATATTGACTTCGAGAGCAGATAGCCTACGAAGAGCTCGGCAGATAGGAGAGGATAGGAAGTCACTCCACTTCTTTATTCCTTCTTAAAAGCTAAATCACCACCGCATGCATATTGCTGGTAAAATAAATTAATGCCTAATGATAGGATATTAGGTAATTAGTTAATATACAATACATTAAAATATTGATTCTTATAGCTATAATACGTAGGGATGTCTCTCTCTCTCTCTCTCTCTCTCTCTCTCTCTCTCTCTCTCTCTCTATATATATATATATATATATATATATATATATATATATATATATATATATATACACTTGAAATTATTTAAAAGTTGTAACAAATTTTAGTTACAAATGGATAATTAATTTGACTCTTGGTAATATTATTATATGAAAATATTTAAAAATATTGAGTATAAAATATGGTTAAAGTTTTTTGCACGGGCAGACTAGGTATCTGACATTGTGATCAATTGATATCTATCAGCAAAAGTGCGTAAAATGTATCCCATATATACAAAATAGCAGTAATTCCCCCCTCTCTTCTCGCATCCGTATATGTCTCTATTCTATTTACTAGAAAATCTTTTCTCATAAAATATAACGTGAATGGCCTATCAAGAGAGGTTTACCTTAATGGCTCAAATATTTTCCAAGTGACATCCGGGTTGATACTACAATTATGAATATATTGTTCACATCATATAATATTGAAGGAATTATTTCAATTCAATCCAAATCTCCCATATGGAGGTATGAATGTTTTGATTTCATAATATAAAAAAAAAAGGGATATGAAAAATGTTTTGATTTCATAATATAAAAACCCTAACCTAATGAGCCATACTAATCAAGGAGACACCTGATCATGGTATACAAAGGTTTTTTTTTTTTTTTTTTTTTTTTTTTAAGATTTTTTTTTCGACCATTGGAAAGTAATAAAAAAAAAAAAAAAAAACAAAGATTACTTGGTACAAAAGGATGAAATCATGTTAAAAAAAAAAAAAAAAACCATTTCTATTAATTAAGCTGTGAAAAAAAAAAATTTATTTTTTAATATTGAGTGGAAAAAAAAAAAGATTTAGTAATCGAGATCGAATCACTGGATTCATATTGGTCAAAGCTGAGATCAATACTAAATTTTCTATTAAATTTTTATATTTTTAATCAGATCGATCACATGTCGTTACCCTGTTGGCCAAACAAATACCGATTACTAAAACCTTATTATTAAGTTATGATCCATCCGGTCAACTGCCCAACCAGTGGAGGGTAGGGATCAATGAAAGCCTTAATTTTACATAGAGACATAAAAGAAAGGGTCTTTAATTACCAAGTACCAACTAACATACCTTTAAAAAAGAAAGAAAAATCTCACCTACAATATATCTTTCATTTTCATTTTCATTTGAGAAGTAGGAGAGTAGATCACCAGAAATAGTAAGGAGAAGATGATTGGAAGTAAACCGATTTTAATGAATCCAAGTGGACTGGTTCCATTAGAAAATGACCTCCCATCCTCAATCGCAAACCAAAATTTATTTTGACAAATGTACCCTTGTGAAGGTTTAGAGAATTAAGGGTATTTCCGTCATTTCCCCTTCTGTGTAGTTCTATAAATCTCTCAAGTCTCAAAACTCCCATCCAATTTCGGTTTTGCCGACTTGCAGAGTTGAACCAGAGATCCAGACTGAGAGAGATTTACCTTCCAGCCGCACGAGAAGTTGAACTCTTACCAGAGAGATTCAGATTCGAAGGCTTTGGAACTCTTGTAAGAATGATCTCTGGAGTTTTCCCTCTCTAGCTAGTTTTATCTTTTTTAAGTGTAATTCAAGTTTGCTTAGGCATCTCTTTAATTTGCTGCAATAAATTTAGGTTGATTGACTTCAATTTTGATTGCTTGACATGAATTTTGGCATGAAGAGCTTCAATCCTCTCAGACAACAAATTTAGGTTGATTAACTCCATAATTTGATCCTTTGTTACATTTGATTTGGTTAAAATGCATGAATTCTGGCGTGAAGAGCTTCAATCCTCAGACAACAAATTTAGGTTGATTAACTGCAAAATCTGATTCTTTGACAAGAAATCTTGTATGAAGAAGAGCTTCAATTCTCAGACAACAAATTTAGGTTGATTAACTTCAAAATTTGATCCCTTGTTGCCATAGATTTGGTTAAAATGCATCAATTATGGCATAAAGAGCTTCAATCCTAAGAGAACGATTTAGGTTGATTGACTTCAAAATTTGATTCCTTTTTGTTAGATTTGAATAAAAATGCATGAATCCTGGCCTGCAGAGCTTAATTCTCAAACGAACTTACACATTTTAGCTGCATTGTCTTCTATAGTTTTCCAATTAGCTTCATTCTATCTTAAGATACTGTCTTCTTCTGATGCTCATCGCTCCAGAAGATTTTAGGGAAAAAAAGAGAGTAAAATGATCTCTTCTCTGCTCCTCTCGAGTTACGAGCACTGGCTTGAAGCGGTTCTTTAGTTCTTCCGATGTTCCAGCGGTCTGTACATAACTGAAATCTCCGCTCTCTTGACGTCCGATCCGATAAAATATGAGATTTCAAATGCCACGTCATTACCTGGAAGGCTGGAACAGTCATAACGGTTACGTTAGAAGGGAGGTATAACCGTCGGATCAGAATCAAATAGGATTACCGAACTAAATGGCGTCCACGAAGGACCTAGACTAGGAAAAAGCAAAAATTCTCTCTCCTCCCTTTTTTTATATTAAATCTCTGAGCGGTTGTTTTGGTCGTTAAGCCATTGTCGCGATCATAAATGATCAAGTCCACCCTCATTTTCCTATTTTTTTTCCGTGGGGATAGATCATATATTGGTCACTCGATAATTCTTGGGCCTTGGATGAATCCGAATTGATAAGCTAAGTCGACAAGGGGATGTCAGCTTGGATGAAAGACTCGAATTCACTCGAGTCTCACCATCTAACTAGTGCCGCCCCTCCTCCTAAACTTTTGGGAAGAAAGGATTTGGATACCAATAATGGACAATTGAAAATGAATTTAATTCACAATTGTATCTGTCTAGATTTATCCAATTAGGTGGAATGATAGCAAACATAGTCTATATAAATATTTAATTAATAATTGAAAATTGCCAAAACAAAAAACTAATCATAAAAAATTAAATAACCAATGATTTTGAGATTCTTGAAGAATTAAAATGTTCTAGAGAATGAAGAAAATAAAATCATACAACTAACATAAATGAATTGAAAACAAATGATACAGAAAGAGAACCAACATGATTACATAAGTTAAAAATGTAGACGAATAGTAGAAAATCTAAATTCTTATCTGTATAAGAATATCTAAACCAAGACAAAGATATCGAGATCCAATCACATTGGAATGTCGCTATCTTCCCATTCTGAACCGATGGTAGGTGTTAAATCAACTTTTCAATTAAATTAACTCGATGAAGCTACAGTGCTATACATAGAAGGTGACCGATATTCTGTGTGTTGAACGGTTAAAAAAAATCTAATTAAATTGCTAAAATGCCATTATTATGACCAGATCTATGGTGTTGTCTAAGGTATGTTCAGAACTTGGTCCTGTGACAAGGCCGTTGAACTGTGAAGTGTAAAAGGAGGAAAGATTATCGCGGGAAATCAGAAACAGAATCGGATGAGTTAATGAGGATAAAATCTCTATAAACGGGTTGACATTCACCTTTTCTGCTGAGTCCATTTTTTCGTCAGATTCTCTCACTCCATACATTTCCATCACCACTTCTGACGAAATCAAAAGAAGCAAAGAGGAAAAGCGATCCTGGGAGAAAGAGAAAAATATTATAAAAACATTCAGTAATAATCTCGAGTCTCGATGATTCTTTTTCGATTCGGCTGGAATGTTTATTAGTTTTTCTGTTCTTTAATTCTTCTTGTTTTAGTTTTTTGTCAGCCATGCTTGCAGAAGTTCCCATTTTTCTATTATTGTCATTAGATAATTATCAATGGGGTGAAACATGAGGAAGGATTTCTGCTAGCTTTTCGGCTTTATCTGTTGCAAACGTAGCACACACTGATAATAACCCCTCTGATTTTTTGTTTTTTCTTGTTTTGATTGAGAATTGAGAGACAATAATGGGTTTTGCCTGAAAAGAAAGATGCGGCCGTGTCCTGGAATTTGTGATTGCAGAGAACGGAGAAAAATGGAAGTAAAAGGGGGTACGGTTTCTGCTGCTGCTGCTGCTGCTGCAGGGGAGTTAATGGCAACTCAGGTCAGGCGAATTCACGTCATTTATTTTCTTAGTCGGATGGGACGAATCGAGCATCCTCACCTTATCCGAGTTCATCATCTCAGTAGAAATGGCGTTTATTTACGAGGTTGGCTTATACCCGTCTCTGTTCTTCATTTCTTATTCTTCTTAGCACTGCTTTTTAATGATTTCTCCTCGATCTGTTGGTTTTGTGTCTGAAAGATGTTAAAAGATGGCTCTCGGATTTACGAGGAAAAGACATGCCGGATTCATACGCATGGTCTTACAAGAGGTTAGATTAGCTTCTACCGATCATACTTGTAATGACTCTCCTCTGCAAGTAAAATCTAAAATGGCTGTAAAAGTATTCTTATTGCAGGAGCTATAGGGAAGGTTACGTTTGGCAAGACTTGGTAGACGATGACCTTATCACGCCAATTTCTGATAATGAATATGTCCTCAAAGGATCCGAAATCTCCTCCATTCCCATGGGTAATCCTTTCTTAACTCTGATTCTGGGGTCATATACAGTTTTTTTTTTTACTAAAGCCTGAAAATTTGTTGGGTTTACATACAGATGCTAGTTCATGCGATGAGAAAAAAGATTCGAAAAACCCAGACCCTGTTGAAGACAAACTCCAGCAACCCTTACCAGAAATCCCATATACGAAGATGGAGGTGTCACCTAAAACCTCAGAAATTGAAATCGAAATTGATGAGGAATCACCAGAACCGCAAGACTCAGAGACGTCGACAATGACAGACGCCTCAATGAAATCGAATGCAAACAAGCCAGAAGAAAAAGAGAACGACAGTGAAAAGAAGAATAGGAAGAGTACAGAGAAGATCAAATCAACATGGACGAATTCTGCTAAGTTCACAAAGAGTAAGAGCTATTCAAGCGGAGCTTCTCAAGTGTTTCGCAATTTACTCACGTGTGGTGCGGTCGACACTAACGATTCAGTATTGATGAAAATCACTCGAATCCAAAGAAGTTCGAAGAATCCTGCGATTGAAGCAGGGGCTTGTCAAACAGAGACCATCGATGGGTCTCAGAGGATGTCTGATAGTGGTTTTAATCAACAACCGCATCAACAGAATTCCAGGTTAACAAATCAAATCAAATTTAATCAATTTTAATTTAGTTTTTTGTCACTGTCTCCATTCTGAATTATTGAGTTATGATCAGGAAAAGCTCCAATGGAGTGAAGACTTCAAAGAAGACGAGTGAGAAGCCGGTTTCTGCCGATTCTAAGCCAGTGATCGAGCCCATTTGCTCGTAAGTACAAATATAAAACAATACCTCGCAAATTCAGAATGACCGAAATGTTTCCCATAGCTCTTATGCATGGGAAATTACCAGAGCTGCCTGGTTTTAAAGATTCTTTCTCAAAACTGCCTTAATTTGGAAGATTCTTTAGAGCCGCTCCCTTTTTCTTTTTCTGATCACCGATATGATATAATTTTACCCAAAAAAAAAATCATCAATATGATATATGATTTCATTAGGAGAGAAGATGTTTTTAATTTTCTCTCTCTTTTTTTTTAGGTTTCTCTGATCATAAGTATTTTTTTATTTAATTTAAAATTAAAAAACTTTTGGCCGATTAATAAAATTTTTCTTAAGACAGATTAGGCCTCTACGGGTTATCTAGGCTTCTCACTAATAGATGTCCTAATTTCAAGTCAGATAAATTTTAACTTTGAGGCAGTTTATGGGAAAATTTATCAAAACCAGGCAGCCCTTGGTAATTTTCTCTTTTGTAGATCAATTTATTTTAAATATAAATAAGTACTATAAATCATACCAAATAACTATATATGTCATAATATATTATATAATTAATTCTATAACACATACCAATGATAGCCTAAGATCATCCACAACGTTTAGATTTATGACAAAGTATAAAACATAGAGGTTAGACCTATTGAATAATACACTATGATATATAACCGTCAAATATTACTTAAGGGTTCAACCCAAAATGTCATACCATTAAGTGAAAATAACATAAAGGTTTCCGAGTGATCCGAGGCTGTCAATTACTCTGGGCAGCCCAGCCGCTGGAGAGGATCCGGGCAGACCTAAAGGTATATTCAGTTAATTCTAAAATCCCAAATAATCGAGACTATACCTCTATAATTAATTCTCAAGGTGTGATCAATTTTTTTTTGGTGTTTTTAATGAAAATTTTCCATTGAAACTTTAGTGAGCTATAATGGCTTTCTGGATTCAGGTCGACCATTATCATTTTAATGGTTTAATTACCCTCTTGGCAACATAGAATTCTAGACTAATGAATGAAGTTACATTTTACCAAAAAAAAAAGAGTTACATTTCTGATTTTCTGTCCCCTACCACGCTAATTCTTCTTTAGGTAGGAAAAATAAGTATCATCATATTTATTTGCCAGTGGGAAATCAATGGCATAATGATCAATAACAGTCCAAACTCACCGGTGTTGTGAGTGATTATTTTGGTTGGTAGCCAATATATAGCGTATTGAAAACTCATAATGAGTTTCGAAAAAGATCCTGTCTAGTTATCAAGTGATAATGAGGATTTCAACCGTTCATAGTGCATCAGTACGTGTCCTGATGCACTATGAACGGCTGGATCCCCACTGCCGCTTGGGAGTCACTACAAAAGATCCCGATTCATCTTCAAACCCATACAAGAGATAGTTATTGTATTTGTATTTCCGAGTCTAGAATCTGGACCCTCTCCTCACATGGGCACCTTGTCAAGTTTTCAATTCAAAAGTTCGAACTTATAAGTGGAGGGACTCTCCATATATAAGATCACAGGATTCCAATCTCATTAGCAATGTGGGACTATTCCCAATACTTTTCTTCACATGTAACCCCACCATTAGGTGGTGTATATGTGGTAATATGTGTGGCAATACATGTCACTTTTCAGGTGACTGGTCTCTCTTCTTGGATGAGGGATCCCTCTTTTCAGATGACATCTAGTCCCTCTTTTTAGGTGATCGTCCCTCTTTTAAGTGACTGCCCCCTCTTTTTGGGTGACATATAGTCCCTCTTTTGGGTGACTGTCCCTCTTTAGGTGACCATAGTCCTTTTGTGCATCTGGTGTCCCTCTTTCAGTGACTTAGCCTTTTTTTTTAGGTTAATATGAGAGAGAATCCGGAGCTTTGATACCATGTAAAGTTTCTAACTCAAAAGTTCGAACTAGTAAGTAGAGGGACTCTCTATATATAAGATCACAGGATTCCAATCTTATTAGTGATGTGGGACTATTCCCAATATACCTTAGCCAAGAGTTTTAAAAAAAAAAATGAGACACTGTTTCCTTGACCCATGGTCTCTTCGCTAGTGGGATCGCAATGCTCTTGGATGGGAATTTGGAAAAAAATGGCAAGGGTAATTCAGACATTCAACGTAGAAAGGGCATATTCTCTTCAACTAGGGTGAAAAAAAAAACTTCACTTTTTGTAGGACCATAAAAAATTGTGGCAAATGAATGATATATATATCTAGCTTCACAAATAACGAAGGCAACCCCTGAAATTGAACGTGAATTGTAGATGTAAAAAGATTGTTGTCATATGTCTAATGATGTAAATTGGATTGAGGAATACAACTTACATAAATTGGCAATATATGATTTTCAGGCAATGTGGAAAACCTTTCAATCCTGAGAAATTGTACTCCCATATGAAGTCTTGTAAAGGCATGAAAAACTTGAGCAAAACTGCTGGTGGTGGTGTTGATGGTGGCATCGGTGGTGCTGCTGCTGCTGTGGCCCCTGAGAAGACATCGTCATGGAGATCAACAGATGCCTCAGCTAAGGCATTGTCAACCAATTTCCTGAACTGATGATCAATATGTTCTTATTCATTTCATTGTTAAAAGTCTTTTCTATTTTTTTTTTGGGAAAATTTATTTCATTTTCCTAAACTTTAATTATATTTATCCAAATTCTCCTCTTAGATACTTCTTTTTGGATTCCCATCTGCACTCTGCATAGGGATCTTATGTAGTCACTGGTCACTGTCAAGCGGCAGTGAGGATCCTAGTCGCTCACACTATATCAACACTTGTTCCAATGCACTATGAGGGGTCAGGATCTCACTGTCACTTGACAGTCACTACACAGGATCCTGGTCCACTTTGCACCCTCGGTCTAGCTCCCTTTATTTCTAAACACCACGTGAGACTATAATGCCTAGATCAAACAATTATGGGAGAAGGTTCTTGTAGCATCACTTTGGGGAATATCTCACAATACACATATAGGTGTGCAAGAATCAATATCTTCAAATGGAACCCATAAGGTTAGGGGAAAAAAAATATCAGAAAAAGAATGTGTGAATCATTAGTTGGCTCAATCGTCTGGCCAGGATTGCCTACTATAGCACTCTAGTGTAGCAATACTGATCCTTGATCCTGGCAATTGAGAGTGCATCGGGATTCAGGAAACATGAGTGACGCATTTTTAATGGTCAAGATCATCACTACTATATCAGAGTGCTACATACAATTTTTTTTCTCAATCACCCTTTGGCAGTGTCTCTCTCCACCACTCTGGTAGAATCTCACGCCTTTGATTGTCTCCTCTGTTTGAAGTTTGAACTGCAATTTCATTTTTGGTATAGAGCAGTTGAACGTCTAAAATTGCTACTAATTGTGGACAATAGAAATCAAATTGAAATATTTATGGATTTGATGTAATTTGAAAATATTGGTATCTAAAGCAGCCTGGACCCATGATGTGGCATCCACAGTTTCAACAGTTAAGTTTTTGCAGGCTTCTGGTGATGCATTATGTCCACTACTAGAACTAGTTTTCCTTTCTTGAGATTCTAGTTGCCAGTAAAGCATTGACACCAGTGGACGCTTGGTGCAAGTTTTGACAGATCGTTCTTCTCTGCTGTGGATGTAATTTATAAATTTTGTGCGAGTGAATCACTCAAATCATTGCATTCTGTTTTTCTATAGCTTTTCTGTTGATCTTTTTTTGTTTTTTTTAAATACTTAAATCGCTTTATTAAAAAAATGTAAAGAGAAAAAGAAAAAAAAAGAGAGGATACAATAGAACCTCTCAAAGGGAGGAGCCACACAGAGAACCTCCCCAAAAGAGGGAGGAAGGGCCGTAACAATTCACAATGCAAAACCCAAAACCCTGCAAGATGGGGAGAAACATGAGGATTATAGAAAACAGGGAAGACCCAAAAAAGACATTACACTAAGCCTAGGGCCAAGGTGAAAGCTCAAAGGAACTGAGAGAATTGATTAGGGCATAACCACCAATTATCTAAGAAAATATTTCATGGTTTTTTTTAAGAGAGGGAGGGGAACTAGCACAAGGAAGGTATGATCACCCTCCTTAACTCTGTCAACTCCTTCAAGGCCCTCACCTCCACCATGGCCTTTGTATCCAGCTGAACTAGCACAGGAAGGTATGCCCTGTGGATCGAGCATTGATGGCGAAGGAGCTGAAGTCGAAACAAGGCGAGCAGTGAAGAGAATGTGTAGGGATGGTGGGAAGGTAGGGGAGAAAGAGATTTGAGATTGAATTGTTAGGAATGAAGAGAAACAGCAGAATTGAATGATTTGAAGGAAAAATAAATAAATTTGTGAGGATGAGGGTAGCAAATTTACATCCTCAACTTCTCTAAATAATTAATCCATTATCTCACTGTCTGCACTGTTTATATCATCAGATCCAGACTCAAAACATTTTCTCATCCCACATATTCAATGCAAATGCCCTCATATTATAACTGAACCAATCTAATAGTCAATAACAGATGCACATGGACTTCATATGATGACTCTAAAGAAACTGTGTTTAGAATATATAAACAAAAACAGCCCAACTAAACAGATCAAGCTTTCTCATCTTTAGGCATTCTATTACAAAAGTTACAGATTCTCATGGAGACAAATAAACATCATTAAAAAAAAAAAGAAAAAAAAAGAAAAGAAGGGCAGGGAATATAGCCAAATCGTTTATTTATTGAAACCGTACCGTTTATACCAAAACTATCAGACTGATTTTAATAAATGGTAATGGTTGCTTACTTGATATTGTTTAATGAACACTACGATATCGGTATTACCCATTATGTAACGTACCAAACCGGTACCATACTGCTTAGCCAATACCATACCGTATACCTTTAGGGCCAGTGAGCACAGCTGTTCTACCACATCAAAATGACCATTGGATATCAAGAAAAAGATCCAAATAGGCCACATGTCAAAATTTAAACCTTAACTTGAACCATTACCCTCTCCATTGTTCCCATTATGTCTATGCACATCTTCTGGTTTTGTGCACCCTCGTGGTAATCCTAGATTGCAGTCTTAGATTCTTTCATGGTTTGTTTTGCCACATGACCAACTCCAATAGAACTGAAACTTATCATGTGAGTAAAAGACTTTGAGGTTATACATAAATTTTCAACCTCATATGATCTACCACATCCACATGGTAGATCTAGATGCCAACCCTCTTCTTTTTTTTACTTCTTAGGTTGCCATCCATCAAAACTGCTTTATATCAACCAGACCAAATTAGATAAAGGCAAACCGATAATCAATCCATTTATTCATCAGGTCATCCCTTTATCAGATCGGGCCATGATAAGATCATATCAATGTCTTATTGTAGCTTTGCAAGCCATAATTGGATCAGGTTTAGATGGATCAGCTTTAGAAAATTGTATAACATATTATGGCAACTTCACAATTGAATATGATTCAAAAGGGAAAATGATGTACACAATCGGTATTACACACCTTCTCACAATTTCTCTCCTGCCTGATCATGTAGCTCTTATACATAGCTTCTGATGCAATCCCTCCCCCATTGGCTTGGCATGAGAAATGTCAATACATGCATATAGATTCCTCGCCCACTCAAAATATACCAATGCACCACTTAGAAATTACAGAACATCGTCAGGTTCGTCTTTGATTCCTATGGTATCTTACAACCTTCTCAACTTCATTTACACATCCACAATCACTATACAGCTTTACAAGGCTTTCCATGACTGAATCTTCAGACAGTCCACAGCCAGCTTTGATTGCTCGACCGTGTATTCCCTTACCTTCTTTTAATCCCAGTGTGCCAACACTAGCCTTAAGGGCCCATGACAGAAAAATGGGGTTCAACTCAACATCCTCAGACACCATGTCAACATAGAGCTCCAAAGCTTCCTGATTCAACCCATTGCGGACGTATCCTGAAATCATTCTCCCCCACATTTCCACACTCTTCACCAACAACTCATTGAAAAGGCGACGTGCAAATACCATCTTATCACATCGCTCATATAACACCGCAAGGTCGCTTATCGTTTGCGTGCTTGGCTTGTGTCCGAATTTAATCATGTGGGCATGGATCTCCTGCCCTTGCCTAAGCGCCATTTCCAAAACACAAGTACGGATGATACTACTCAAACCCAACTCCTGAGCAGCCTTCAAATCTAAACCCGAATGCAAGACTCTTCGAGTAAGACCCATTGCAGCCTTAGCATGATTGTTCATATTGTAACCTTCTATCATAGCAGTACAAGCCGCCACTGTCGGTTCAGCAATTTTATCAAACACCTTGCGTGCATCTTCGATTCTCCCGCACTTTGAGTACATATCGATCAATGCTGTCACTATAAATTCATCAATCTCGCATCTGCCCCTCAGAATATCCTCGTGAATCTCGATGCCCATCTCTAAATTCCTTGCCTTTGCACAAGAATTCAATGCTATGGTATAGGTGAACGCATTGGGCTTAATATTTCCATCAGATATCATCAAACTGAACATCTTTAGAGCTTCTTCAGGAAACCCTGATTGACAATACATGGAAATTATGCTAGTCCAAGAGACTGCATTTCTAAAAGGCATTTTGTCGAACAACTGGCGTGCAGTTTTCAGACACCTGCATTTCGCATACAGATTAATCAGATTATTCAACACAAAAACGTCATTTTCCACTTGGGTTCCAACTATTTTGCTGTGAATTGTTTTTCCAAATTCCAGATTCTCAGCATCCGCGCAGCTCTTGAGAAGAATGCAAAACAAGCTGGGCTCAGGTTCCATGCCTTGAGCTTCCATGAGCTCCAACACACTGAGGGCTTCTTGCATTCTTTCTTCGAATGACCAATTACTTGTTCCCACCTGCAGAATGTCCGAACGTAGATCCATCCTCCCGGAATATGCAGCCGTCGCCGTTCGAACCACCGAAAGACGTTGACATTGAGAGTGTTTTGAGTCTGAAATCGAGAATAATCGTCGTTTTTGCAAGGCGTGAGGAACTGTAGAGAGCGCGACCGCCATTGGAAGAGCTTCAACCTAATCTAAAACCTCTCACCCTTATAGGCCGTACATGGTCAGTGACCGTTACTGGATATGAGAAACGATCAATTCATAGAATTTGTAGGGGGGGATTCCGCCCAATCGACAGTAGAGGCACGAAACTCTGGAGATCCGACGGTTACCATTGTGGGTTCAGGGTTGTTTGATGAACCCTTTATCCTTAAGCAGTGGTGCACCATACATGACACGTGCCGCAAAACACTCGACCCCCTTTTGCAGGGTCAATCATTGGCTTTAGCAGTGAAGAGAGAGAGAGAGAGAGAAAGAGAGAGAGAGAGAGACCTAAATTGGTTGGATTGAAAAATAAGTAAGAAAATGAGGAGTAGGAAGGAAGGATATGCTTTTTCTGAAATTCTGAATCAGTCAAATTAGTCAATCTTCGCCATGGATCTTTGTTCTTTCTATTCTGCTCCTTCTTCGGTACGAATTTCAATTAGAGTTCCTCACTGTAACACTTTACATGTTCAGAAGAGAGCCACCAAGCCAAGCTATAAACTTACCAATTTTTTGTTGAGGAGCACCGGGAGTTCATCTTCAGTTGGCTTGTTCCACCGCAGAAACTGCACCTCACCTGTTCCAAGCAGCCATTCGAGGCGTTTCCGCATCTGGGTATGTTTTCTTTGAGAAACCAGCCAGATTTGTGGCACATTGGGGTAGATTTTCCGTTCTGAAAGTTCGATTTCAAGCATTTCTTCCAGTGAAATTTGGTTACTTTTGCTGGCATTTTACTTATATATAGCTTCTGAATTCATTGGCTTGGCGAATTTAATAAAGAAACCTGACTTTAGGACCTATAATCACAATCTCTCTCTCTCTCTCTCTCTCTCTCTCTCTCTCTCTCTCTCTCTCTCACATACATCAGCTGATATCTGTTTACTCAATCCCTCAAATTTTTTCTAATATCAATTGTTTTATTGGGAGAAGGAAAAGGCAATTGGTTTGAAATATATTGGGATGGACTGAATGGAGTTTCTTGTATACTTTTTTCCGCTGAAGATCAGTAAAAGAAACATTACTATAAGAATGAATGTACAGGAGTAACATCCAGGCATATTCCTAGATGAAAAAAATAAAAGCAGCGACGTCGACTTGTAGCTCCACCTTCGGCGTTGCCATCGACAGAGCACTAGACAACCAAATGGAAAGTACACTTTGTCTTAGGAGTCCACCTTAGGCATAGCCATCAGTGGAGCTCCAAAACAAAGAAAAACATATTACCTACTGGCCTGTACACTGGTACAAAAGTTATCCTTTTTTCAAAACGATATCGTGACCCTTCTTGAGAATCCCGCAAAATTTCTTGTTGAATAAACGTTGGAGCAGAATCCCAAGTGTTAGATATCTGCAAGTAAGCACTTCTTTTGCAATCAGATCTGCAGCTGTGTTCACTTTCCTGTGGCCGTGTGTAATCTTCCAAGATATTGATGCTAGGAAAAGTTCATACTGTATCCACTCTTGCTGAAACTTCCATGGAATGGATCGATTTTTAACTGCTATAGTCACAACACTGGAATCACATTCTATTCACAATTGGTCAAAATATCTCTCCTTTGCTAGATGAATTCATGCAAAAAAAAGCTGAAAATTCTTGTCTAAACTCCAAGGTATCGAGAAAAATTTCCTTCTGGATCCCCATACGAGTTTCTAAAAAATTCCAGCTGCGCTAGCGTGCCCCAGACTTCCCAAAGAGCACCCGTCAAACCACATCATGACATTAAGTTATCTAACTTGAGGGAGCTTTTAAGAGTGTTAAGCTATGCAGCCTACTCGATTGGGACTGCTCCAACGTAAGGAGTTGTCCTCATCGAGTAGGACTCCACAACATCAGTTGAAGAATTGGAAGAGGACTCTCTGTCCTCTCTGTAGCAGAATTGGAAGAAGACTCTTTGTCCTCTCAGTAGCAGAATTGGAAGACGACTCTTGTCCTCAGTATCTGAGTTATTGGAGGACTCTTGTCCTCGGTAGCAGAGTTAGAATAGGACTATACATTCCTACTCAATAAACAGTTCAGTTTAGATAGGATTCCTATTTAATTTAAATGTCTTTTCTTATCTAAGTACTGGACAGTCCTATTTGCGCAATGAGTGCTAGGACTTCTATTGTAATTGGGATTCTCTTCTATTATATATATATATATATGAAATAGGGAAGGAGAGGTGAAGCTGACGATCCTGCTCCCTCTTGTAGTATCGACTTCTCTCTCTCTCTCTCTCTCTCTCTCTCTCTCTCTCTCTCTCTCTCTCTTATTACTAATTCAGGTTCTGGTTAGTTTCTTTATTCAACTTGTTACAAAGAGTAAGGATGTGTACAAAGCTGGACATCGACTGACTAACACTTGAGTCATGAGATTGGAAGGCATCCATCGACTCTTCACTTCTCTAGAGACTAAAAAATTAGGTTGGATGAATCTCATCTAACAAAAATTATAAGAAATTGATCGGAAATATTGGAATTCATTGAAAAGATTCCAATGTTCTGGTTACTGTTTGCGGAATATTCTTAAAGAATTTTAGCAGGGTTCACATAAAAAAAGTTCTTTGCAGGCTTCTACGCAAATTGGAGCTGCTGGATCTGATCCTGTACAGAGTAAAATTTCTGAATTCAAAGATGCATTCTGGAGATTTCTAAGGCCTCATACAATTCGGGGGACTGCTCTTGGATCTATGTAATTAGTTACCATTATAATGCTCTGGTTGTTATCGTATTGGATGTCATGTATTCTTGGCCTCTCATGTTAGAAGATATCTTGACCATGTTTCGTCTTTTTGTTGTGTTAACAGTGCTCTGGTAGCAAGAGCGTTGATAGAGAACTCAAACCTTATAAGGTGGTCCTTGCTGTTCAAGGCATTTTGTGGTCTTGTTGCTCTTATATGTGGAAATGGTTATATCGTGGGCATTAATCAGATTTATGACATTGCAATTGACAAGTAGGCAGACTTACTTGTACATTTTGTATCTATTGAAATGTCTGCTCATTTTATTCTTTGTTCTTGATTTTTCCCTGATTTTATTTTATTCGCAGGGTAAACAAACCCTATTTACCTATAGCTGCAGGGGACTTATCAGTTCAGTCAGCATGGCTTTTGGTGTTATCTTTTGCAGCCTCCGGCCTTCTGATCGTTGGAGTGAACTTTGGTCCATTTATTACTTCCCTCTATTGTCTTGGTCTTTTTCTGGGCTCCATCTATTCTGTTCCTCCATTTAGGTTGAAGAGGTTTCCCGTTGCTGCATTTCTTATCATTGCCACGGTAATTATGGCTTTTATCCTAATTCACTCTTCTCCACAACTAGATGCTCTCGGTTGTTTATAGTATGTCCTATTAACCCTAAAATGTTCAAATTTTTGTTGTAGGATATATATATATATATATATATATATAAACAGAAAAAAAAATCCGACATAGTGAGGCTGTAGATCAGGCTTTGGACTAGCATATAAAATTTCATCATCAACTTTTGGGTATTTATCAAATTTTTTTTTTTTTTTGTTGCAAAAATTCATATCTGGGGAAAAGCTCGTACCTTCGTTAAATGTGGTCAAATCTTCCCCAAAATGCGGCAAACGATATTGTGGGAGTGATGCGGCAACCCCCAATAGCATACTCCAACAGTTTGAAAAGATGAGGTGGCAAAAATCAGGCCAAAATGTGGGTTTCCTTCTTCCAGCAGAGAAAGGGGCGAAATAAGCAAAATAGCTTGAGTTCGATCGAACTTTCGACAATGCGTATTTGAAACAGGGTATTAAAGGCATTTTTAATACCCTGTTGAACCGTATCTCCAAAACAATAAAGTATAAAATTCTCTGATTCATATGGTATTTCGACACGGCCACTTTGAAATCTCCAAAAATTTTGAAAATTCGGCTAGATTTTGCCGAGTTTTTGAACTATGCTAGAAAGAGCCGTAGTGTTTTATTGTTTTATTTCAATATTCATGCAGTCAATCTTGGACTTATGATTTTCCTGAATGTTTTACCCATGGCTTTATTTATTTGCTATAAAAATAATGAGAATTGAAGATTTGTTTTATATGTTGAATTCTTGGTTGTTTTTTTACCCTTGTTTCTTAGTTACTTCATAATTCATAAATAAATTAAATAAGTTTTGCAGGTACGAGGCTTTCTTCTTAACTTTGGCGTATACTATGCTACAAGAGCTGCACTTGGACTTACATTTGAGTGGAGGTCACTTCTTATTTTTCATTTACTACTACATTGTAAACAGATAGGTGGAAATGGGATGGGAGAAGGGGTAAGTTCGAGGTAAGTGGTGAAGTGAATAAGTGGCATGAACAGTTCAGCCAGTAGACCACATCTTGAAGACCAGGGATTCCTCTAACTGAATGATCCTAACCTTCCAATGTAGAGCTAAAATCTCTTTGGGGATGTAGTCAAAGGGGATCTACTTGTGTGGGAGGGAGAGGTGTGCTGGGGTTTAGTGGTGGGGGGAGGATTACTCTGATACTCCCTCATCACATTGAGAGCTCTTGCAAGATTACATTCAACCTTCTGAAATTCAGACTACTTAGATCATTAAAAAAAAAAAAGAAAAAAAAAAAAAAAAAGGATAGAAGATTTCTTGGCAAAGGCCTAGACTGAAGATGCCTTTATCCATTAGTTAAATCCAATCACTATGCGAGGCTTCTGCATTTATTAACCTACCTTTCCAACTAATGCCAAAACTTTTCTTACCTAGACAAAATAAAAGAAAGCTTCTATGTATGATCATATTGACCATCTCAAATCTAACTTGCATGTTGAACTTGGTCTTGGTCTTCCTAATCTCCTATCTCCCAAACATGCATTTGGGATTAAGATTTTGTTCATGATTTGCTTATCTCAAACCTTCTGCTTTCTTCAAGCTTAAAGAGAAATTTTAGATGCAATCTTATACATACCTACTAGTCCAATAGTTTGCTACTAAATCCTAATGCTCCCTGTCCTATGAATGCTTCTGTCATTCTCTTAATGCCTTGTTCATCTATAACTACAGCCTGGATAGCTAAAAGTTAGAGAGAGAGAGAGAGAGGAAGGAAATAAATCATGCATCATTCAATTAAATGGGCTCATCAATCCGTATCTTGTGATATTCCCTGCTCAGTATGTGTACTCAGGGTTGAACTACCACAATAGCTATTCCATGAGGCATTTTTGCACCGGTGGTTAGGTTATTGTGATTATCAAAATTGTGATTTTATATATATTTTAGGGTTTTGTGAGTGTAAACCCACTGTGGCACCAAATTTTTATAAACCTCTCCCACAAGTTCAGACAAATGAAAAACATTAAAAAAAATGCTTCATATGGCTCGGTCTTCGATTCAAATAGGTGTCATTTCATTAGAAATTTTGTGCTACTGTGGGTTCAGGATATCCTTATCCGTCTTTTATGTTTATTCATATGTTCAAGCATGTGTGCAAACTCCTATCATAATAATTTGATTCCCCATAACCTTTTCTATCTGCAGCGCAGCTGTAGCTTTCATCACAGCCTTTGTGACACTCTTTGCATTGGTCATTGCCATAACAAAGGATCTTCCAGATGTAGAGGGTGACCGCAAGTAAGTGCTGTTTCAGCTGCAAAAATTGGATTCATAAGATGATAGTTCTTTGGTGGTATAGCTTTGATACCTAATTTAGTATTTCATCTGATTTATATGAAGTGAGCTAAAAATTCTCAGTACATAGGTTTGTTATAGTCAAATTTAAATGACTAGTGATATACATTTTTTTTGGGGGGGAATAAGCAATGAAGAGATTTATTGCTGAAGAAAAATAGAGGTACAACGCATTGCATACAACTACAAGAGGCTGCAACCTAAAAAATCAGTGGAAGGAGTAGGTAACTGGTTAGAGATCCTCTTACAAAGAGACTCTATTAGCTTCTCTCCTAGCTAACTCATCAGTGATGAATACATGAGTTCCACCATTTGAATTCCTTTTATTCTTCATTTTCTTTGTTTATAGAGATGGGAAAGGTGGTTGGTCAATCCCTTTATGAGAAAGAAAAGGGAGGAGGTTTGACCTGATAAAAACATGATGCAAATTGAAGTTGCAAAAGGAAGATCTGTTGAGAGCTTCACTGAAAAATTAGTTGCTAAGTAGATCGGTAAGGGAATAATTCCCAGCAATGATAGAAATTTCAGCAAGTCATGACTTCCCCTCTATGTATTTTCTTTTGGTATTATGGAGCCTTACAAAAACATATCCCCCTCCCCCATGACATTTACACTATGTGACAACATTCTTAATCACTTTATATTCCAATTCTATACGGTTAAAGTGCAAATTGATATATTGTCCAAGCAGCAAGTCCCACATAACACAACCTTAACCACCATTAATGAATGGTTATTACCCAAGCACTAAACTAAAGACCAACTCCGAATAACCTAAAGAAACTGAACTGAACTGCCTCAAATTGAATTGTAGTGCCTAAACTGCCCTGGAATAATAGCAACATTGAAGAAACCAAAAGACCTGCAAATAAACACTGACCTTTCTTTATGGGATGGGGAGACCTCAGCTCCAATTATTTTTTAATCAGTGTGGGCCCAAGGATGGCCTCCTTAAGAGTCCATTCATTGTTCCAAGTTTGGGGCTTTGTAACTTCATCAATTTTCTCCATTTGAGATAGGATTCCTACCTGAGTTTGGAGGGAAAGGACTAGAAGTAAATTTTCTTATCCACAATGACAATTGTTTTACTGACATTACTTTCAAATGTTGATGCCAAAGCTGAATGACATGGATTTTCACAATGCCATCCTGATCCAATACAAGTCAACCCATCTTACAGTCATTTTGTCCTGAATATGT
This sequence comes from Protea cynaroides, assembly GCA_028583415.1. Lineage (NCBI taxonomy): Eukaryota > Viridiplantae > Streptophyta > Magnoliopsida > Proteales > Proteaceae > Protea > Protea cynaroides. The sequence goes on along the minus strand of CM053269.1, from coordinate 69,498,167 downwards.
TCTGGTGGTCTTTGGGTGAATTTGGGGGAAAGGATTCATGCAGCCAACCCCAAGTGTTTGTAATAAGTAGTTTGAGTTGGGTTTATAGACCAATTCACCAGTCAGGTTGCATACTAATTTATGTTGCAGCAATTCAGATCTTGATTTATATTTCCTTCAGCTTAAAGTCTGTCACCCTTCTGGTTATTAGTTGCCTGCAACTTGAATTAACATCTATACCAAATGTTTTGGCCAAGCTTAAATGTGTAACTAGTTGCTTTATGATTCACATGAATCTCTTGTTTGATTATGTTTTTCTCTGCAATATGTTTTGTATACTATTTTTTCAGGTTTCATATATCAACCTTTGCAACCAAGCTTGGTGTTAGAAATATTGCATTTCTTGGTTCTGTTCTTTTGCTGACAAATTACCTTGGTGCTATATTGGCTGCAGTTTACATGCCTCAGGTAAATCTTCCACCTGTTTCCATAGTCCATTGGTATGTGCTTTCTTTTTTTCTGTAATATTACCAATTATTTGATTTATTTAATGACATAAATCCACAAACTATAAACTTGTTGCTCATTCTGTTTTGCAGGCATTCAGGCGCAATTTAATGATTCCTACTCATACCATCTTAGCGTTGGGTTTGCTTTTCCAGGTTTTCCTTAGAAGCTCACTACTCTTCTTACCATATTACTGTTTTATAATAAAGCGAAAAGTAAGAAAACGCTGTACTTCCTTCACACATTCCCCATTTCTCTCCCCTCCTCAAAATCCTAGCCCCCTCCCAATGAACCCGCTATTGGATCTCCCACTGTACTCCCATTTCCCCTGCTGGTATGTATATCCCCTAATACACCGGCAGCATATAGATCCTTCTCCCTATATTAAATCTTTAAAGCTTGATCCATAAATTGTTTTGCCTATTTCTAAGGAATCAACTTGTTGGTAAAACATGAATCACCTTTTAATAAGGAGGGGATCATTTATTTACATCAGAATCCCTTAGAGGAATAAATATACTCCAGTCATAGCTATTAACCAGACCTAACCTGGACTGGAAAATTAAACATGTTAACCTGTTACTCCCCTCTAAATTTAGTAGGGTTGTTTGCTGTCACAGCAATTAACTAAACCTAGGAAAAACCTCTTAATCCAGTCAACTTTACGTGACCTTTTCAACATGATTGTTTTTAGTCAAACCCATCCTTTTTGGAAAAACACATGTGTAACGTTATTCTAGCCTCTTGGATTCCCGTAAAGAATCCTGAAGGGAAAAACTATTTGTCACTAAAAGTGGCTATTTATCCAGATTGCACAGGTTTTGATCCAGTAAACTTGATTCTTTATCCTGTTTGAATAATTATATCTCCCTTCATACCTCCAAAAAAGTTAAGGAAGAATACTTCAAGTGATTGGTGGACCCTCTTTTGAGGTTTGAGAGCGAGTTACGGGTTGGGGTTTTGGAGGTGTGAAACCGAGAAGCATGATAAAGAGATATGGATGGGTAGGGTTCTGAGAGGTGGTGAATATCTCGGGGTGGGGGGTGATAAAGACCTTTGTCACCATCTATGAGCTGCCTTTTGGAACAGGCACTTCTTTCCTTAAGAAGAATGAGCCAAGGAACCCTGGAACCCTAAAAAGGTTCATTTTGAAATGGTGGAAAAGGATTCATGTAGCTGATAAAAGGGCAAGGTGTAGTGAGTGTAGGTTAAATATATTTAATTTTTCTTCTTCATTTTTTGTTTCACAATCTTTGGATCTTTTCACCAAATTACTATCTTTTCATCATACTATGTGCTTGGAAAACAGTGAAATCATTTTCTAATTTCTATGGGCTTTTTCACCACTGAGTTGGGCAGAGCATCTGCCTCTGCCATGACTTGGGTATTGAACTACAGTTAGTGGATGTGATGACTTTTTGGAATTCAAGATTCCTGTAGAAAACAGAAGATATTGGGAGATGCTGCTACCAGCTATTTGTTGCACATTGCTGCACGATTGGACAGCAGGTCTTTAAAATATTTCTGCAAGCTGCATGGGGAAAATCAAGGGCTAGGGACCTCCTTGCATGAAAAAAAACTAGATACATTTTTTGCATGTTTGCGTCATCTACTATCATCATAGTCTACTGCAGAAAGAATGATAGTATATTTAAATTCTATACTTGACTACCAAGTGTAATGGAAACAAACTCAGATGGCCAGACCATCTGTTATCACTTTAGTAGCAGAGAAAAATTCTGCAGAAATGATCTGTTTCTGTTTGTGATTTCTCTGTTCCCCCTTTTTTTTTTGTCTGTTTTCCCCTGGTTTGTTTCTTTTTTTTTTTTTTTTTTTTTTTTTAAGGCAATATTTAGATTATTAGACACAGATCATGGTCCTGTTCCTTTATCGTTTTTTTTGGGTGAATGAAAGAATGTATTAACAAAGCCCCAAAACTCAAAAGAGGAGAAACCAGACCTGGGTATCCAAAGGATAGAGCCAGGCTACTTAAAGAATCATGGGAAGACCCAGAGAACAACAACAAAGAAAAACACAAAGAAAACAGCCACCTCATGTAGAGTTGAGATTCCAAGAAGTCATGATGAAACTATTTCTGAAGGATGCTGGAGATTGGGCAGCCCGTGGTGTGAAGCTTCCATGAACGTCAAAAGTGATTGCTTCCCAAATTATGCTAAAAGATCTAGATCTGGCTGTCCACTTTCTCAAGTTCCTCTCGAACCAGTGATTCCTTTATCGTTTTGTTTCTTTCTGAAGACACAATGTTCTATCCTATTGAATTTTCATTGTTGTAGGAAATTATATAGATGGTGGGAAACATTTTATATGACAATCTATTTCTTGTGGCTGCAGGCATGGTTATTAGAACAAGCAAATTATACCAAGGTAATGCTTGATTTAATTTCAAAAATATTAGATAGCAGCTTTGGATGAATATAGGTTAAGCCTTTATGATCTTTTTTCGAGGGCCTATATTATACTGTATTGTTTTAAGCAGAATACAAGGTTCATGGGCAAACTTAATAAAAGGTTAACTTAGTAACAAGTTCAAAATAGACTAAAGGTATGAATGATACCAGAGAAAAAAAATCGAATAATTCCAAGCATCTGTCTTGGGGGAAAATATGCATGTGCATCTTTGGTAGTTCTTTGGTAGCTGGATTATCAACTTGCATGGTTTAGTATTAATTACATCTGTTGCATGGTTATATATTGCTTACATCTGTACAAATAAATTATCTTTTTGAGGGAAGCATAAAAATGCTTTCCACTTATTTAAGGCCACAAAATAAACAAAATAAAACAAAAGGGGGGAAGGGAGAGGACTCAGAGGAGTTACAGTATGAAAGCGAGATGGAGCTGGTTGACCTGACAAGAATAACTGATATTTATCCATATTGTTTTTTGAAAATTCTCTGTGCCTATCTCCTTAAATCTTAGATCGACATGTCCTTTGTAGCTTAGGTTAACTGATGATATATTTTATTTCAACCTTTGATTGCAGTAAAATCCTTGCAACATAGAGTATTTTGTTTTAGGTAGGATATTTTGAGACCTGTGTTCTTGGGACCTAATGGACAGGTCTCTACTCACATGTCAAATTTCAGCTCAAATGAAATTGTCATGTGACAACATAAAGCTTTCGAGTTCTGTGGCTGATTTGTGCTAAAATTCCCATCCTGGCCTGGATATTTGGATCGTGTGATTTACGGAGTGTTTTTGGTGTCAATTATTTCTGCTGTCTACATTAAAATGAAAAATAAAATTAATCAGATAATTTGCAAGTGATTGTGTTATACCAATATAATGAATTATTAATAAGTGTTAGTGGTAGAAAATTAGTGCTTTAATTCTGAATAAGAAGACCAAATTGTTTTGTAAGGTTGATACACACCACAACTTATCACAAAAATGAAAATAGTTCTCTTTTTATTTATTTTTTTATGGGGCAAAAGTTGGAAAAGGATTGTGAACAGACATGCATCCTTACGTCATTTTGTCAGTGATTATTAGTGTCTCCTTTTGATATTTCAAAATAAAAATGACTGCTCTGAAAGATTTAGACTGCATTTGGTATGCACTCTCGGAATGCATTCTAAGCCAAAAAGGCATTTTGAGATGACAAAAATAGTGTTCGGTATGCATTCTCGTTCTTGGATACTGGAATGCATTAGAGATGCGCCCCATTCTGGTATGCTCTTTATCCCATTCTACATTCTGAGCCCAAAACAGAAATGCCTCGTTCTTTAGCCCATTCTCATTCTATGTTATGAATGCATTCTAAGAATGTATGACAAGAATGCATTTTGAACATAGCCTTAGATGATACTTCTTTTTCTTCATTTCTTCACCACTTTGGCTGAGCTGCTGATATGATGGAACTTAGTAAGGTGATGCATAGGTCTTGATAAAGACCTAAAGAAGCAGCTCTATCTTGTTGGTGGAATGATTTAAAAGGAAGCTTCAAACCTTTCTTTTGGGTATCTGGGAGTTACATTTCATTATGATAGAAATGTCTGTCTTCCCACCTCCAACTTATATTGCTCTTATGGATGTGAGCATCCGTAATGAATTCTGAAATCATAAGTAATAAACTAGTAAGTAGAGCTTTGCATTGTTTGATGTGCTCTAGTGGATTTTTGGGAATATAATGGAACAACATGTTCTCTAGAAGTTCCCAGGAGGAGGATTCTGCGAGTTTTATATGAAATGTTGTTGGATATTGTGGGAAGGTGGTAAGAATAGCCATTATATATAATGTGGGGATATGTAGTTATTCTTCAGGGATTATGATATATAGCATCATTAGGTTCTCAACTATCATATAAGGAAATATTGTTCATAACTATCAAAGATAGAAATTGCCTATTCATGTTGAGGAAGAGGATAAAAGAGTATGATCATGAGGGCAAATATCCATCTTATCTGTGCACTACAATTTGATGGGTGAGGGGTAGGTAGCAATATTTTGAATCTGTGATTATCCTAATGATTCCAAGAGTGGGAGTCTTTTATGAACTGCAATGCTGGAGATGAGCCTATAAATTTGGTCAGATCTCATCCAGACCATCTAAGCATAAAATTTATTTGAAATTTCGTTTCTCTGCTCCTTGCTGGAAAATGTGGCAAGTGTATGTAGCTGAGGTGAACCTTTTTTTTTTTTTTTTAATAGGTGTATGTAGCTGAGGTTAGATATGCCTGGCAATATTTTTTTTCTTAAATGCTAAGCCTTAAGGAATCAATCGAGGCTGTTTCCAACGGATGCCGTTACCAAATGGGAATGATTTTCTGTGATAGTTTATCCCTCATGGAATTGGAAGTGGATGAATCAGGATTAAATTTGACATCTGTTTTTGAGTTCCCCGCCTGTTTGAGTAGCTTATTGCTACCTTACAAACGATCAAGGTTTATGTTTAAATGTGTTTCCAGACCAATTTTGTAGAAAACTTATTGCTTGTACTTTTGTGTGGAATGATCCATTATATTACCATAGTTTTTATTATCCTAGAATATGTCATGGGCATCATAATATGAAAAGGTTACAATTATTGTTGCCTAATGATGTAACTAATTTTTGCAGGATGCAATAGCAGGGTTCTACCGGTTTATTTGGAATTTATTCTATGCTGAGTATGTCATTTTTCCTTTCTTATAAACAAATAGCATTAATCTATTGGTGTGTGTGTGTGTGAGAGAGAGAGAGAGAGAGAAAGAATATTCCTAGAAAAATGCATTATTGTACATATGCATGATTTTTGTAATGAATTGGTGGTAAATATGCATAATTATCAAGGCATCACCTAGGCATCCTGGTGAGTCAGATAGGATGGCGGTTGGTCACCTTATTGTATCATGACTTGTTTTATTTGTTTATTTTTTTAATTAATGCCATTTGTAACATTTTTATTGTATGTATAAAGCACGTATATACACCATAATGCATGGAATCATGCATATGTATTAAAAACAATAAAAATTGATGTACTAACCCCCTCGTTTTTGTATAAATAATCTTAATAAGATGTGCTCTTACAATACCTTAGGAACGCCTTGGGTAATGCCTTGGATACGCCTAGGCGCCCAGGCACCTCTCTAGTGCCTTGGGTCGCCTTGACGCCTTGACAACTATATAAAGATGATGAATGGAATTTTGAAATGTTGCTCCAACTGGAATTAATTGCAGTTATGCCGACCATGTTTGGTGAAATGTTCACAATCATGAGTGTCTCAGTGGAATCTGTGGAGATGATGCTCTACACAGGATGATAGATCCACAACATTTGATCAAGGTTCATAATGAAGTCCATATAGGTAGAACAACCAACGTTGACCAATTCCTCAGGTTAAACTGGTCTGTGTTCTCATGAGGAAATGCAAACTGATTAGAGTTTAGACAGAATTAGTGCTGGGGCACCCATATACTGGCCAAAATTGCAGTTGGGTTCAGATGAGCGTGTCAGGTGAGCGTATTAATTACATGACAACTCTTGCAGGATCACTCTCTAATTAGCTGGAACTCTAAAACCATTGACTCTAAACTGTTCATCCAGGTATTAACAGCCATTCGATGAACCTGTACAGCCAGGATCACAGTTGTTCTTGTCTTTCCTTCTCTAATTAAAAAGGAGAATAATAGCTTTAATGACCTACCCCAATATCTATGAAATACAGCAAGGCAGATATGGTAGAGCTTGAAGGTCAGAAATGACTGGATAATAACTACTACTAAGGTCAGAGTTGACAAGAACCTCACTCCTACCATCATTAAAGCCTGCACCATTTCCCCCCAAGAGTTGAGGTTATCCATTTCACTGGTCCCAATGTCATCCCCAATCTGCATTCCCGAAGAGTATGGTTGTCTGTCTTACTCTGAGAGTTCCAATTAAATCCTAGAGAAAGAGTTCCAAATAAACCCTAGAGACATAAATACATCAAGAGTAATGGCACAAGATAATACATAATGGCCATTTGGGTCAATAAGTTTGAGATGTGGGTAATGGAAGGGATGCCCTAAATTTTTTATCTTGGGCTTGGCCACACAGTCCTCACAAGATAATACATAATGGCCATTTGGGCCAATAAGTTTGAGATGTGGGTAATGGAAGGGATGCCCTAAATTTTTTTTATCTTGGGCTTGGCCACACAGGCCTCCAAAGGGCATCTTGTAAACCCTAACAAGAAGAGATGGGGGGCTGGGGGTTTGACCCACCATGTACCCTGAGCTAGATGGATGGGTTTTAGGGCCAATACAAGAGCTTTGACCCATGAAGTTAGGAAAATGAAAAGAAACAGGCTGGTCAGGAAAGTCACCCACAAGACCAGTAAGAAGTTCTTACTTATCAATGGATTTGGGAAGTCCAAACTTAAATGCCTGCATGGAAAGAAGAGAAGAACAAGTCAATGATCTGGAAGTGAAGCGGAAACTTGTGATGCAAGGTGCAATGAGAGCATTAGAGCTGATCTTATAGTCAAAAATGATTCGTGTCAATGAAGGCAATGAAAATTTCCTTTTTTCCGGATAGAGATAGAAATTTTTTTTGGAAGAACTATTTGACCTTTCATTCAAAGTTTTGGGTAAATTCAATGAAGGTTTCTCTCTTTGTAATGTTGTCTTTTCCTAAGTTGATGGATTTAATTCCTATAGAAGAAGATTTTGAATAATTCAATGAGGTCTACGCATGGGAGGTTGAACTGTAGAAGGTTCAACAATCAAGCACAGCAGAGAGAGAGAGAGAGAGAGAGAGAGAGAGAGAGAGATTCAAGTGTGTACGGAAGCCGAAAAACCGGAAGGATCCTCTGCTTTTCTGTTGTGACTTGTGAACAAGGTTTTAAATCCAGGTAATAATTGGACATAGAATCGTCTATGTTCAAAATCGATTCGATCTGTATAGATCCAATGGAAACTTGACACGTGATTGATACTGTATGTAATAATATTAAAATAAGTTCAAATCAAGAATCAGTTAGATTCAAAGAGATTGAAACATGAATGGATAAAGATGTATTTACAGCAGACATTTTTGAAAGCAACCAATGGAGGTTGTTGGATAGAAACAATCAATGACTCCAAAGCCCAAACTGGAAAAAAAAAAACCAATAACAATTTATACCATGCAAGGCAAGATCTTGAAATAGTTTATGAACTCTGACCAGGTCTGAATTTTATTGCCATTTTTGGAAGAATTTTTTGTTGGAGTGATATTAGGGTTAAGGGATTTTTTTGGGAAGAAGGTGCAAAGGGGGCCCACCACAATGGTGGTCCGGTGGGGGAACGGGCGCCCGATGGGGCAAATTAGGGAGAATGGAGATGCCAATGACAGGGCACTAAATATGCGAGAGGGAGGATTCAAACACAAGACCAAGCTTCAGGACCTATAGCAACATTCAAGGGTGATATTGAAATATTCTCGTAGGGAATAGAGAGAGGAATTTTGATTTACAAGCCCCCAAAATTGAAATTTTGATGCAAACAACAATGAAGAATTGCAAGAATAGATTAAGGATCGAGTTTTTCGTTATCCACAATGGAACTAAAAGTTCTTAGCACTTGGATTTAATATCATCATACACGGTATCAACCACATGTCAACTTTCCATTGGATCCCTACACTTATCTGAGCTAATCCAAATCGATTTTAGACATGGTCAATACCATGTCCGATACTTGGATTTAGAATTGCCCCCATTCAAACTCCAAAGATTCATACGTTCTCTTTTTTTTTTTTTTTAAGTAATCAAAACTTATTGAGAAAACGAAAAGCTACACGACAACCCGAATGTTATCTTTCAAAATCGAGAGATAACCTCTAAACAAAAAACCAAACGCATCATCAAAACCCAAGCTCAATAAATTATCTAGCTATGAGAATCTTCAAAATGACTTGAGGGCCATCAAAACCAAGTGTTTTTACTGAAAAAAAATCGACAGAAAAGATTGGATGATTGTTCGTTGACCTATTTCAAACGTACAAGAAACTTTAACTTCATTACTAAACTTTAATCTATTATAAGACATAAATTAATATTATATATACTGAATTTTTTAAATAATATTTTTCTCTACCAAATTCTCCTTAATTGCTACTCCATTTCCATCATTTGTTAACCTAATCTGAAGTGGAAACCTGAATTTCACATGTTACAAATGGAGTTATAGAATTCATAATCCAAGTTGGTTTTTTTTTTTTTTTTTTTTTTTGGGGGGGTTAATACTTCCAGAATCTACGTTGTTCCCAGGCTGTTGTATTAGAAGGTATTTAATATATTGATATTGGTAACCAAATTAACAATTAATTAACAGAAATAAAGAAAGATTAAAGTCAACTATCACGTGGATCAATCACAATGGTCGGCACTTGGGGGTTGACACCAGGTACTTTTCCAGTACGGCAGATCATTTTTACATTCCCCCCCACAGTGACCTTTGATGTACCACCACATCCTTCATTGTCGGTGGTGGGTCCCACGAAGACGCGTTGGACTGAATGGACTTTCACTTCTCCTTTGTCCCCTCTTAAATTTCACATGTAGATTCTACATTTTATTATCATCCATGGTTTTTCTTTTTCTTTGTTTTTCTTTTTCTGGTAAAACATCCATGGCTCTTGTTATTGTTGGAAATCATCGATCGATCTATGATTTGAACAACCTATAATTATAGAAATTAAACAAAGAAGTTAAGCAATTAAGCCCTCGATATACTTTGATACTTAAGTCAGATTCCCAATGTAAACAATCAAGAGATAACAGAAAGCTATCTTCAGTTTAAAGAAGAAGGGGAACGATGAAAGAGTTTGAACATATGAGATTGTGAGTGAAGGTGAACAGTGAATAATGAGATGATTTACCTGAGGGGGTTATCCTTTACTTATAGAGATTGGAAAGAAGTATGGAAGTATTAGAACTCAGAGAAGTAAATTACCAATAGGATTGTCAGGTGTCGCTCTGAGGGACGTCCAGGTCATAGACTCTGAGTATGAGTGGGAGACTGTAGCTAAGAAAGCTAAGTCGATCAACAGTAAGAGTTATACATATCACCATACGAGTGATTGTATGGCCGTGATGATCAGCAACATATTGTACTAGGAGAATGACTCATATGACATAACCTAGTCACCTTAAAACTCTGACCTCTGACCAGAAAACGTAACCCAGTAGGACTATGCCACTAACCAAGTACCGTGTCCTAATAGGATTGTGACTCCGAGCGTGAAAAGTCGAGTGCTACATTGTTTGTGTAGTCAGCCTAGCCGACTTTGGGTGCCACATGTAGAAATTTTATTGGGTGATGTTTTTCTCTCATACTAGCTCTTAAAGGTGTGGAGTGGTTAACATGTGAAGAGAGGATCCAGACTTCGGACTTAAAAAATGTGAGTGATTGATAGGTATGGGAAAGATACTCGTATATGTGTATCGAGTGATCTTCGGTTAGACTAAACGACATGAAATGATCCTTTTTCTTATTTCTCACCTCTCTTGAATTTGGGTCAAAGTCAATAGGAATCTGGATCAGTTATAGATATCATTAAAAATGTGAAAAGTGGTAGTAGGAGAGTCATTGTTTAAGTTCACTATATTGAAATAGGTATCGATCATTCTGAAAACCAATATAGTATTGGATATGTATTGATCATATCAGTCTACATCAGCATAATATCTAATGTTGATACTAATATGGATCTAGAGATGTAAACGGATCGAATTCGAATTCAATACACTACTCTCTGAATCCAAATTCGTTTACCAACAATCCTCTCCGAATCTAACAAATGTATAAAAATCAAATCCGAATTCGAAATTTAACATATTCGATTAAAACCATATTCGAATTCGAAAAATGAAATTATAATACATATTGCACGAAAGATGAAAGAAAACCCCAGTTTAAAACAAATATATAGCCTACCATGAGAAAATAAGAGACGAAACCTTAAATGACTATATAATCATTATGGTTATATGCGTCTTACCAATCTAAAACCTAAGATTATATGTATCTTAACATTAAATTAAATAGAGCGGATATAATTCTTACCATTTGACTAATATCCAAATTCATTTCCAAATCCATCGTTTACTATCCGAATTCGAATCTAATTATTTGAATCTAAATCCCCCCAAAGGGATATGAATTCGACTATCCTTTTAGGTCTTTATTTAAAGTCATTGGAGGAGGGTATTTCAGTAAATTTCATGAAGAGGTATGGCGGAACCGACTGGAATTAAAAGAAGTAGGTGAGACTGAGTGAGGTTGTGAAGCAGTTGTATCGAAGCTTCCCGAGTAGTTCACAGCCGTCCTGCCACGTAGACATCTTATCAACTCAAAAAGGTTTATGTACGGTAGGAAGCCCCCTTTTGGGCTCGGAGCTCGATAGCCTTCTTTATGACAAATACCCTGGGGATCCGAAATGACAGTTGTAAGTGACCATGAATTGTCCCCACATTATATTACCCAAGTCAAATATGTGAGGATGGGACTTCTTATCAATCATTCTCAAAAATATTCTGTCAGGCTGCCAAGTGGCAACGAGATACAAACCCTCATGATGCATGAGAGAATCCGATGGTTATAGTTTATTAGAACACGTATACAATGAATGAGTGACAACCACTAGATTTCTTTATATCAGTATAGAGGATATGAGAGGATTTAAATTCCATAATGAGATCCTAGTTTTACGTATAGAAATCCTCTCTCGCCTGAGTTTGGGAGGTAGACTTGACAGCCCGGATGGATGATTGCCACCTGGCTCTTGGGTGGATCCGAATCGACATCTGAGCCGACAAGCTGAGCTGACAGGGGTGTAGGCTCGGATGAAGGACTTGGATCCACCCGAAAGCCAGGTGGTGGCCATCCATCCAGGCTGCCAAGTCTCCCGCCCAAACTCAGGCAGGAGAGGATGTGGATCCTAGTTTCTTAGTGTATTAGCACGTGTTCTAATTTATTATGAATGGTTAGAATCTTTACTATGGCTTGGCAATCACTTCGGACGATTCCAGTTCCATCATTCTTTGGATTTTCGATTGATATCCTCTCCAGTTGTTGGAGATCCAATGAGTGATCCAATAACCTTGATCACTTGGCACACATCCCTATACATCTGATCACTCAATGGATGGTCTAGCGACTCTAGTCACAAATCTGGATCATCGGATTTTTCATTTCCATTTCATCCTTTTTAGGATTTTTTTGGGTCCTTTTTGCCGATGAGTCATCTGGTGTAGTCCCTCCAATCATGATCCAACGGCTGGAGTTTACTCCACATGTACATCAATATATTGGTATTGCATGGGGAATGAACTCAACTGTTGGACCAACGGGACTACTTGAGACCAGTCAAGTCTCCCCCTCCCCGCACTCTGTAAATGCAGCATACACACAGACATCCAACTAGAAAGAATTGCCGCAAGTTAGAAGTGTCAAATTGAATCCGAAACTAAATCGAAATCGAAACCAACTGAAAAACTCAGATCGAACCAACCAAAGTCTTTCAAATTGAAATTGGGTATGATTCAAAGAAACTAAAGAAAATTTGAAATCAAATTAATCGATTAATTGGACCGATCTAAACCAATACAATGGATTGAAACCAAACCAATAACAATCACATAATAGATCCCAAAGAATTCATTAAGCTAATCATTGTTATAACTTTATTATTGCTAATTAACCTCTACTAATGGCCGGGTCAGACTAGCCGGTTGAACACATCTTCCAAAAAGAACCTGTCCCTCCTTAGGCCGTGTTTGGTTCTCTTCAACTTTCACTCTCTGAGGAACTCCCAATAATGCTCTGAGTGGATTGTGATAGGTTTCTTTTTCTATTTTATTTTATTGATTATCAAATATATATATTAAATATGTGATACAATTATGTGGATCCGCATCCTCTCCTACCAGTGGTTCTGGGAGGACAGTGGCAACCTGCCTTGGATGGTTGCCACGTGACTCTCGGTAAATCCGAGACCCATGTTCGAGTCGACACCCAGCCGACAAGCCGAGCCGACAGGGGATGTCGGCTCAGACGTGGGTTTCAGATTCACCTGAGAGCCACATGGCGACCATCCGAGATAGGTTGCCGCGTCCCAGAACCACTGGGAGGAGACGATGTGAATCCCAATTATGTTAACAATAATTTCACATTAAAAAGCTCTGAGACCTCAGATGCCTTGATGAGTCGTATTCATTTCCAATTGCTGGAGCCTCCAATCGAGGATCCAGCGGTTGGAGTTAACCCGGTGCGCCTACCAATACATCGGTAGGCACGCCTGGTTAACTCCAACCAGCTGGATCCTCGATTGGAGGCTCCACCGATTGGAGACGATAATAACCTTGCCTTGATATGCCAATTGGGTATTTCCATCTAATAACTTTAAAGTTGATGTTTTAGGGCCCGTTTGATAAAACTTCTGCTTCTGGATTCTATGGATTCTGGCTCCTAGGGAGCCATTTTGGAGTAGAAGCACGTTTGATAAGTCCAGTTAGATTCCAACTCCTACAGAGTGAACCGGATTCAGAATGACTCCAGAATCCAAAATTTTGGAGTCATAAATACTTGCTCCAAGCTGTTGGATCAACTTTTTAAGAGAAAAAAAAGAGTCAACACTCACATGACTATCACTTGACCACCACCACCACCACCACAACCACCACCACCACCACAACCACCACCACCACCACCACCACCACAACCACCACCACCGTCACCACCACCACCACCGTCGCCGCCACCTCTACCACCACCACCACCACCAACGCCGCCACCTCCACCACCACCACCAACGCCACCGCCCACCACCCACCACCACCACCACCACCACCACCACCGCCACCGCCACCACCACCACCACCGCCGCCACCTCTACCACCACCGCCACCACCACCACCACCGCCGCCTCCACCACCACCACCAACACCACCGCCCACCACCCACCACCCACCACCACCACCACCACCACCACCGCCACCACCACCACCGCCACCACCACCACCACCACCACCGTCGCCGCCACCTCTACCACCACCACCAACACCACCACCGCCGCCGCTTCCACCACCACCACCAACACCACCGCCCACCACCCACCACCACCACTACCACCACAACCACCACCACCACCACAACCACCACCACCGCCACCACCACCACCACCATCGCCGCCACCTTTACCACCACCACCAACACCACCACCACCGCCGCCTCCACCACCACCATCAACACCACCGCCCACAACCACTACTACGACTGTTTTTCTAGACTTCGATTGGAGGGATAGTGTGTTATCAAACATGTTTCTAATCCAAAGATGCTCTAAAATCCATTTCAGAATTGCGTTATCAAACAAGTTTCTACTCCAAAATAATCCTAGAGTAGCTAGGAGTGGAATCCAAATTTGAACCAGAATCCAGAATCCAGAAGCAGAAGTTTTATCAAACGGGCCCTTAAAAACTTCAACAGTACTTTTGTTTGAAAATATAATATGCAAAAAATGTATATATTTAATTACTAGTATGACCAAGTCAACAATGAACCAGGTTGAGCCAAATTGACTTGAACCATCAAATGACATTTTGGGTCAATACTACAATTCCATTGCAACACCCAAGTTGGCTCCAAGAAAGTACTCAAAAGTAGATTAATTTTTATTGAAGAGGGTTGGAGTGGTGATGTAATTGATGAGGGAGGTAAGACTATGATTTAGTAATTAGTCTATCACACTTGATAGATTTTTCGGTAGATAAGAACAAACTTTTGATTTAAAAAAAAATAAAAGTGTCAAAATGGGGGTCGAGTTTGGATCTTATTATGTCGTTAGACGGATTCCAGTCGTGAATCATGGTCCAACAACTAGAGTTCATTTAGTCTGTATATTAATATATCAATTTACACGTCGAGTGAACTCCAACTGTTGAATCACAATTGGAGGGATTAGACAATAAGAGATGATTTTTTCCATTTAAATATAATACATTTTTTATAATAATGATAATATGATAAGTCGCTTTTAAATTATTTTAAAATATTATTTTTGCTTTTATCTTAAAAAAAATTTAAAAAAGATAAGCTATACGATCTAGATTCACTAATTCAGATTATGATTAAAATAAGATGCATCTTCCATTTATTGTAACCCATAAAGTTGCTTGATGACAAAGAAAGCTTTATATTATAAGGAGCTTTTTTCTTATTGATTATTGTCACATTCAGAACGAGGGACCATTTCTTAATATGTATAGAAGGAGAACCAAATCCTCTCCTCCCTGATTCCTCGGTTCTTATCCCATCTCACCATTGAAGTTTGAGTCGATTTAAATTCCAACACACTTCAATGGTGAGATAGAATGAGAGGCAAGGAGTCGGGAAGGAGAGGATATCGTTCCGTATAGAAAGTTCATGAGACACCTCTTTCTCTCTCTTTCACGTTTTCAAATTTTGAAAAAAAGATAGAATTGAAGTTTTCAAGTCCCACAAAAGAGACATGAGTTATAGAGTGATAGAAGCATAATTAACCAGAAAAAAATATAGACGGGTGCCTTTACGTCATGATTCCAAGTAAAATCAGTGATTGGCTGGTAATCATTTTTTAATCTCTTATTTGTACAACATAACGCAAGCACTATCGTCATCTCAATCTCTCCCCTCTCCTCTTTCTCTCTCCTCTCTCTTCTTTCACTCTCCTCTCCTCTCCTCTCCTCTCTCTTTACAATATATAATTAATAGGAAAGCTTGCAAGTTAAGCACTAAAGCTACGCCACTTGGCAAGTTCACGTAAGATGGTAGTACCTACCTGAAAACGAGTGAGTGACATAAGCCATGGGGGGTAAAAGGTTGACCATTTTATTAAAAAATGCCCAAGTTGGGATGAAAGATGAAAAATAAAAAATAATTTAATAAAAATAAACTTAAGGAGCTAATAGGGTTTCTCAGGCTGTCAATGTGAGAAGAATCTTCCATATCACACCATCACCTATTAATATGCAAAATTCGATGTCACTAACAGGCCCACAATATTAGAGAGGAGAGAGAAAAAAAAAAACGAAAGTGTGAACTATATAAGAAATGTGAGAAAGAATTCCCACATAGATTAGTTAGTGTGAGGATCTGTTTCCCTAATATAAAAATTTATTAAATTTTGTGAGTGTTGCCCACAAAAAAAAACAATTTAATTTACAAATAAAACTATTATTTGTAGAAGGTTCTATTAAAAAAATATGCATAATAAAATCGAATTTTGAGGTTAACATCTATAAAGAATTTTTTTTTTGAAGTGACTTATTGGAAGAACCTTCTTAATTCAGAGCAATTGGATTTATCACCTCTAACAATTATACATCATGGACATATTATTATTATTATGATTATTATTATTATTTTTGGCATGTAAATGATATTTTATATGTAAAGTTTCCTTGTATTTTTTTTAATATATTTCTTTACATTTTATGTTAAAACAAATTGTGGAAAATCCTTTTTTTTATGAGAAAATTTTTAATTTTTTTCATTATATTACATGAAAATAAGCCGAGCCTATAGAAAATTTGTAGTTTAAAATTAGTTCTAACATATAAAATTAGAATATTAATTGGAGACATTTTTATCCAGCCTTTCCTTGAGGATATTGCCTCTCTTCGATCATCCTTCTTGAGATACTATTTTAATTTTATTCCGAGGGGAGTTAATCAAACAGCTCATTCCCTAGCTCCAAAGGCCCTCACTTGTTTGGGAGAAGTGAGTTGGCTAAATTCTTCTCCTTGGCATCATGAGCTTGTTGTTAATGATGTCTTGACTGATTCCCAATTATATTCTCAATAAAAAAAATTTTTACCAAAAGAATATATATATATGAAAATATGTTTTAAATCATTGATTAAAGGATCATAAAAAGGATAAGTCTTTTATTAGATGAATGACCATAAAAAAAAGTTTGTCTTGGATCAAAATCTGCATTTGTTTCAATTCAACCACCATCATTAATTACCCACTATCTATTACAAAAAAAAAAATTAATAATAATTACCCACTATCCTCTTCAAGGAGAAACATTAACACCAGAAAAAAAAAATTAAAAAATAAATGAAACGAAAATGAAGTAAGGAATTAAAATTTAAATTGAAGAACTTCGGACCTACAAATTGAGATGCAAGGATAAACATAAGAAATAAGAAAGAAAGGGCATTTAAATTGTATTAACATGAATTCCCTCTAATGAATCCTGTTAATATAATCGGAATAGCCAATTATAGATAGGCTTTATTTGTTTTGATGTAAAATTTTACCATAAAATTTTATGATATTTAAAAAAATTCAATGTTTATTTCCAAGAGGTAAAAGATCTTGATCTTTAAGGGATGGAAAAGGAATTTTATCTTTTCTTTTATCTATTGAAAACAAACATTAAAAAAAAATTCATATAAAATGTTACATGTAAAATTTTATATCAAAACAATGGAGCTATAATGACAATAATAATATTAAGGATTCTACCAAAAAAATAATAATAATAATAATATTAAGGAAGAGGGTTCTTCATAATGCCATTATAGGGGGAATCTTCCACAATGCATAAATAGGCTTGCAAGAATTAGTATTTTCAATGAAAACCACAAGATTAAGGGAGGAGAGAAAAACTAATAGGTGAAAAAAATAGTGAATTATGTGAGATTATTAGAAAAAATTTCCACAGTAACTAGGATCTTTTTCCTTGATAATAAGGGAGGAAGGATCTACATGCTACAGGTGTATGCGGAGATATACACATCAACGGAGGAAAATGGGACTATCGAGAAAGCCGGTAGTTGGTTTATTGAGAGGGAATCCTAATTTACAGAGGAAAGAGGAAAGAGAAAATATACATAGACAATATGTACTTTCTCTCTAATAATAATTAGAAATGTATTTGTTGTATACATGTCTTGATTCAAATCCCACCTCCGTACCCCTCCCTCTTCTTCTTGAGAATAGTTCATCTGTATGTACTTGTATCTTCTTTGGAATCCCTTCATTTTTCATATCTCATGAGTCCCACACTCTAGATGTGGGTCCCATATCACATCGACAATGATAGGATTCTATGAAAAATACATGTACATACAAATACAAATGATCCAAACTCCATCTCCAACCATATACATTTCTCAATAAATAAAGAATGATAATTTTCTTTTTTTTAGGTAAAATAAAGAATGATAATTAGAAAGACTAATAATATTAATAATATGAGGAAGGAAAACAAAAGCCCTAACGGATTTTTTGTATTAAAAAAAAAAGAAAAAGGGTTTGGTCTGTTGATTCTGGATCAAATTTAATGTGTGTGGGTGTGTTGGAGTGAGAAGGGAGGAGAGAGGAGAGAATAGAGGAGAGAGGAGAGAGGAGAGAAGTGGAGTCAACACCACGAGGTTGGAAACCGTCGGTCCTTGTTTCCGTGGTTTTTCTATAAATATGAGAGCAAAGGAGAAGAAGGTCGATCAAGCCAACGTTATTCTCGCTTTGATAAAAAGTCAGAGCTCCAAAACAAGCCTCTCAGATAACAGTAATGGAAGCCACTCTGTAATCTGAACCATTTCAAGAAACAAACCCCGTTTGATTCGGATTATATTGCATTGACATCCACCAGTCTTCCATTTCTTCATTTGGGTTTGTTTTAGCTTTCTTCTTCTCTTCATACATTATTGTTTCTACAAACTTCCCTTCCAAAACCCCTCCCTAGTCCAGGAAACAGAAGAACAGCTCTTCCCTGCCGGTCAAGCTTCAGGTTAAAGGTAAGATTTTTATACCTACATTTTTTTCATAGTTTACTGAGTCCTTTTCGTTTGTATCAGTGAGTAATGGGTTCCTATCTCTTAGTTTGATTATCATGTCTGTCCATAAAATCATATAGTTTGAGGGAAGAAAAAAAAATATATGAAAATGGGTTTTGCAGGTATTCCTTTCTATTTTGGTTTCAGGATTTTTATTTTTTATTGGTTTTGATTGTCTGCAGCATTTGATTTAGTGCTTCTTTGAATGATTTTCGAGTTTCAGAAATACAAGCTTTAAATGAATCGTTTCCTCTGTTCTTTAATGGCTTTTAGGCATTAGAACGTTGTTAAAGATATCCCTGTTTTTATTGTAATATGTTATCTTTTTCCTGCAATTTCGCTGATTTTGATGATTTGTATGACAGCTTCGAAGCTGTGATCGTGAAAACGATCTGTTTCGACGGTGGCAACATGAGCACAGCACTGCAATCCGTCAGTCTAAACGGTCGAGATTCAGAACCCACCATACTGAAATCCCTTGGCTCGGGAAGGATGCTCTTAGAAAGACCGTTTATCTTTAATACTTCAGAAATGGAAACGATGATCTCAATGAAATCACCTTCATTAATTAACGAAAATCAAGATTTTTTCCACAGCTTTAGGAGCAGAGAGATCGCTAATCCATTTCCAGCGACGGAAATTGAGAAGAGTCCCCGCCGATCCTTGTTGCAACCAGGCAGCCCCAAGCATCGAGCAGCATTAAAGTTGCAGAAAGTTTACAAAAGCTTCCGAACCAGAAGAAAGCTCGCAGACTGTGCGGTTCTTGTCGAGCAACAATGGTGAGTTTTCATCTCTCTCTCTCTCTCTCTCTCTCTCTCTCTCTCTCTCTCTCTCTCTCTCTCTCCTTTCTGTATGCATTTCTCCCTATCTTTTGGCATCTGGGTGGTGTTTTTACGTTTGAAACAAAATATAGGTGGAAGTTGTTAGATTTTGCCGAGCTCAAACGAAGTTCAATTTCATTCTTCGACATTGAGAAACATGAGACTGCCATTTCCAGATGGTCAAGAGCAAGAACCCGAGCGGCCAAGGTTAATTCTGGTCTTAATCATGTTTGCTACTATTGATTGATACCATTTTTAAATTTTCTCTGAACCAGATGTGTTGCTTTTCCGTATCCAGGTTGGGAAAGGTTTATCTAAGGATAACAAGGCTCAAAAGCTTGCTTTACAGCATTGGCTTGAGGCAGTAAGTCCTCTGGACATTAAAGAAAAGCTCTAAATTTAAGGTTCATGCATGGCTTATTAATGAAATCTTGTTTTTCTTGACAGATTGACCCAAGACATCGTTATGGACACAATCTTCATTTCTATTATGCTCAATGGCTCCATTGTGAAAGTAGACAACCCTTCTTCTACTGGTAATTTTCAAACTGTAATTCACTTGAAAACCAACAATTTTTTAAATTATGTTCTGAGATTCAGAAAATAATCCTTTGAAGTTGAAAAATGCAGGCTTGATATAGGGAATGGGAAGGAGGTCAATCTTGTAGACAGATGCCCTCGATTAAGGCTTCAACAACAATGCATCAAGTATCTTGGCCCGGTAACCTCATCTTCCCCTAAAAAAAAAGGAAAAATTTTACAGCCAAACCCTTACAGAACAGATCATCTTACAACAAACACTGGTTTGTCATGCAGGCAGAAAGAAAAACTTATGAGGTTGTAGTGGAGAATGGGAAGTTTTTTTTCAAGGAGACTGGAGAGCTCCTTGACACTACTGAAGGACCCGAAGATTCTAAATGGATCTTTGTCCTTAGCACATCCAAGGTCTTGTATGTTGGCCAGAAGAGAAAAGGCATGTTTCAGCATTCAAGTTTCTTGGCTGGGGGAGCTACTTCTGCTGCAGGGAGATTGGTTGTTGAGAATGGTATACTAAAGGTACAGAAAAAATGCCATAAGTGATTCTTTTTTTTCTTTCTTTTCCCCATCTCAATTAGATTGTATATCTTCTTCTGTTCTGGTTTTGCACAATGATAGTGTTGTTAAAACAAGTGTTTCTTTGAATTTTTTACAGGCTATCTGGCCTCACAGTGGGCATTATCAACCAACAGAAGAAAATTTTCAGGAATTTGTTGCATTCCTTAAGGAGCATAATGTGGATCTCTCTGATGTGAAGGTAAAACATCTCATCTAGCTGTTGAGCAATAGTGATTTACCTCTGTTTCTGGTTCTCTTCAGAAAAATCTTAGTGATAAGGAAGAATATTTGATCAAGCATACTGATTTACCTCTGTTTTTGGTTGTCTTCAGGAAAGTCCGACCGATGAAGAAGAAGAATACTTGAACAAACATAGTGTTGGAGTTCTTACAAGCAACTCGTCCGAGGAGGACTTGACCGAAGAAATGACTTACTCATCCAAGGAGGACTTGATCCAACAAAAGACTTACATGGAAACAAAAGACATGATGGAAAAAAACCTAACACAAGAGAAAACAAACTCGATGGAACAAGATCTAAAAACTGCATCAGAATCTGCAGAATCAAAGAGGTCTCTTCACTTGCATACAAAATTGACTAACCTTGAAATACCCAAATGGAATAATCCATTTGAGAGACCAGAGAACAGCAATCCTTGTGTTGTTACAAGCAATGACAATTCCCCTACCGGATCTTCAAGCGATGGTTATGAAACAGCAGAAGACTCAATAGGGGCAGAAGAAGATTACTTGGTTCCTAAGAAGAACTTATTTGAGGAAGATCAAGAACAAAAGGAAGAAGAAATTGTTCCCAAAGAATCAATCCTCAAGAGAATTAAGTCACATAAAGGAATGAAATCATATCAATTGGGGAACCAATTATCTTGCAAATGGACAACAGGAGCCGGTCCCCGTATTGGCTGTGTGAGAGACTATCCCTCTGAGCTTCAATTCCGTGTTTTGGAGCAAGTGAACTTGTCTCCCAGAAGTCTTGGAGCTAACTCCTCTCCTAGATTTTCAACAGGCTTCAGCCCAAAAGCATCTACACCAACCACATTGGGGAGACAAACAACAGTAACCACAAGATCTGATCTCAGAGACATTTTTTTTTTCCAACTATAGATATCATTGATAGAGGCATCCTTTTTGAATTTTAATTCTTTATTCTTTTGTAGATCCTTAGTGAAAATGCAATATCTTGTAGAGTTTTTTGGGGTCTCAATGCCCTTATATAGAAAAGCCATTGCTAATCATCAATGAAGTACAATACCATACTCTGGAGTTTGCAAGCAATTCTGACTATTGGATCTATATGGAATGGTTTGGATTGGCTATGTGTAAAATTTTAGACCCAAATTCGACGACAGGATCTAACTCGTCTGATATGAAACCTTGATAACGGGTGAGAGCAAGGAAAGGAAGATGATTGATTAATTTTTGCAAAACCCTCTTAAGGAGAAGCTTCACATTATGGGGATATAATGGAGAGAAAAACAGTCCTGCCCTGTATATTTATGAAATTCAAGAATTATATAACATAATCATTTGATCGACTGATGGCATTTCTAACGTATACTAATTTCGACGACAGGATCTAAATTGTCCGATATAAACCCTTGATAATGAGTGAGAGCAAGGAAAGGAAGAAGATTGATTAACTTTTGCAAAACCCTCTTTAAGGAGAAGCTTTACATTATGGGGATATAATGGCAAGAATAACAGTCCTGCTCTGTATATTTATGAAATTCAGGAATCATATAACATAATCAAAAGATTGATTTATCTCTCTCCAACTAGTTGATTTGATGTCAAAATGAAGTGGGAATTGAAGATCATTTTATCAGGTCAAAATCCATTTGCAATGGTATCTGCCAAGAAGTTGCAGGTTTTTCTTCCCAAAAAGGACACTCAGTAAAGCATAAACTCCAATTATTTTCTCTAATTAAAGGCTATCTATACTATAATTAACTATTATTGATACAGAGTGAGTGTTGAAGTTGCCTAATGATCTAACTGTGATTGGAGGAAGTCTTTGTGTGGGGAGAGGCAATGGAAACCATTAGACAAAGCAGAGGAAGTTCCTCTCCGTCAGAATGTTTCATACATTAGTGAGATTACATCATATTTTAAGGGTTTTAACTTGGATATTATAGGGTTCTTTGTAGGTAAAGCTTGAAAGAAGCATATGGAAGACCAATTAAGACATTGATAAGGACTGGATGAACTGGATGATGATGCTTCACTAATGGCATCCCATCACCAGATTAAAATAAGGGAAAGAAGATCTGATAAAGATCCATTGACAAGGATATTTTATCTACTCGAATCCAATCAAATCAACCAATTTTGAGATCAAATTCAAGGAATAGCAATATTAAAGGGATCAACTAGTCTATATATGTTTGCCTTTTGGAGTACAGATGGATTCCTTGGAGAGGACGACAGAAGAGGGAGATAGTGTTCACAATACTGCTTCTACTTTGGGGCACAAGAAGCATATAAAATCTTGGAGTTGGGTGTTCTTTTATGACAGACAACAATTATTGCCACATTTTCAAAACAAAAAGGAAGGTTCATGGAAGAGGAGTTGGGATGAGGTAGTAATGGGTATCTGCAATCATGTTGCATCAATGTCCAATTTGGTATCCACAATTGTAAGTATTAGCTGTAGTGAGGAAAATCATCCCTAGGCTTGGTTCTGTTTTCATATGAAAAGGTGGAGAAAGAAAATTTTCTTGTAAATACGATTTTTTTTTTTTAAGTTCCATTTTTTTTATATACAATTTTACATAACCTTTGCAATAAAAAAAAAAAAAAAAAAAAGAAAAGATGAATGCTATTCCTATGATCACAGTTAGCCAACATTAAGAGGGACAGGTTCCTCCCTCAGCTTTTCTCCTTTAAGGATCCATGATAATAAAAAATATAAAAAATATAAAAAATTATGTTCGGCTGCGTCTTTCTATACCCTCTCACATGAACTATGAAATGACCCCTTTACTTCTCTTCTTGGATACTTGTGCCAAACTTCCCATTCGACCAACACAACCCTTCGGCTGTCTGCTCCAATCGACACTCTACTATGAAGAATGGAGAGGAGTACTTGTGCGGAAAATGATGAATTTTCTGCACTTATCATGCAGATTAGGAACGAGAAAGGCACAGAAAGCTCGTCTCAAGGAATGAAGCAATCGGCCCGGAAGAGAATAGTGGAAGAGAAAGACTAAGAGAATTAGAGGTAGAAGGAAGGGAAAAAAAATATGGAAGAATGTTCCACTCTCCAATGATGTGTCAAAAAGACATTAGCTATGAGTCGCCACCAAACCTTTTCATGCAAGGTCCCATGGAAGTAAGACAGACGCGGAACCTATGTTGATGCAGTATCCATACAGCCAAATAGGAAACCTTAAACCATTAAAAAAAGTGGAGGGGGGGGGTGAGGTTCCACATGCCGCATGTGTGGGGAAAATCTTCCGCAACACACCAATTGGGCCGTGGGAATCAGTTTTGTGAGGGCCCACGTGATCAGGAAAGAATCATGACTTAAAATGTGAGAGAGCATGGGAAAGCATCTCCTTACTGTTTTCAGCCTAGACCTGTTAATATCCCTAGACCTACGTAAGTTAAAGCCAGAAATACTGCCTCTAAGCTCCTCTTTTTTCTTTTTCTTTTTTCATTTTTTTTTTCTGGGTAAGAGTCTTTAAAAAGTTCGAATAAGCCAATCCGAAGGACTACCTGTAACTTGCAGACATTTTGTATTCTATACAAGTTGAGTATTATTCTTACATAAGCATAGCCTTGTGATCAAAGCCACCTTCCTCTTCTTTGCCTGCCCACAAAGACAAAGCTGACTAATATTTGTTGATGTAAATATAAGTACAAAATCCTGATCAGGTTTACTCAGAATCATCAGAATCATCAGATTCACTTCTTTCAGGCTCTCCAGCAGCATTGATTCCAGCCCCAGGGACCTCTGGCTTTGGGGCAGGTGCAGGTGCACTTTTCTTGGCTGCATTTCGTGCATTGTCATCAGCACCTTCATGCTCTACAGCTCCAGCATGTAACTATAATATGTCAAGGATCAGTCACATTAACAGTAAGGAAATAACATGTATGCATGATGTGGGTTGTCATACGACAACCATGTGAATTGCATGACACAATTGCGGTCTTGTAGAATCAGCACCCTACGCCACTGGATCCAAAATATGGCAAGACACAGGGAAGGGAGAACAAAACAATGAACAGTTACGTATAAGATCTAATGGGACAGTAACAATATTAGTCATATCATGCGCCTTTGTCGTTGCCTAATGTGGATCAGAAAATCCAGATTAGCTGATTTACTTCAAAATGGAATTCAAATGAGATTCCACCCCAACAATTTAGATAAATAATCTAGGCTGCAATGTGCATGCATGGATGATGTCCATACACGAAGTGAAATTAGAAAATGGCCACAAAGGATATCTACATTCTCCACTGTTCCACCAGCCATAATGTTCACCAGATCCTTCTCAACCCGTTGCACCAGCTCTGGCTGCAAAATTTATCAGTTTATTTATCAGAAACTGTAATCATTACCTCACACAGATATTGCACATTAATGGAAGAACTCTAAATTTGAGGAAATCGTATACATTTAGATCTGGTTCCCTACGAAAGCGCCGCCGTCGAGCATCTCTCATTGGAGGAGTGAGGCCATGCCTGTATTCTACATCATCTGGGGCAGTATCACCCTCTTCTCTTACCATAATTATCTGTTGCAAGCCCAATAATCCAATTTAATGCAATAAAAGTGGGACATATGGCCCCAGAAATCTGAGCAAAATAATACCAACCTGACCAATGTCTGCTGTTTTGATTAGAACATTATCATCATAAGTTTTATATGATTCCACAACGCTAGGAAGATCCAAGAGAGAGGCAGGGAAACGGTCGTTGCCGATGACAAAAGTTCCACTCCTTCCATCCTCTGCAAAATACGAAATTTCAAAATGCTTTTTTATGCTAGAAGCCTAGTACCACAAGCTAGAACAATGAAACCGTTCTACCACACTAAAACTAATTTCCGTAACTCCTTGCTACTCAGGAAGCTTCTATCAATAATCAGTCACCAATTATTACAGAGACCATTTACAGAACTATCTATATTTTGAACTTCCTCTTATTGTGAATTTCTGACCAAAGCAGACGTGGTTGATTATAAAGAGACCATAAAAACTGAATCTATAACGTGCAATTGCCACCTTCCTGATCAAGGTAGTCTTTATTTAATAGTGTCAAAGCATAATTCAGGGTGGGATAATTAAATCTCAAATGATGATGGTACTAAGAGCATCAATTCTAGTTGGCTTTACATTTGCACTTTTATAAAAATTTCGGTGAGAAACATACCAGGTCTATGTTTAAAGAGCGACTCTCAAACCTGAAAGTGAAAGAGGGATGAGAAAAAGAGAAAATAGGAGAGATTGCGAGAGAGACATGAAAAGAAGAGAAAGGGAGGTTTCACGATTAGGTCAATTCGACCACCATGTCATCTATTCATTGATCATAAAGCATTACAAAAATAGACAAAACTGTCCCTCTTGGCAAAAAGTGGACATTACTTCCCCTACTAATAACACCAACACTCCTCCCCCCAAAGCTAGAAATCAAGTATGCTCCAGCTTGTCAATGATCATGTGGAAGTGTGCAACGGCAGGAACTATTGCGAAAATGTCGGCAACCCGATCATCCGAACAAAAGGACTAGAGATCACCCGGGAAGTAAGCTTCTCACGAACAAAATGGCCCACCTCTATGTGCTTCGTCCTCTCGTGAAACACTAGATTGGCAACAATCTTTATGGCCGCTTGATTATAATAATGGAGAGGCATCGGAGAAGAGACAATGAAGCCGAGATGAGACAATAGAAAGCAGAGCCACATTAACTCACAAGTGGCATGGGCAATCAAGCAATACTCAGCCTCGGCAGATGATCGAGCAATGACCGACTGCTTTTACTCTTTCAAATAACAAGGTTACCTCTAACGAACATACAGCAGCCAAAGGTAGACCGGCGATCATCATAGCCGCAGCCCAATCTCCATAACAGTGACCATCAATATCAAGGTGACCGTGATTAACAAAGGAAAAGCCCTTCCCAGGAGATTGCTTGAGATAACGAAGGACCCAAAGCTGTAGAACACAAGGAATCTGCATAAACTGACTAAGCATGGGGATAGAATATGAAATGTCTAGACGAGTAACAATGCGATAAAAAGCTTGCCAACCATCCTGTTAAGTCTTTTTCATTTGCAACAAACAGAGAAAGAGAGTATCATGGAGATGATGATTCGACTCAATAGGAGTTGAAGCATGCTTTGCTCCAAGAAGACCTCTCACATCCAGAAGGTCAAGAACATGCATTTTACAGGAGATATCAATGCCCTTAGCAAAACGAGCAACTTCAATGCTCAAAAAATACTTCAAAAATCCCAAACCTTTAATGTCAAACTAGCTGGCCAAAAAAAAAGAGAAAATTACATAGACACCCCATCTACTATTGTGAAACTACACAGAACTACCCTGCTTTTACAAAAGTTACAAAGAATACCTCTATAACAATGCTATCAAACAATCTCACCCCCACCGTTACTTTCACCTTAACGGCAGAGGGTCATTTTTTTTTAAAACGAAAATACCCTTAGTATGTGAAAAATGACCTAAAAGGGTTTATTCTTTTTAGATCTCCCAACAAAACCCGTTCCTCTTTCTTCTCTTCTCCAACTGATTGCTTGATCGATCGGTGCATGGATAGATGAATAGATGGAAGGATCGATATTGTTTGATCTCCCTCTCCCTCACTCTAGCTAGTCTCTGTTGTGTATCCATGGGAGTTTATAACATCTGAAACTAAACCTGGCGGTGGTTCCGTTTCGTGTTGCAGATCTTGGTCCTCACAGCAAAATTAATTGCCGCCAATAAGATCCTAGAATTAGGATCGCCCAGGAGCAGAGAACCTATGCTCCAAGTTTCAGGGCAAACGGAGCTGTATTTAAGGATATCAACCTAACTATCTGGCTATTGGTTTGTTTGTCAGTCACAGAGAACATAAAAAAAAATAATAATAAATAACCAGAAGAAAAAGAACATTTTCTCTCTCCAAATCCCTTATGCTTCTCCTATTCGTTTCTCTTCTTATTTTTTATGAATAAATCAAATCTCGTGGGGTGCAACAAAACAAATGATATTTTGCTCCACTACCTTTAACTTCATTCTCTCATGGAAATCTATATCACTACCTTCAACGGCAACACCTGATCGTCGGCATATATGAGATCGGATTGGGCCCTCTTCATCCACCGAACAGAGGCTGCATCATCATACCCCAACGATCTTGAGGGGCCCAAGATCTAGATCCAACGACTTCAACCATGCGTGGAATGCGACATTGGCTCGGCTATTCCAGCCGAAGAGCATGATATGGGAGAAATCAGCGAGCTTCCTAAGCCAGTTTCCTGGCCGTCAGCTTGGGGTCGGGTTTAAGAATCGGATGGAGCACAATCCTCTGAGTTGCTGGTGTGGTTATGGTTTTAGAAAAATAAAGAATTGTATTTTGAAGGGTATTTTCGTCTTAAAAAAATTGACATTCTACCGTTAAGGTGAAAGTAACGGTGGGGGTGAGATTGTATGATAGCATTGTTATAGGAGTATTCTTTGTAACTTTTTTAAAAATAGGGTAGTTTTGTGTAGTTTCACAATAGTAGAGGGGGTGTCTGTGTAATTTACCAAAAAAAAAATTATCAACAACAACCAGAAGCACCGTAGCACGGCATGTTGTCCTGATAAAGAATATTGAGTAATCAAAAGCACTACACTAAAAACAGAACTGAAACAAAGCATCTCTTAGCTTCTCAAACCATGCATGGGGTGATTGCTTGAGCCCATAAAGTGCCTTATGTAAACAACAACCATAACCAATAGAATCATCAGATTAATATCCCAAAGGAAGCATATAAATCTCTTCATGTAAATGATCGTGAAGAAAGGCATTCTTTACATCCAACTGACATAACGGCCATGACTTGTGGACAACAATAAACAAAAGAACTCAGACTGAATTAAGTATTGCAATTAGAGAAAATGTCTCCTGATAATCAACATCTCTATTTGTGAAAAGCCCTATGCAACCAAGGTTCAAGGTGCCGGTTTCGACCCGCCTTGAAACCAAGTTGCCTTGGATTTTGACCATGTTTCGATGGGATTTTTCCCAGAACATCTCGAAACCTTGGTTTCGCGGCCCAAAAGTTTTTTTTTTATTTTTATTGAATTTTGATAGTGTAGCCTATTTTAACTATTTTACACATATTTCCCGCATTAGTTTAAAAAAAAAAACAATTAACATGATAATATGGCGTGTGGTCCCAAGTTTGCTAGTGTACGATGAGACCTGGGATTGTGTCTAGAGTTAAAGTAGGCAGTACTTATTTATGACCAATATCATATAAGTAAATATTTTTTTAATTTTTTATTTCATTTACTTAGGATATTATTGATAAATAAGCAAACACCCCCATTTGAATCCAATAAAAATAATATAAAATTCAAATTTCAAAAGGATAAAAAATCAATCATCAAATTCAAGGTGCAAGGGTGCTTCTCAACTTTTAAATGCTAGGTTTTTTCCCAAATCTAAAAATTTCATAAATCTTATTATAGTAAAACATCACTAAAAACCAAGAATACACCAAATTGTAACACCCCAGATTTTTATTAACTGCTGGTAGTGTGGTTTACTGATTTTTTTTATTATTGATCATAATATTGATTTTGTTTTTAATTTTAAAAACTGATTTTTTATATTGATTTTAAAACTGAATTTTTAATATTGATTTTAAAACTGATTTTAATATTGACTTCCACCCTAAGTTACTTACTAATATATAAACAGGTGTTTACATTGGTCTGTGTACTATTTAGGGACCTAGTCTAAAGGGTCTAAAGGTGAAGTCTATGAGTGATTTAGATAATGTTTAGGTAGTCGGTACACGATTAGAACTAGTAAGCTTCATAATACTCACATGTTGCATACTGCATTGCTGACTATTGAAAGGACGATCAGTGTAGGTGCAGAGAAAAGAAGTGGAATGTTACAGGTGTACACCACTAGGGTGACACCGAATTGTTGGTTTATGCCGTATGCTTTGGTGATGTTTAATTATTTGATGGTGGCTGATTGTTGTTCTTTATTCATTGTTGTTCATATGATTTATTATTTACATGAATGTGATGAGAGAAAATCTGTTTTTATTCCATTTCAGTATTTCATTTGTAAGAATTGTATCTTTTAATGATATGCATCTTTTAATAATAATTGTCATATGATAAAGGGAAATGTTGAGAATGTGGAGAAAATGGATAATTAGTTACGCTTTGTGTCTATTAGTGAGTAAATGAGGACAATAGGAGTCGCATCCGTTACGCTGTAAACAAATGAAAATGGGGTCATGAATGGATGACCGAGAATATATTTTGGCTGTGGTAAATTCTCTACTAAAACAATGATAACTAAATATTCTCTTGTAAGAATTGCATCTTTTAATAATAGTTTGTCACATAAGAAAGAGTAGAATGTGGAGAGAAGGATAATTAGTAACATTTTGTGTCTATTAGAGAATAAATGAGGACAATAGAATGAAGAGTCATTGCCATCTGAGTCCTATCCGTTAAACCGCGGATGAATGAGAATGGGGTCATGAACGGATGATCGGGAATATATTTTGGCTATGGTAAATTCTTCACTAGAACAATTGTAACTAGTTATTCGTGGCAGTTGGCAAGAAATGGAAATAAATGTGGAGGTATTAAAATGATAGAAAATAAGTGTGAGTGTGTTAAAATAAATTTGAAATCGAATTTTCTCGCATTCATGAATTGAATTGATTCGTTGTTTACCTTTTTGTTGTATTCCTGTAATATTCTGTCTTATTGGGATAGTGAGCTCACCCTTTACAATGACATACAGATGATGAGGTGGCTGAAGGAGAACAAGAAGAAGCATAGAGGACACGTGGATTCACCCTTAAATTTTAGTCACAAGTTTCAAATTTCTAGATTTGTTGTATAAGGATTTGAGGTTTAAATTTCAAAGATATTTATCTTTTCATTTAATACAAATTAGATTGCCACCAGTAGGTTTTGGTTGGTTTGCTACTTTGCTTATTGTTTTAAATTAGATTATTTTAAGGAAATTAAAGTTTAATTTATATTTGTTTGGTCAATCGTTAGATCAGTGCCTGTGAGGGCTATACTCTTACCTCGTACAGGTTTGAATTGTGACAAAAATAATCTCTTACTTTGATACCCAACAAATTATTTTCATCCAAGACGACTTTAAACAGCATTTGTATTCCAAACAATATTTGACTAGAGCGTAATTCCTTTAATATAATTTGGATTTAAGCAATCTCGGATTTGTAACAAAACTAGAAAAATCAGCTTTTAGTCTTACATTCCGGTCAAACTTTGTTCGGAGTACCTGAATTTTGCCTAAAGTCGTCTGAATTGAAATAATTTTTTGGGCATCAAAGCAAGAAATTATTTTGGAACACTCTTAGTTTTTAGTGATACTTTACTAAAATAAGATTTATGAATTTTTTTAAGAAAACCCCTAACATTTAGAAGTTGAAAATCACCCCTACACCTAAAAATCTAAATTTTGTTCTTGAACTGGAGGGTTGCCTTTTTATCCTTTGGAATTTGAATTTTATACTATTTTTATTGGATTCAAATGGGGTGTTTGCTTATTTATGAATAATACCTTTAGTAAATGAAATCATTTATTTAAATGATATTAGTCATAACTAAGTATTGCCTCTGTTCTCGGCTTTGGAGTCCCAATCTGGTCGATTTTCAATCGAAACCTATCGAAATAGATAGGTTTCCATTGAAACCTTGAATTTTATATAAGGGGATAGACCAAAACCAAGTCGAAACCTGGTAATTTTTGGGTTCGATCCAGCTTGAAGTAGAGTTGCGCAAGTCAAAGTCGGTGCTTTCAATCGGCACCTCAAACTATGTATGTAACAAACCGAGTTTTAAACCGTTCTATAGTCGTCGGGCTGATGTTTTATAGTGAACACCCAACGGAAGATAACAACATTGCTATTATCAGCCACCATGAGTAATAAACCATGTATTTTGCTTTTTGAGAACACCCATCTCACTATCCATGGATGCTTTCCACTTAGAGCCAGCCAACGCATTGGAAAACTTGGAAGGAATTTTAACAAAACAAACAACTACAAGAAAACCTTACAAGGAAGAAGATAAAGCATGATAAAAAACAAAACACTCAATTGGATGAGTTCTTACCCCTTTTCTAACTGCAACAGAGAGAGCATCAAAAGAAAGGATCATGGAATAAAATCTCGCCAAGGGCGAGATCTCGGCATTTTTGCTGATCTCGCTAGCAGGCGAGACGAAATCTTGGTCGATTTACCAATTTCGTTCTCGGCCTGCATTGTTTCGACTGAGATCCCACGATCTCGCGAGATCTCAGTGGTTTCGATCTGTTTCTTTAATATCTTGCAATATCTCGCGAGATCTCAAAACTTGGATTTCCACTTTTTGTAAAAGCAAAAAAAGGGGTTTTATGCCTATTCTCGGTACCAAGAACAAGCAATTTGGTTTTTGCAAGGTTTTTTTGAAGAAACCTTGATTTCTTCATCCATTTTTCTTGGTTTGGTGTTTCAACTGGCTGTCGATGGTGCTTCGAAGTGCGGGGATTGCTATGGGAGCTTCGTATCAACCGTCGAAGGTAAGATTCTTGCCCAAAATGAGATTTTTCCATAAAAGAGAAAAAACAAAAGTTCGTAGAATGTGATGAAATTTTTATATGTTAGATAAGTGAGCCCAATCTACGATCT
Source organism: Protea cynaroides (assembly GCA_028583415.1). Taxonomy (NCBI): domain Eukaryota; kingdom Viridiplantae; phylum Streptophyta; class Magnoliopsida; order Proteales; family Proteaceae; genus Protea; species Protea cynaroides. Next base: position 69,465,558 of record CM053269.1, on the reverse strand, counting down.
CGTTCAGATGCAGGAGCACAGTGTCAGAGTGGATCAACCAACTTTTATTCCGTTCCATCAGTGCCTCCACAAGGGTCTTCGCACCGGAGTAGTACTTCAGACATTGTTCCATTCTTCCCTAAGATAGGTATCCTTCAGACAGCTACCGATATTATATTTATGAATCATGTGCAAGACTACCGAAACTACTTTGCCTCAAGAATGTCGTGGGAAGATTATGTTGCTCAGTTGGAAAACAATTTGTGTCGACAACTTTCCCAGATGTATGATGATAGTACGATGGATCATCCACGACACTCTACGCATTACTAGACATTGTATGAGGATTGTAGAATTGTGGACTATGGGCACATGGGGACTATGGGATCATCCAGTATTGAACATTTGAGCTATGATGTAATGATTTATAATGAAGTGTTATTTTGTTTCTCATTCCCCTAATACATTATGTTATTGTCTCATTTTTCATATTTGATTGAGTATAATAGCCAATATTAGCCTAAGTTTACAACAAACTTCAAAATTGACTGCCAAAACATGGGTGTAAACCCAAACAACCACAAAAAAAAATCATTATTTTTATAATTTTAGGCTCTAAATGTGTTCATGTATGTAAAAATGAGGTTCCTCTGTAGTTTAAGACCTAAAAAATGAATTTTGGGGCTGTCTTGGACTAAAATGCACTGTCTAGGCGAGATCTCGGTTTCAGAGGAGGCCGAGACTCATCCAAAACACGAAATTTTAAACCTTGGAGAGGATGGAAGCAACACTCAATGAAGAAGAGAGCAAGACAGTGATAATTCAAAGCAGCATGAGGATCTGCAACACGACATCGCTGAATATATACCTAGATAGGCAAAGGCTCTAGAGAAGTAGTAACCGAGGAATCCAATGGAGTCAACACCAAGAAATCAACCAAAAGTAGAAGAGGAAAGTCTGCAATGGAGGGAGAGGGGACGAATCTGTTTTCTGGAGAAAAGAAAGGAAATCTTCAAAAAAATATGACATCAGTGGACACAAACTTCTATCGCAAGTATGGACAATAACATCTATATCCCTTTTGAGAGGGAGAATAGCCAAGAAAAACATACTTCACCAACTGAGGACCTAATTTGTCACGATGGGTATCCAATACATGAACAAAGACCACATCCAAACACTTTAAGAGGCAGTGAGAATAATGAATGTGAAGGTTAAAGGAGTTGTAAAGGGTATTTTCCTGTAAGAGTAGGAGTAGTCATTCAGTTTATCAAATAAGCAACAGCTACGACAGCATCCCTCCAATGTCTTAAGAACATCATCCCCAAAAGTAAAGATCGGGTAACCTACCTCAAAAAGGTGACGGTTTTTTCTCTCATATACACCATTCTATTGACGTGTATCAGCACAAGAAAACTGAATTTCGACCCCATGATCCAAGATATGACTAAGGCTATGTGTTGTATATTCTCCTAACTAAACAACACGAAACACATTGATTTTCACTCAAACTGAGTTTCCACCATTTTGTAAAAAGTTTAAACAATTGAAGAAACCTCATTGCAACCTTTCATTAGATTGTGGTGCAAGAAAAATCATCAATAAATAAAATGAAATTATGATACCCAAAAAGAGAAGTTATCAAGGAAGGTCCCAAACATCAGAATGCACTAACTAAAAGATAAAATCAGTCTGATTGTGCTTAAAGGATAACTGGTTTTACACTGTTTGGACACCTGACATGTTTCACAAGACAATGAAGAACCTTTGACTGGCTCAAACTTAGGAAGTAGTAAACGAAGAGAACGAAAGGATGGATAACGCAGATGTCAATGCCATAACAATAGGTGAGCATTAGCTTTAGGAACTCTTGTACTCAAGCAAGTAGTGGAAGAGCGTTCTTCAAGGAAATAATGGCCACCCTACTTACAACCACCACCATTCCTCTTCTATGTCATCAAGTCCTGAAAGATACAATAAGATGGGGGAAAAGTTATGCTACGTTATGCCGTTTGGTAAAGTGGCTGACAGACAATATATTGGTAGGAAACAAGGGAACATGAATACAAAGGAAAGAATAACCGAAGAGGATTGTTGGGAATAGTCTCACATTGCTTAAGGCTGGAACCTTCGGTGACTCATACATGTGAGAGTCCCTCTACTTATAAGTTCGAACTTTGGATGGAAACTTAACATGGTATCAGAGCTCTAGGTTCCCACATTACTGTTACCCAAAAGTGGACTACATTTGCCACGTGTACTACCACCCAAAAGAAGGGCAACACAAAAAGGGGAGTGTTGGGAATAGTCCCACATTACTTAAGTCTGGAACCTAGGGTTTATATATGTGCAAGTCCCTCCACTTACTAATTCAAACTTTTGAGATGGAAACTCAACAAGGATAAAGAAAAATACTTTTCTCGGTAACCCGAGAAATGGATCCATCAACAATTTTAACCACCCCAGAAATAGGAATTAATGAAGAAAATCCCACATGCTTAACTATCATGTGACAAGTGGCTCGAGTCTATAACCTAGGAGCTAGAAAAAATGCTGGGAATGATCAGCTGATGCATGGCTGTAATACCTGAGATGATGCTAGTAGTCACCTAGTCGGTATATCCGGAGAAACTTCCAAAGAGGGGCAACTGATTAGAAAACACCTGAATAGCACGATCACAGGGATCAGCGAAGCATCACCATCACTCGAACAGGCTCCCCCTCAGTAGAAGTCAGATTTGCACTTCTTCCCTGAAATTTGGCTGGTTTTGGGTGTTGATAAAAAACCCAGCAATGGTCGTTAGTGTGCCTTGGTTTTCCACAGTGGCAACACTTCAAGTGGTTCTTTGCATCCTCAATGAGGTGACGATTATGACCTTCATGCTGAAAAGTGCCTAATTTGATACCCTTATAACCAGTAGCTAAGGCAGACTTGGCTTCTCCAGCTCATTTGGACATAGAGGCACCAGAAGCCTCCCCCTACTATAGTTATAAATACTTTCAACAGTAGGAAGGTTGTCCTTACCAAGAACTTGAACACACTGCAACTCAAAGGTAAAGAGAAGGCCAAAAAGAAACTTGAACACGCATTGCTGCAGCTTTCTATTTCTGAGTACCTCCGGATCAATGGTGAGAGGTTGGTAATGATCCAACTCTTCCCACTGCAAGACGGCTGAAATAGTTTTCAATAAACAAACCCTCTGGTTCTATAAATACCAGAAACACCTGTTCTCATTGAAGATGATAGAACTGAGCATTGTCATGCCTTTTGGGAATAATTTTTCTAAACTAACTCTCAAATGTCCTTGGCTATCCTTATGAACAAATAATTTTAATTGATATAAAGATTCCATGGAATGAAGTAACCATCCCATCACTATGAGATTAAGACTCCCCCACTCATCATAGGAAGAATCCCTTTCTTTTGGCTCCTTCACCTTGCCATTTATATAGTCCATCAACCTTTACTCCCAATGAACATCTTAGCGAATTGAATAGCTAAGCCCATTCAAAATAATTTCTCCCATCGAGTTTCACTGCAATAATCACCATCATCACAAGATTGTCATTGAACCATGTCCAAAGATGACTATATTCTAAACGTGAGTTTCACTCAACTACCAGCCATTATTGTACATTCAACTTCCATTCCTCAGCAATAAGTCTCAAACAGCACCGGATCGGATCCTCAATCATAAAACATCACAGATCTGAGCCAGATCTGGTAATAGACTTCAGAAGAAAACTTTGCAGGCATATACAGGTTTTGAGACCAAGAATCAGGTCAAGCATGCTCTGATACCATGTTGAAAGAAAGACTCTCAAACTTGCAACTTGCAAGTAATAGGGGGACAACAAAGAGAGAAGAGAGATTGCAAGAGAGAGAGATGTGAAAGGAAGAGAGAGAAAGGATTCATAATTAGGTTAATCAGACCACCATGCGTCCTATATATTGAACATAAGGCATTACAAAAATAGACAAAACTGCTCCTAGTGACAGTACTTCCATCAATGTTGGGGAAAAGTGAACAATACTACCCTGCTAAATTATTAATAACACTAACACCAACAGGCAAAACTGGTTTCAAACTGAAATTTTGAACTAACTCGAAGCTTTACACCCATCCATTAAAGTTAAAAAATTACTGGAAGAGTAAAAAAAAACCATGTACGCTGCTTCTATTGAAATCACAGAGACAAGAATCTCACCACAGAAGGACAAATCCAATGAGTTATCCTCGGATGATGATGCATTTTCATTCAAAAGGCGGTCTATTCGCTCAGCAACAGAAGGTGGAACTCGTAGTATGAATTGTTCTTCCATTTCCAGATGAATTTCTTTTATTGGGCAAATAGCCAATCTGAGATGGAAAATTTTAAAAAGTTAAATGGATAAATAATGTGTCATGTACTCAAAACAGTTGATTTACCCAGTAAAACACATGCCAGAGATATCGCATGAAGGAATAAATGGAGAAACTCAATAATAAACTCAATCATAGCTTTCTCATAGACAATGAAAGAAGAAAATAGAAAAATACATTTAGTTTACTACAAAAAAAAAAAAAAAAAAAAAAAACCAGCACTATATGCAAGAGAAAATGAAGCTAAAATTATTCAGTAATTACAAAGCCTGGATCAGATCTGGCTCAACTTAATTCACACACATGGGTGGAGGGAAGGGAGGAAGGGGTTACGAAAAATAGAGAGAAAATTTTTGTGATCAATTTCAAATGATCAAATTAAAGTTATACATTGTATACTACCAAACGGTAGTTAGGTTCATCTTCAAATAAGATACACATTAATTATAAACACATTATAAAAATAAAAAATAAAAAAAGAAAGAAAGAAAGAAAGGGCATCTAATAACCTCAATAAATGAACAAAATAGAAGAGAAATGGAATTTTTTCTTACCAGACGAGCTGATAGGTTATCATGTAAATATTGTAAGATTACACCAAGGGAGAGCTTAACCACAAAACATAGATTAATGACCATAGATATGTGTTTTAAAATGCTGAACGATAAGAAATGTGAGATTGTTTGCCCAAGATAAGACGTCGGAACTTAAAAGGAAAAATCTTTTAACACGTTTACTGATAAATTAGTGTCACCACGGAAGGTGGGATTTAGATTAAGACACTAATATAATCTGGAATGAGATGGAATGAGACGGCTGCTCATATTAACAATACAGCTAAATAAATTCTGGGTGAAACTAAAGGAACAGGACACCCACCAAAACTTGGCGGTAGGCTAATGAGTTCAAGCAGCGATTAAAGCTAAGAAATCCAGTTTTAAAACTTGGCAAAAGATAAAGGTTGAAGAGGATTTACAAAGATATAAATTTGCTAGAAACGAAGTTAAAAAGATAGTAGGCAAGGCAAGAACTAAGAAATCTAAGAACCTCCATAACAAATTAGGCACAAAGGAGGGGAGACAAGATAACTACAAACTAGTCAAACTGAGGGAAAGGAAGTGTAGAAATTTCTTTTTTGGTTTTAATGCTACTAGCCCCAATGCTGCTTGCTTTTATTCCGGTGGATCAATGGGTTGCCGCACCGGCCTCAGATCTCGACCCGGGTGAGAAACTTCCTTATATGTATGCCTAAGTGGTGATGCTCATGATCCAACAGCTCGTACAGCATAGAAAGAGTGTCAAAACCAGAGGAAATGAAGTGCTGGTCCAACCAATGAATGCTCTTAACATTCTGCTCTAGTTCAGATCAAGGAAAAGGGATAAGGATAAAGGGGACAAGCTACCACAAATGGATTGACAATCTACCAGTAGCAGAACCTTGAAGGTTCAGCCCTCACGGACGCTGATCAAACAATCGCTCAATAATTCAAACCTCGAAATTTTACTATCTTAAAATTCAACTAAAAAAGATAAAATTAATAAAAAGATTCCCAAAACCTACTGTTGGCAATCTAGTGTATGTAAACAATAATCATAAAACTGAAAATAAAATTGTCTTGTATTGAAACTTAGAACCTTACTACAACCATCCTCATAAAAATAAAATCAACTATTAGGAAATAGCTTGAACGTCCTTTACGCCTCTCCTTGCTCTGCTTCATCAGCCTCATCGTCTGAGATAATAATTGCAATGATGAGCTCACTAGCCCAGTAAGATAAAGCATAGAAAATACACAACTATAACAAAACACAAAACATGCCGAATGAATGCAATGCAATCAAAACTCATTCTCTTTATCTTAGAATACTCTATATTTAGTTTTCATCTCTGGCCAACAATAGGGAAACTGGCTGCCATCGTCCATGGTAGATAGTTTAACTCGGCCATTCTCGGTTGTTCGTACACAACCTAACTCTCATCTGTGGCTCACAAATCATTAACTCAGATGGCTATAACTTTCCACCCTATTGTCCGACTCAAGTGGCAATGACTCTCCACTCTATTGTAAGAACTGTAGCTCACAAATTTAATGACTACTGTGGCTCACAAATTTTTATGACTACTGTAAGAACTGTGGGGGGTAGGGTAGTGAATTCCAAAATTACGGTCAGATTACGTCAAGGATTAGCTTTAAGCCCAAATTTGCTTACACTAATCACTGATGAGCTGACTAGAGAAATTTAAGATCAGATCACTTGGTGTACTTTTGCCAACGATATTGTTTGGGTGGATGAAAAAAAAAAAAGAGAGAAAAATAGAATGTTGGATTTATGGAGATCTACCCTAGAATCAAGGCTTTAAGATAAGCAAAACAAAATCATAATATATGATGTATAACTTTAATAACAACAAGACAAAGAATAAGGTGGTGAAAATTGATGATAAAAACCAACCACAAAACGATAACTTTAAACACCTAGGTTCAATCATAAATAAAGGAGGAAAAATAGATGATGACACTGTACAAAGAATTAAAGTATGGTAGATGAAATGAAGGAATGTGTCTGAATTGTTGTGCGATTGACATATCCCTTTAAAACTCCAAGGAATTTTTTATAGAACAATTGTACGACCGTCAATGCCGTATTGGACCACAAAGAAAAAAACATTTTGACAAACTAGTGTAGCTAAAATGATGACGTAGAGGTGGACGAGCGATAAAACTAGAAAAGATAAAATAAAGAACGAACAAATGAGATCAAACCTAGGAGTTGCCCCAATTCGTGATAAGTTGTAAGAGACTCGTTTGAGGTGGCATGGCCGCATGCAACAGATGCCTCTGAATGACCCAGTGCGGGAAAATGATTTATTTCAAATTGAATGAGCTAAAAGAGCTAGAAGAAGATATAAAATGACATTAGGAGAAGTTATGAAGAAAGACATGTATTGCTTAGGATTGGAATCATGTATGGCTTTGAATAGAGTTGATTGGAGAAGAAGATCCATATAAGCATGTACTTGGCCCCATCTAGTTGGGATAAGACTGAGTTGAGTTGAGTTGAGTCGAGTTGATAATACAACATTAGTGTTGGAGAAAAACGCCATCACCAATTGGTCCAATAAGAAGATCGAGACCCAATCCTTTTAAGAGGGTAGCGCTCCCACTCTAAATCCTTGAATTCACACTTTAAGAGTGGGAGTGCAATCCTTGAATTCACACTCTGAGAGTGGGAGTGCAATCCTTGAATTCACATTCTGAGAGTGGGAGTGCATAAATCTTTAAAGTCATATGCTTGAGAACTTGAGAACTTGAGAACTTGAGAACTTGAGAACTTGAGAACTTGAGAGCTTCATAGCTTCAGAGCATGAGAGTAAGAGTACGTAAATGGTAAGTACAAATGCTCAAGAACATGCTTCAAAGAAAACTGCTCAATAGGTAAATAGTATGTCTGAAGTACGCTGTTATTTCAATTTAGTTGGACTGCTTCCCCTGTATTCAACTCTTCGTTTTTAACCCACCAAAGTTTTCCAACACCATAAAGACAGGTTTCATTTTTGTGCCCGAAAACAAAACCATATCTCAAAAGGTACATGGCTGAAATTGTTTTCCATAAAAAATAACAGAAATATTTGTCCATGCGAAGATGAATTTTTCCCCAAATGAGTTCATCCTCAATCGGGTCAGTACATTCTTTTGAGCCCTTTTCTTTTTTGGTATCTTATTGCGGCCAATCCCACCTTTGTTTCTTGAGATCAATTAAACCCTACACACTACAAGATAAGGAACACAGGGGAACACTGTTATAAGATACCAAAAAAGAAAAAGAATTTTTAAAAGAACAGTTATACGACCGACAATGACGTATTGAGCAGTAAAGAAAAAACATTTTGACAAACTAGTGTAACTGAAATGATGATGTTAAGGTGGATGAGCAAACTAGAAAAGATCAAATAAAGAACGAACAAACCTAGGAGTTGCCCCAATTTGTGATAAATTGAAAGAGACTCGTTTGAGGTGGCATGGCAAGGTGCAACGGATGCCCCTGAATGACCTAATGCAGCAAAGTGATTTATTTCAAATTGAATCGGCCAAAAGAGCTAGAGGAAGGTATAAAATGACATTAGAAAAAGTTATGAAGAAAGACATGTATGGCTTAGGATTGGAATCAAATATGGCTTTGAATAAAGATGATTGAAGATAAGGATCCACGTAGGCATGTAGTCAACCCCATCAAGTTGGGACAAGGCTGAGTTGGGTTGGGTATAACGACATCAGTGTTGGAGAAAAAAGCCATCATCAATTGATCCAATAAAGGAAATATTGCGACCCAATCCTTTTAACATGGTAGAGTTCCCACCCTAAATTCACACTTTGAGATCCTTGAATTCACACTCTAAGAGTGGGAGTGCATAAATGCTAAGTACAATTGCTCAAGAACTTGCTTCAAAGAAAACTGCTCTATAGGTTGATATATGTCTGAAAAACTGCTCTATAGGTGAAAAGTATGTCTGAAGTACTCTGTTATTTCGATTTAGTAGGACTGCTTCCCCTGTAGACGACTCTTCGTTTTTAACCCGCCAAAGTTTTCAACAACACCATAAAGACAGGTTTCGTTTTTCTGTCCCCGAAAACAAAACCATATCTCAAAAGGTATATGGCTGAAATTGTTTTCCATAAAAAATTAAAAAAAAAATTGTCCACACGAAGATGAATTTTTCCCCAAATAATTTCATCTTCAATCGGGTTCCGTACGTTCTTTTGAGCTCTTTTATTTTTTGGTATCTTATTGCGGCCAATTCCACCTTTGTTTCTTGAGATCAATTAAAACCTACACACTACCAGATAGGAAAACACGGGAACCGTTAACCCTTCCTTCTGTTTCGCAAATACACAGAGAACAAAGAGGAAATAAGGCCTCCCTCATATCACGATCAGCAGAGCCCAAAATTTTATCAATCACACACACTCATAATCAATCTCAAATATGCCCTAGTCTCATGAAAAGCAGAGAGACACGTTGAAAGAGGAGATGAGGGAAGAGATATCTCACCTGTTCACTGCTGCGGAAGTCTGGACCTCGTCGCTCCCAGAGTTCCAGAGGTTCGATGGAGATTGTGAGGCCAACTGCACATTCCTCCCCCTGTTTAATTTTGCATCAGAATAACCAAATTACCATTATGACCTCTCTAAAACCACGTGCCCTTAATCAAATTCGCCAGAATTCCAAAAACCAGAAAGTGAAATATTTTAGCCGCCAAACTACAGAGCTTTCTGGATTTTCTTGCTCAATTTAAACCGACTTCCGTAGTGCGGAGTCGAGACCTCAACGCGTATCATATAATCGTATTATATTCAAGGATCGTTGTTTCGGTTTCGTGTCTGGTTTCGGCCAGGTTAGAAACTGAAATCTTGGTGATCTCGACTTAAATTTCAGGGAAATATAATATAAAAAAATTATAGTTTCGGATATGATTTTGGTGACTATAAAACATGTTTTTTGAGTTCAATTTTAATATGTAATGCAGTTTTTATTTTTATAATATATCTATTGAATCATTTGCACAAAAACAACATTATAAAGGGTAAGAGAATTGGAATCCACCTGAAACCTCCCTTAGAATGGTGTTGTTGGCCATTGTGAGATGTATGCTCGTAATAAAACCACAAATAGAAGGGCTTGAAGGTGTCGATAGAGTAAACGAAAGCATTATTGCTTGAAACTCGGAAATTTTCATTTCAGCAAATAGCAAGTATCAATTGGAAGAAGTTTTCAGTGTAAATGTACCAGCAATGGCTCTGCTCATGTGGTAAGCAATTTTGTAGCTAGGTTAGACCTTTGAATTTAACTTCATGATGCCTACTGACATTGGAGCTTGAAATTGTCATCTCTAGTGTGGCAATTCCATTTTGATCACGATCAAAGACACAGACTTGCCCGTATTAGCAACAGTATGAAACTGGCATCCGAGATCGGTTTTATTTGTTGGAGAATGGTAAAAAAAATACAGATAATCACTCTATAATTAAAAACCAACTGTGCTATACACATGTATGGTCACTCCTTAGGTTTTCCTTCAACAATCAAAATTTAGGCTGCTTCATCTTCCAAATTATTAGAATTGTAATCATTTTAATGTTTTTATTTATTTTTTCAACTACATATTGGATTGTCTTTTACCACTTGTTTTCTTGCTGCAGTAACACATAAAATTTCAGTGAAACATGGGCAATACAGAATTAAGTAATGAACACAGTTGTTTTTTGGGCTAATTCCATTTTCTTCTTTTTTTATATTTTCTTTTTCTCCAAGAGCTGAGGATCTTTTTCTGACCAGGTTGATTCTAGACTACTACTTTAACTGAGTGCTTCAGTGGAGGCATTCTTGTTAACAATAGAATTGAATTATCTGACAAGTAATGTACCAGTCTTCTACATACAAAACTGAAAGCAGGTCAAGCATAAAAATTGGTGTCCTGTCTGCTCTGCTTCTGCCTCTCTCCCTTTATATTTGGAAAATGCAGATGATGGATGAAGCTTAAATACATTAAATAGTGTGCATCGACTCGTTACAAACATATGAAGTTATATCACGAAGCAGATGGCATTAGGGGACTAGCGTGAGTTGGAGCTTGGAGGCAGGAGGGCTTGTCTGGCAGATTCTGATTGGAGATAAGGCCCACCAAGTGAAGTTGTAACAGTGACTGTGGGCCTGCGTTATCATCATTACACATTTGGGTGTTTTTTTTTTTTGTTTTTTTTTTTAAGTTTTTTTTGGTTTCCACCGATTATCTTTGAGAAAAAAAAAAAGAAGGAAAGAGAGATAGTAGGTGGATCGAGGGACTTCTATTATGGAAGGGGTATCCAAAGTTACTATTTGTGAAATGATTGAGGTAGATTCAATGATGCAGACCTGCAGGGGTTACCGAATATGGTTCAACTCAGTATGCAGCGGATCTGCAAGGGAATCTGATAGGCCTCAAATGGTGGTGGAGCGACTACACCAGGCGGTATCGCACGTGGGTCTTGGTGGTAGTCGAGTGGATGGTCAACGACTGCTAGGAGACCCTGATTAGATTGATGGGGTGATGGTAGTTATTCGTGGATCTAGTCGGATCAGGTGTTGGATCCAACGCGGGTTGCAATCCAAGCACGGTGCACATAATGGCCAGTTTTTGCCGCACCGCGGGGTAAAGGATGACTGGTGGGCTAGGACAATGAGTCGGATCTCTAGGTTTACATTAGAGGTGCAGAGGTGAGAGACTTGGGTTCCAAGTGCAATTGGAGTTGCAGAGGGCTGGGATGAAGAGTCGGTCTCAAAGTTTGCATTGGAGGTGCGGAGGTGAGAGGCTCTGGTTCCAGGTGCAACTGGAGTTGCAGGAGGACTATGAGTGACGGTGATCTTTTCGGTGATGCTGCAGCAGTGGGAGAGATAGAGTAACTTCACATCGTACAGTGGTGAGCTGTACGGGACACCCGGACGAGGTGTGGGTTATGCCGGTTTGGGTGTAGCGGTTTAGCAGAGACATGTTTACATAATCAACATCAACGGATTTTCTTCAAGGTGGTTTGCAGAATTCAAACCAAGTGGAGATTTATTGGGTTGGTGTCTTGTATTCTGTGGGATCCACGCAATTATAAGGGTAGTATTTGTATTAGGGTATGAGTCTATTACATGTACGGGATAAACTTATAATTATGGTGGGATTAGGATTTCTAGGTTTTCTTATAAATTATCTCTGTGTGGGAAAACCTAGGTAAGGCTGTAAAGGCTGTCAGAAGATTCTCCTCTGACAATGGAGAGCTGAAGGCACTGTAAGGCTGACAGATGAGATAAGCCTGTCAGGTAAAGAATTATATAGACTGTTATTGGGAATAGAAGAAAGTCACTCTTTTTCTCTGGTGGACGTAGGCATCCCATGATGAGGTGCTGAACCACGTTAATTCTTTGTGTTTTCTTCTTCTTTGCGTCTCCCAATCCTAACAAGTGGTATATGCTACTATTTTTGGCTAGTATATGCCAGAATGTAAATTGATTTGGTTCAGTATAATTTAAGATATAATGAACTTAAATCAAAATTGATTTGATTATTAATCAATTTTATAGCAACATTATAGAAAATTCCACCCACAGTGGCAGTGCTCCTTCAAACCTCCAGCTTCTTGGGGTAGACAATGGCTTAAAGAAACATGGGTACAAATGGTAGAGGATTCTCCTCTGACATTGGAGAGCTGAAGACGCTGTAAGGCTGACAGATGAGATAAACCTGTCAGGTAGAGAATTCTGTAAACTATTATTGGGAATAGAAGAAAGTCACTCTTTTCTCTGGTGGATATAGGCATCCCACGATAGGGTGCTAAACAACGTTAATTCTTTGTGTTTTCTTTTTGTTTGCGTCTCCCAATCCTAACAAGTGGTATCAGAGCCAAGTTCGATAGATCGTCACGGTTGATGCATTGAGATCTCGATAAAGGGAGGTGTACAAGATTTGAGAGAAATAAATAAAAAAGGTATGATTTATGTTTAGTTTTTTTTCTTCCTGGTTGAAACCGTGAAGGAGACGTGTTGAAAAGGAAAAAAAAATCGTTTTTTTTTTGCTTTTTAACATTCGGGTTAAGTTGTTTGTTGAGTTTTTTTTAAGGAAAAAAAAACACTGATTACTTTTCAGAAGTAATCATTACAAGGAGAAAAAAAAGAGGGGGGGGGGGGGGGGGGGAATCGTACGGTTATTTGGGTTTTTACTTTCTTTTTATCCCTTATTGAAGAGTGGTCGGTGAAAAAGCTTGAAAAAGGTGGGTTTCTCGTTTTCCCACGGTGAAAAAAAAAAGGGTACATACAGTCCGGTGTAGTGTTCGTACGTTGTATCATCTAAAGAGAAGGGGAAAACATAGAAGTTATTATTTTCAAGAGTTTTTGGATGCTACGGTTTCATTGGAAGACACAGATCAGGCATATTCGGTGTCTTTGGTATCGATCGGGTAGTCTTGTGCAAGATCAAAGGTGATTGAAACTCTTGAAAGTTGATGGCAGGCACAGAAGGTAAAGATCGAATTAATAGAACGGCGACGAAGGGTTCAAACTTCTCCATAGAACCCTTCAATGGCTATAATGATTTCACCTTATAGCAACAACGGGTGAAGAATATTCTTACGCGGGAGGGGACTGTTAAGGCTCTCAAAAAGAAATCCGACAAGCCAAAAAATTTGACAAATGATGAGTGGCTAGAGTTGAGGGATCTAGCAAATAGTACGATTCAGTTGTTTCTGACGGATAATACTCTTCGTGTGGTCATTGGTTTGGATGATCCAGAAGAAGTTTGGACGAAGTTGAAGAATAGGTACAAGTCTAAGTCGTCGACAAATCGGTTGTTTTTTAATAAACAATTATATGACTTTCGTTTGTCAGATGAAGTGAAATTTGAGGTGCATATTGATGAGTTTAATAGGATTCTGACGGAGTTGTCTGCTCTTGATGTGAAAATCGAAGAGGAGGACAAGACACTTATCCTGTTGGCCTCATTGCCTCATTCATTTGATCACATTGTGACTACACTATTGTTTGGTAAGGATACTCTCAAACTTGACCATGTTATTGCTGCTTTGCTAATGAATGAGACACGGCGGAAAAATAGTAGTGAGGGGACGTTAGATGAGGGTAATGCCTTGGTTACAATTGGTGGTCAGGGTAGAGGAAGATCATATGGGAGACAAGAATATGGCAAGAATAGGGATTGCTCCAAGTCACAAAGTAGCAAAATAATTTGTTATTATTGCAATGAGGAAGGTCATACAAGATGGGATTGTCCAAAGCGTAAGGAGGATAAAAAGAAAAAGAAAGACAAGGAGAGTGAAGAAAAATCATCTACTGCTGGTGTCACAGAAGAGTGGAGTGATGGAAAATCTCCTTCTCACTACTTCATCAGGTATGAATACTTCAGATTGGATTTTAGATTCAGGTTGTTCGTTTCATATGTGTTCAGTTAGAGAACAATTTGTTACATATCATGAATGTGATAAGGGTACAGTCAGAATGGCAAATGATGTTGAAAGCAAGGTTGTCGGGATTGGGACTGTACGGATTCGCATGTTTGATGGGATTATGCGAACTGTAACTGGGGTTAGACATGTGCCGGACTTAAGGAAGAATCTAATTTCATTATGAACACTAGATGCGAGAGGCTACAGGCGGTCATCTGAAGGTGGAGTTCTTAAGGTCTCCAAAGGGGCTATGGTTGTGATGCAGGGATAGATGGTTGGCGATCTATATAGACTTGCAGGGAGTGTTGAAACAGATGGTGCTTCTGTTGGAACTCAGGCAAGGAGTACAGATGGAAGACAGAAGATGCAAGAAGTTCAAGTTGTGAACAAGTACAGATCTAGGAAGAAGCGAGAATCTTTTGCTTCAGATTTTGTGAGTGGAAGTGATCTCTCCGGTGATGCTGCAGTAGTGGCAGAGATGGAGACACATCACATCATGCGACGGTGAGCTGTACGGGACACCCGGACGGGGACTGGGCTATGTCGGTTTGGGTGTAGCGGTTTGGCAGAGACGGATTTACAGAATCAACATCAACGGATTTTCTTCATGATGGTTTGCAGAATTCAAGCCAGGTGGAGATTTGTTGGGTTGGTGTCTTGTATTATGTGGGGTTCACGTAATTATAAGGGGTAGTATTTGTATTAGGGTATGAGTCTATTACATGTACGGGGGTAAACTTATAACTGTGGTAGGATTAAGGTTTCTAGGTTTCTCTATATATTGTCTCTGTGTGGGAAAGCCTAGGTAAGGTCTAAGTAAAGGAGGACACTGTGTCAGGTGGAGAGAATTGTAGAGAGTTTTATTGGCAATAAAGAATCTATGTTTCTCTGTGGTGGAGGTAGGCATTCTAGTTTGGGTGCTGAACCACAGCAAATCCTATGTTGTGTGTTTGCTTGATCTTCGTCTCTTTCTCGTGGTTGTGTGTTCATCCCAACACATGGTGCATTTACTAATGATATCAAGTGAACTCATTTTAGGTTTGGACAACTTGTCTTTAGTTTCAACTCTTACTAAAAGATAATATCATACTCAGACCAGTCAGATAATATCTGACACTCAGACTAACTGAACAATGATAAAGAAATAGACAGTAGAATAACTATGCACAAAAAATTCAGAATTTAAGACTGATATTTAACAGTAGGCCTTGATTAACCTGAACTCTTGGTCAAGTGTTACTCTTAATAGAACTAAGGAACGCAAGGTCTGTAAAGTAATGCAAAGCGGCTCTCTTAATCTTAGTAAAACCAGGAACATGAAGTAGCAAAACTGGAAATTGAATAATTAGAGATCAAAACCAGAATCTGGAAGAGATCTTCATAGAAAAATAAAGGGATTAGCAGGAAACTTACAGAGAACAGGAGTGCAATGGGTATAATAGTAGTAGTGAAACTGACTTGCTGATTAGAAGAAAGTAGAATGTGGTATTAGTGTTTAGAAGTAGATAACAGGATAGGAATCCACCTGAAACCTCCCTTAGAATCCACAAGTAGAACTGCAAATCTTCACAATAGGCCTACTCCAGAAAACTGAAGCCTAAATTCAAACAAATCAGGGGATGTGCCCTGTGGCCTAAACATGTAGTTATAGAATCCGAACTCTACCATTCCTATGGTATTTGAAACACATAACTCAAAACAAAGTCCAAATATGACTCAAACTGTCTTAAGAATTCTATCTGCTGTTACCTATTGAAAAATAAATATAAAAAAAATCCTAATGAATCACAATATTCGCAACTAAGAGTCCGAAACAGATTAGGCTTTGAACTTTGAAGTTTTTGAATAGCAAGAAAAAACACAGAAGGAAGCCCCAGTCATTCTCTGTTCTCTCTGCAATTTCACCACTCTCGTTAGAGCTCCAGAAGGAAACGGAGAAGAAGAGGAAGAAGGAGACGAAGAGGGTTGCTTCTGCAATTATGATCCGTGGAGAGAACAGAGAATGATTGGGGCTTCCTTCTGAACTCAAAACCGATTGCTTTAAATATCACCTCCAATTTCCAACAAGAGAGAGAGAGAGAGAGAGAGAGAGAGAGAGAGAGAGATTGATTATCTTAACACTAGTGCTCTATATATAAAATATGACAATCATTTGTAACTTATAACTCTTTTTTTGTGTAGGATTCATTATTTGTTTAGAATTATGAAATTGTAGAGTTTTCCTTTTTCTTTGGGTCTTCTATTGTAGGTTTCCTAACTTGAGTAGGAGACTCTTTCTGGAATTTTCATCTACCATTTAAAGCTTTAATCAGATCGTATGGCTGCTCTAATTCAGATTCGATAAGATTTTCGTATCAAATTTGAGGCCACATTTCGAGGCCCAAACAAACTCGGATTTTTTCCATAATACTATACCAAAATGGTTGAGACGTCCTTTACAACTTTACTGAAGACAACTTTTCAATTTTGAAACTCTTTTCACGTCAAAAACCTATATGAAACTCAAAACATTCAAGAATTTTCCTATCCTTTAGTAATTAATTCACAATGTCTATAAAATATGTCAAATTAATAAAATTCATCATATTTAATTCAATTAGGCATAAAATATATCAAAAAGCATAGTCCAAAGAGAATAAAAATTTAGAAATCACACACTTATCATTCACCGTACCGTATTATATCTGCTTCATTTAAAACTCGTTCCGTCCCGTTTTGTTTTTTTACCGTTCCCATTATAACTAACTATGGTCCAGACTCCGGATCCTCTCCTTTCGTCAGTTGCTCTTCAACCTTCGTTAAAAGCTATTCACAAACAGAGCCAAAGAGGTAGAAACTAGCTAGGTTGGACTCAGAAAAAGAGAGCTCCCTCCATAGGTCAATGATTGACCTCAGATTTTGGGAAACAAATCGTAATATGTGGCCCTACCAAACCCAACCCCTATCGACTTCAATTCTCAATCACAAAAGGAAGTATGCGAGACTAAAACAAGTTAGAGCGATAAGAGGAAGAAAGGTAAGTTGCAGTTTTTTTTTTTTTTTTTTCAATATTGAGGGCATTTCGGGTCATGGATTTTGGGGGGTTAAGTCACCTAGGGTTAGGGAACTGTCACCCAGAGTTTCAGGGGAAAAGAAAGAGAAGTGAGGGAGATCGATGGCTGTCAGCTGGGTTATCGCCCAGAACAGAACAGAAAAATAAAGAGAAAGAACAAGAGAACGAGGAAGGAAGAGGAAGGAGAGGGGGGAGGGGGGGACCATCCTAAAGAATGGCTGTCCTGATCACAGAGTCATGGAGAGAGAGAGAGAGCGCTTCACTTTCTGCCCGCGGGCAACCAAACACAATGTTCAATTCATTCTTCAAATTTTTTTCCCCTTTTCAATGGGTCTGGTAACACATCTTTAAAGTAAAAGCAATATAAAACTTAACTAAAATAAAAATGATAGAAATGGAAATCTTAATCATAAACATTATAATAAATTACTAAATCTTTGGATTACCTACTAAAATAAAACCTAATTCTGAAAGAGTATAAATCCCCCAAAATAAAATATTACAAATATCTCAATTAAATCTTAGAAAGATTTCTATCCAAGCCCATCTCTGCTTGTGGGCCCGCTGTTACATCAAAGATGGCTAGGAAAGTGGATAACATTACTATTATGAAATGCAAGTATTGTGGTTCTACTTGTGACACTGATAACCTCACAGGGAAAAAACTAGGGAAGAAAGTACTACAAATGGCCCCAGACATTCTTTTTTTTTTAATGTGGGCAGAGCACTTCAAGTTATGTAGGTGTGGAGGAGGCTAATGTAAAGTGAGAATATCCAAAATGATAACAACCAATAGACCAGCATTCTGGTGTTACCCACATTCTTCAGGAGTATGACTATAATTCTAGCCTCGGTTTTTTATTATCTCATTTTGAATGAAAATTGTAGTAACATAAAATGTTCTTTACAAGTGTGTTTAATTGCCTTGTAGGTGGACAATCATGGATGTGCTATATTTGAATGGGTAGAAAAGGGAGGAGGGACCATTTCTAACCAGGAGACAGGCCAATGCTCTCAAAGTCCGGCGACCAACACAGCAACTACTCCACCTCCATCCTCAGAATATATGAAAAGATACTTGAGAGGAGTAATTAGAGGTTATGGGCATCGTACTCGAATGTTGGATGAGTTCCTTAATGCTGTCGAGAAACTAGACTTGGACAAACATTAGGAGAGAGTTGCATCCGCTGCCAAAGGAAGAAGAAATGGAATTAATTTTAGTTATTATATATTTTTTTTGGGTGTGTCTACTATTCTTATAAGGGATGTATTAAATGAACAGAACCATTTTTGATAGCTTTTGAAATCAATCAAAGACAATCTGATTCTAAGTGCAGTCATGGGATTTTGTGACAGGTCGCATATGAAATGTTAATTATTATTATTTTGGGTAAGTGTTGCAAATCAAGTTTGTTGGTTTCACGAGGAAGCTCCTATGGTGTGAATGAAGGATGGGGTGATGGAAAAGGATAAGATTTATACTTTTTCATTTTCTGCATTTGGAAATCTGGTTATAGTGACAAAAATGTTTATGTAAAATTCTGTGGCTCTTATGGGGCAATGATTATATGTCCAAGGATGGCTGTGGTTGGCTGTTGGGTTTTTTGCCTGTCATCCATATGACCTCTGAGGAGCATGATTTATGAAGTAGTTGTATAGGCCTCATGTTGCACTTTAGGACGCAATAGTTAGTTGGGAACCTGTATGAGAGCCAAATAAATTTATTGGGTTTAGTTCTTCACTGAGATACCCTTATAAGCTCATGAAATTTATAGGGTGAATCCATCGATGAGACAATCATTTTCCAGAAGGGGATGAAAGGAAAAAAAAATTAAAAACTGTACAAAGGGGGGAAAGGATTCTCCAAATCCGATTCGGAGATAAAGGGTAGGTATGACTATGTAAAAGATTCCTCATTTTCAGACAGTGGTAATGGGTAATTCTAATGTCATCCTGAGTCCCTTCAGTGCAAAAGTGCAACCTAGCAAGAGAAAAGTAATACCTGCATGTAGTTTTGGGGGAAGTCAAATAAAATATCTGTAAATGGCCTAATGATTCTAATAGTGTTTACTCTATAATGCTGGAAGCAACTTTGCTGATACGAAAAAAGACGTTATAATCCAAAAATGCACCTATTATTCCTGTTCATAATTGGAGGAAAGGATCTCAGGTAAGATGCTGCTTGAATTTGGTGAAAAAACTTGTCTTTCTTCCACATTATTTTGGTGGAATGCATTTGTCCGACTCTGTGTGATCTCCTTTTTCAGTGGGTTGTTTTAACCAGAAAGCATGCTAACTTTGTAATGGAAGACAATACAGGAAAACCAATCTAGATGAAACACCAAACACAAGTTTCTTTACTCCAACCTCATGAAAAAAATGAACGAAGGATAAAAGCATTACTTCATCCGTCCCACAATGAGAACCTGTACATCAGCTGCAGAATTCCTCTAACCAGATTCTATGATACTTACTCACTTTGAATATTTAATACATACAGGTTACAACTAAAAAGAACAACCTGCTGACCAAACAGTGCAAACATGAAAAGGGCTCCAAACTGAAACCAAAACAAGGACAGAGAGAGGCCATATTTCTCCAACAGAACTGCTGGAGGATACATCTACTAACCCTTTTCCCTCATCAAAAAATACCTATGTGGCCTCTTTTTCCCACATCTGCAATGTGATTGGTAATCATTCCTTAATGGCCTTCCTGTCTCAAGTGCACATCTTGTCTGCCTAATATCTCCATGCAAGTCATCAACTGAACACTCAGAATTGTTCTTCAAACTTCAACCACAAAATCTGCTCAATGCCCATTGCAGTAATTGGAGGACTCCCAATGATCTCAATGCCTAACAAACTCCATTAGACGGTTAGACCTCTACAAAACCTACTTCACCAAAAGAAGAGGGGGAAAATAAGGGGGAATTAGTTTCTTCAACTTAGAAGATTAGAGGTAGAAAGTCCAAGGCTTGTCATTAGCCAAGACAGAACCACAAACAAACATGATAGAGAAATTAATAAAGATTAGAAGCACATATGTTGTTACTTATTTTAAAGGTTCAAATCTGTGTCCTAATCAGTATTTAAACAAGGTATGTGTTTCTGACAAATGAAATATTGGTACTTCCAAAATGCCCATATAAGACAGTAAATGTTGCTACTTCTAAGATATTCCAATCCAGTGTCATAGATTGATTTGTAATCCAGCCTCCATTTTTTCTTATGAGAACAAAAGCAGAAAAAAGTGGTTTCAAGAAACTGAAAATGAATCCACAGCGAAGGAGGACAGTAAAATGGATCCACGCAAATAACAATCATCTCAAATTTCTTGAGGAATTCAAAACAGAAACAAGTACTACAAGCATGCAAAATCATCATACCAAAATCATATCACCCAAAGAGTACCCCAAAGGTATAGCCCTTTACAAGCTTTGACTTTAAGAACTATAATAGGACAAGGAAAGAAGCCTCCAAGTTAATCGAATCCCCTACTCGCTGATAAAAAAATCCGTAAGAGTCAATGAAGAGGCAAGAAGAGAACCATAAATAAAAGCATATAATATCAACAACAATTGTTTTCTTTTTTTTTTTCTTTTTTTTTTTTTTGGGGGGGTGGGGGGGGTTGAGTGGGAACAGAAAAGAACACCCAGACAACATCAAGTTGTCACATAGAGAAGCATGAGTTTCTCATCTATAGAGTTTAGATCCAACTCAAGAGATAGTGATGCAAGCATTACCAACCCATCACTGCACCATTACTCCAAGATTGCTGAAGAAGTCAAAAAAAATTCCAGAAACCCAATTATTTAAATATTACCTATTTTTGACAATATAGCATTTTCGAAGTCGCCTAATCTCTTTGAATATCAGTTTGGTCCTTCTGGAGATTGGTTGTACCTGTAAACCAATGCTCTGCACTGTATCTGTGATGTAAGTTGTAACACAACCTTGTAAGGAAAATCAATGTTGAGCAATTTTTCATCAGGGGAAAATGTTGAAAATGTTGACTGAATGCTTCACCTGCCACTATTTCCATCAGTTGATTGAGAATGATGCAGTGTTGATGTTGAGGCTTGGGAGGATAACAACATAGACTGGGAATAATTGAACGGTGACTGCACAAAACCCTTTGCCTTTATAAAGGCTTGTTGCTCGCTTGACACACTTGCAGCAGGGGTCTGAATGTCAAAATTTTGAAGTTGTATAGACAAATCAGTAGCAGCTTTCTTAACCAATGCATATCCCTCTGCTGAATTACAAGCTTGTGATGCTAGTTTCATCAGTTTAAGACAAAGAAGCCTGTAACGTTCTGTGCTATCCAAATGAAGTTCTTCTTTGATTTGATTTTCTTGACTGTCTTCAACTATAATGTTCCTTGCTGTCCTTGTCCATCTCCTCAAAATATAGGCTTCAGGTATTACTTTGATAACTTTTTGTTCTAGAATTTTCATTGCATGACAACATAGAATGCCAAATGTCTCATATTTCCTGCAACTACATTCTATCATAGACGAGCCTAGTTTAGACAATACTTTAAATTCTCCTACTTCATCATAAATAGCAACTACAAACTCTTGTGCCTCAGTACTTTCTATGCTATTTTTAATATAGCATCCACTAACCATTACATACTCCTCATGGATTTTTTCAAATATTGTTGGAGTATAAATTTCTCCAGCCTGTTTCATGAGGGGGCATTTGGTAAAAATATTTCTGGGCAATTGATTTCTGGCATCAAAGTCAGCCTTTAACTCATTTTCACGCTTATCCTTAACCACCTTTTCAAAATGCTTAAAAAACTGAACCACGTCCAAACTAGACCTCAAGTAGTCCTTTAAATCCCTATTAAGGCTTTCAGTAAGTTGTGTACTCCTCATACCTATAGTGAGAGTCTTCTTCATATAACACTTGGCCCATTTCTCTTTCAATTCATATATACGACATAACCATGAATCTTCATTAACTGGATAAGCAGTTATCAATTTTTCCCATGCCATTTCAAAATCTGACTCCTCCTCGTAATGAAACATACAAGCTTTAAATTCTTTCAAAAAACTAGATCCATCTTTCATCAAGTGTCCTAGGTGCTTAATGCCATTTTGCATAATGTGCCAAGAACACAACCCATGCCATGTAGAGGGAAACACCTGGGCTATTGCCTTCGCCATTGCAGCATCTTGATTAGTAAACATGGTGATCGGTTTCTTTTGACCATGAGCTTCAAGGAATGCCTCAAATAGCCATATGAATGATTCGGCTGTCTCATCGTATAACAGTGCAGCCCCAAAAACTACAACCCCTCTATGGTGATTGAAACCTGCAAATACACCAAAGGGCCTACACTCTTTGTTAGTGCAAAATGTAGTATCAAATGTCATTACATCACCAAAGAGTGCGTAATCTATCTTCATCCTATGATCAGCCCAAAAAATGTTGGTTATCTGTTCCTCAGTGTCCAATTGTATTGAATAAGTAAATAAAGGATTGGAACAAGTTTGTTGCTCGAAGTATTTCAACACACTTCCGGCTTCACCATAAGCTAAATCACGCTGACGCTTAGTCCGGAGATAATTCTTAAGATTTTGCCGAGAACACCCAAGGTTTTGTCCCCCTGCTTGCCTACCCATATAGTCAAATGTGGTCTTAGGTGTAATTCCAGAATTATCCGCCAAATCAATCTCTAAGGCATGTACATTTGACAACTTTCGTTGTGAACGCATATAATGCAAAGTAGCCGGTAGGTGGAGAAGATGATTATGGTCTTCAATAAAATCAAAACATTTGTATTGACCTTCATTATCAATATACTGAATTCCCATTCTTGCAGGACAATCAGTTCTTGTCTCTGCTCGAGGCTTAGTTATACGAGTATCCCGTTTATCTTTTCTCTTCAAACCACATTTATTACAAACAAATCGCCTCGAAGTTAAGACTGTCTTAGTCTTATCTTTTGCCTTTCTCCAACGACAATATTCTCTCCTAACACTAAAGCCCATACTTCTCCCATAAGCATTGTAGAAATCATATGCTCTCTCTTCTGAATCAAACATCATTCCAATCCGAGGTGTATCCTCAACATCTAAACTAATGTCATGATCTCCCATTGCACTCTCTCTTCTGTGCACAGTTTACACTCTCAAATAACTGATAGTAGTAGATAGTGGAGTAACAACCTGTACAAGCATACTAGATTAGTAGAGAAACATATCAAAAGAAACAAGGAAAATGGATATTATAACATTTAACATCACAGACTCAATAATTAATGCTGACAAAGAATTAATAATCAATCTATTCAGCACCTTATCATCACTTGTTCATATGATGTAAAATGAAATCAAATTAAAGAACATTGAGTAAAAATAACAAAAGAAGAATTCACAAGTCCAACACTGAATGATGTTTACAACAATCTGATCTTTATTCTTAGGGGCAGCCCATGAACTATGGAAAATGTTGAAGAAAAGAGTGATATATCAAAAATATGGACCATCAGAACCATCCTAATGGTTTGATTTCACCCTACAAGAGTTGTTTGGAACCCACTAAGCTTTGAACAACTCATTTGTCTGTGTAATCAATGAGACAAAAAGATATTGGTATAACACCATTGGACCTGCTGGTCAGGTATGCACCATGGATCCTCCAACAGAGGATTTTATTCCTAAACAATCCCAAGAATCAGAATCCCAACTTAAAAAGAGAAAAGGTAATTATCTTTCAGGTAAATTTAATTGCTTACTCATTCAACTACAAGTGACGAGAATTATAAAAACACCAATCCTGTTGTACACCAATTCTCAGGTTTGGTTTTATTTTCTATCAAACTATAAGTCATATAAGGTCTTTGCTCACTATTTCGATGTACTTCCTTTTGGCCTTTCCTTTGTTCATTTTAATAGTCTTCAATGTACACCATATCGCTTTTCACTGGTTTAACTTTGATAATTGGTTGTGCAGCCTTTAAGTTCCTACGGTTCTTTCATTCCTAATATTCCTTATTACTCTTGGAAGCCATTCATCCAAACATTGTCATCTCAGCCAAATATTACTTGCAAGTGGAACATAGTCACATAAACTAAAAGTTAAAAAGCCCAAAGCAGCACGCTGCGGAAACTTATGATGGAAACAAAATAACCTAAAACAAAATCGAACTCGCATTTGTACCCCTGGCTGGCCTATCCTCTCTCTCTCTCTCACGATCTGTTTCTCTATCTCCCTCCACGCAAACCAGATATTGAAAGAGAGAGAGAGAGAGAGAGAGAGAGAGAGAGAGACAAACCTGGAACCGATGTTTCCGCAATCACACGGTACCAGATGTTTGCAGAGAGCTTGAAGGATGTTTGCAAGAAGAGAATTTCGGATTTCTGACGGATTGAGGTGTTTGCCGAGAGCTTTTCTCTCTTTTCTCACTGGTGGAGGTTTCAGCCTCAGATCGGTTCCGAGGTTAAGGGTTCAGGGAGGGAGAGATTTTGAGTGAGCTTCGGACGAAATTTTGTTAAAGTTGCAGAGAAAATCCGAGGTTGAAGGAGGGAGAATGTGAGCGCTTGAGGGCTAGTTTCGGAATTTTGAATTTGGACAGATAACTGAATGTCTCTCAAATTTCTGCCCATGTCTCAGTGTTTCTGCATCTCAAAATCTTTATCTTACTGTCGTTTTCATTTCGACCGTTGGATGACATTAGTGTCCCCCAATGGTGGATCCTACGGCGGCTGGAGAGATTGATTCTTTCAGCTGCAGATAAAGAAGTATAAATTAAAACTGAAACAAAGTTTATATTTATGTTTTTAAGTTATTTATATTTATGTATCAAAGTGATGGTTCTCACCTATCTTTTGTTCTTGCAGCATAAAATGTTGTATTGTTAGTACTTGGATTCGAAGACTGGGAATTTGTAATGAGAAACCCTCTTTTAGTTTGTTCTTCAGCAGTTGTGTGTATTATAAGTTCTACCTGTTTAAGGTGAAAATATGAAGTAATATTTTCTTGCTTTAAAACATTATTTTTATTTTTTTTTTTTAAGTTTCTTTCTGGACTTTTGCTCTTATCTTCAATATTCCCTCTTTCAACAATGCTTGAAGCTGTAACTAGAAGATCACCACCAGCAACAACAACGGAGAGGAAAATGAAACCAAAGAAGCTTTAAAGAAGCCATGAACGACCAAAAATTGGAATGACCAAAAACCAGAAAAAAAAATAATAATAAAGAGTTGAGAGAAAAGGAAAGGAAGAAATAAAGAGATGGGGATCTCGTGTTTTAAAAGGATGAAGCAAGGAATGAATGTGAGTATTTGTCCATCTGTTTTGGAAAAACTCTAGAATCATCCATCTTTTTGTCAAGCATGTCCTTGAGACATGGAAAAACTCCAAAATCATCCATCTCTCTCTCTCTTTCTTATAAAAATTATTTTTGGACATAGATATACAAATCTATTTCTCATTCTGCAATCTATTTTTTATTGTAGTTACCAAACAATATTTTATTTTTGATAAAAAATGGTTTTCAAAAATACTTTTCGAAAAAATAGTAAATATCAAAAACAAAAATAATACCAAACACAGCCTTAGTGTGCATGACCCTATAAATTACCCTATTTACTCATATTACCCCTACTTTTCAAACCTTGTTGCACTAAAACTCAAAAATGATGATGTCATCAAGGTTAAATTCTTTTAATGTCTAAATTACCCTTATGAGTAGGGTGAAAACACAAAAATAGATATTTTTTAGTAAAACCCAACTAAAGCCAAAGAATTAGGGATTCGTTCAGTTTCGATTTCGTCCCCAAAAGCTCTCCAGTTGAGAAACCTCAAGCTCAAGCCCGACTCGGCAAGAGAGACGGTGGAGACGAGTTAGACGGCGACGATCAAAAGGTTCCTTTCTCCCTCTCTCTCAAATTTTTTTACTTCTCATCTTCTCTTTATGTTTAAGTGTTTTTGGTTTAGGTATAGGTGTCTTGCGGCTTAAACTTGCGGTTTCGGTGTTTCTGGATTTAGTAGAGGGTGAAATTGTTGAATGCCCTTCATTGGAACTCCAGCTGTGGGTTTCTACTATTTGTTCTTCCCTCTGTGGGTGTGGTTGCTTCTTCATTGATTTTGATGGGCAATGGAGATGCAGGTCAGATAGAATTTTTAAGGGGAAAAAAAAGGTGGGGGAGGGGGGAACAAAATTTTAACCATGAATTACCGAGCTTTTGTATTGAAAAATTAGGGTTAATTCAACCCCAAAGAATTCTCTGTCGCTGCTCCTGAATTTCATGGGAAACTCAACCCTGAGCAAGATTAATTTGATGGTTGGGATATATTTGTTGTGAATTGCCGAGCTCTGGTTTGGATATTCTTTGTAATGTGTTGATAGTGTTGATACTATGGCATATTATGAATTGCCGAGCTCTGGTTTGGATTTTCTTTGTAAATTTTTTGTGTTGATACTATGGTATATTTTCTTTGGTTTGGATTTTCTATGTTATTTTTCTGTGTTGATAGTGTGTTATATTTGCATTGATGAACAAGAGAAGAAGAGAAGAAGAGAACCAGGGAAGAAGAGAAGAAGAGAACCAGAGAAGAATGAAAGAAGAGAAGAAGATAAGTACCTAGTAGCATCGAAGACCGATTGTCTCACTGCAGACCGGTGATGGAGAAAGAAGAATAGATTGAAGCCCGATATTGAATGGGATCGTTTTGGGGTTTAATTCTCTAAAAAGGGTTTAAAGGGTATTTTGGGTTTTTTGTTTTGAAAAGGGCAAAAATGATTTTTGGGTTTTCCTTGGAAAATGGACTAAGGGTATAACGGTCCATAGAGGTTTAGGGGGTAATATGAGTAAATAACATGAATTTATAGGGTCATGTGTAGTAAATTTGGATTTTAGGGATGGTATGAGTAAATTATCCTTTAATTTTAAATATATGTCATAATGTATTATATTGTTAATTCTATATTACATGACAAGGAGATATGACATCTCCATTATTTATGATTTGAACCAAGTGCTCCGCTGGTTTTAGTGGAAGGAAAGAGAGAATAATTTGTTCGGATTCTTTTCTATCGTTGGGGATTTCAGTCGTAATCAACTATTAAAATTCACTTGATGCGTATACCAACCAAACAACTGTAGAAGATCTTTTTCGTTGAATTAAATGGATTTCCCTTTGTCATGGTAAAAGGGATAGAGGTCTTGGTTTTCTTGAATTAGCAAGCTTTTCATCTTGCTCTTCTAGCCCAACATGGTAAAAGGGAAGGTCTTGGTTTTCTTGAATTAGCAAGCTTTTCATCTTGCTCTTCTACATAATATGAATGAATAGCCCTTGGGTGGATTAGTACAGGAGGTAATACCAAAATTTATTATGATGCTTGGGTTCTCACTTCCGGCTGGTAAAACTCTATGGATTCTCTTATTAATTTCAGATTTAATCGTTGAAAAACTTTATTAATGAAGTCCTTGAATTAGGGATGTAAACGGATAATCAGATACACCACTATCTGAACCTGAATCCATTTACCAATTATGGTCCCCAAGTGTGGTCTCTCAGTCTGGCTCTTCCTCTTAAAAAAAATTGGAAAATTTTCATTGACTTCCCTTGTAGTTTGGCTTAATAATATGCATTCAATTTTTTTCGTTATAATTACACTAACACCCCTACCACACCCTAACGTTAAGTAAAATCACAAAAAAAAATGAAAAAAACCATTTTACCCCAACACCATTCCCTTGATTTTAAAACTTTCCCTATTTCTTTTTGCAATTGTTCTTTGTCGGCAACGGCTCCAAAGTGGGGGACTCCTCTGATTTTGAAGTTCATTGTCATTTTGAATTTCAGGACATTCGCATCTTTTGATGTTTTCTGATTCCGCTATGGCATTATTAGTAATGGCAGGGTCACGGCTAGCAACGATATCCACCGAGTCGAGCTCCTAGCGATTGTGGAACCGAAAGAATGTTCCTTTGGGAACACATGATTTTTTTTACCTACACTGAAAGAAAGTGTATGGTATGAGGGGTATAGTTCCATAATATGATCCCTGCAACCTCTTCCAGTGTGAACCGAAAGAATACTCCATTGGGAAGAATTTTAGATCAAACCTAGAGGCCATAAGAATTCAACAAAGGAATATTCCTTTGGGAAGAATGTAAGATCCAACCTGGGGCATACAAATTCAAATTTCCCAGATAGAGAAAAAATGAGTCCAGATTGAAGTAATACTTGCAACATATTGAGGTTAGCAAAGAAAATAAAAAGCCTTGCCACCAACTCAACTGCCACAATCCCATTAAGAAAAAAATCAACGGTCATTTAGCAGGTAATAAGAACATATAGAGAAAGGCAGAAGAGAACCCCCTACCCCGGCCAATAATTGAAGTCGCCCAACTCAAATAGCTGAAAATGAATTGAACCTATGAACCCTGTGCATACCAAAGATAGCCCAGTCCTATAGTGCATACACCATTCATTGTGATTCGTTTAGTTGTAGTCTCTTACGCCCATACCTTTGGGGTCTGTTATCACATCGTCACAAGTTCATAGAATGGTGGCCAATCAAAAAGGTTCATCAGTGGAATCTCATTAAGGTACTACTTTCCAGGAAAGATTGATCACCAAGTACAGATGATTTTCAGTTGGAAAATGCTTAGGGCACAAGAAATCTCTCACAAGTACCGGAGCAGCTGATAAACTGCATCACAGCCTTCCCACCACTTTGAGCAACACAAGCTCGCGACATAAGCTCGTGTATCAAACATTCCCCCTTTTAGTTTAGCACAAAAAGAAACACAACCAAGTAGCAAATCTTAGAATCCATTTAGTAAACATAATTTACCTCACTACAATGACCAGTCAAGCAATAAATTCATTTCCCCCAATCCCTATTATGCACCTTTATCTCATCACAAACCAAATGCTTCCTAAGACCAAAATTTTCCCATCCAATGAATGGGCACATAAAATACACCTCACAAGTCTTTACCTGCGCTTTTTACCACTCTGG
Organism: Protea cynaroides; assembly: GCA_028583415.1. Classification (NCBI taxonomy): domain Eukaryota; kingdom Viridiplantae; phylum Streptophyta; class Magnoliopsida; order Proteales; family Proteaceae; genus Protea; species Protea cynaroides. The sequence continues at coordinate 69,436,195 of CM053269.1, read as the reverse complement.
TTTTTGCCTCCATTCTTCTTTCCAGTCCCTTTCCTCTTCTTTCCCTTGCCAATTTCTGCTGTATTATCATTTTCTCTAGATGAACTGCCTTGCAACATATGCTTCACATTCAGCACACCTTTTCGGAAATGGCCTACAGTTGATTTCAGCACCCTGTCCTCTGCCCCCCGCTTCTCTGCTACTCTGGTCGTACTACTCTGAAGCTTTCCCCCAAACCGTCCAAGAACCATCCCCTGAAACAGAAATAATGATCAGCACTGCCCGATTGAAGAATACTAAAAAACAATAGGAGGTCCATCAGTCACCTCTTGTAACATTTTCTCTTCTCTTTCTTTTCGTTTCTTCATGCTACATCTAGCTATATTTAGCGGTATTCTCTGCTTCTTGGGGGGCTGCGCCAAGAGTGAGCACGGTCCAAATATAAGAAAAGTTCAGTCACATCACATTAATTTTTTAGATATGGGTATCTAAAGCACCAAGGAAGATGGTCATTAAGATCTCACCTTTCCACCCAAATCTACAACCCTCCGGTTCTCCAACTGCTTCCTCTCTTTCCATGTCATGTTTAAGGAACCTAAACCGATGCAAAATTAAGGTTAAGAGAATCAGGAACTAAACAACCAAAAAACATCAGAAAATTCTGGCAAGAAAATCTACAGTAGGACCGTAGTACATTCGGTAAAGCAAATGTAACAAAGATAGATAAAGCATGTATGTAGATAAGCAAGTACTTTTTATTTCATCTTTCTCTCTCTTTCTTTTGTCCCTTCCTTTGCTTTATTTATTTATTAGTGAGTATGTAATTTACAATAAAACAAAGAAAAATGTCTACAGCCCACCCAACAATGGAATGGTTGTCATGCCACCAACTCTCTAACACATGGACATTGAATATATATGGAATTCTGTTGTAATATGGGAATAAAGGTACTCCTGTACCTGTAGCTAATCTTATTTTACTTATAACAAATAAAGTGCAGGGCTGTCATTGACACCCTAATTCATTCCTCCAATCAATATGGCATCAGAGAAAGCAATCTTGGGAGTCCAACCCTAGCCGCCGCCACCACTTCTATCTCTCTGTCACTCATCGTTTTTACCGACACCACCGGCCAGTGCTAGCGCGCTTTTTACTCCCGCTGACAGTCTCTCTCACTCTCTCTCAACACTGGTTTCTCATTGCAAGATTGCAGTCCGGTTTCATTTAAAAAAAAAAAAGAGACGAGCAAAGAAGTGAGAGAACTCAAATGCACTTACCTAGTTACCTTTGGAAAGATTATGACTTTATGAGAGAATCTCCGTCAGTCAATGCCGAATCACCGATTGCCGCAGCAGTGAGATAGGTGAGAGATGTGAGTGAGGGATTTGAGAACTAAAATTCAGAAACTATGAGATAGACGATGAGTTTGTGACTCGTGAGCGGCACCGTGAGGTAGGTAAGAGAGATTAGGGAGGCGTCACTTTGAGAGAGACGATGAGTTTGTGAATCGTGACCGACAGCCATGAGGTAGTAGGTAGGTGAGAGATTAGGGAGAATCGGAGAGAGATGAGGGAGGGCCTGGGAGGCATCACCGACTAAGATACTGAAGAATGAGACTGAGAGTGAGAGTCGAGAGAGAGAAAGAAATGGATTAGGCTTAAGGTTTGTCAGAACTCAAATGTCATATATATATATATATATATATATAGGGTTGGGCCGGGCCGGGCCGGGCTCAACCCAAGGGGTCAACCCTAACCCAACCCAACCCTACCAGGGTTGAACAAAATTTGAGCCCTAATCCAGCCCTACCAGGGTTCGGGCCTGGTTCAACCTTACCAGGGTTCAAGGCGGTTTAGGGCCAGGTTCGGGTTGTCAGGGCCAAATTTGCAGGCCTAATTTCAGTATTACTTTGAGTTGCGTAGCTTGTGGCAAGAGTTCAATTTTTATGATATCTTTCAAGCTACCTATACCACTAATGCTATTGCCTTTCAGAATCGTAAAAATAAATTTCGGGTCTATGGATTTTTAGTTGGCTTGAATATTGAGTATGATCAGGTTCCTGCTCAAGTTCTTAGCAAGGATGCTTTCCCACCTTGGGACAGTTGTACTCTTTGGTTCAGTTAGAGGATAGCCGACGCATTGCCATGTTCCCTCTACACTCCGGTATCCCAAGACCACTCTGCCTTGTTTACTGGCTCTAGTTCTCAGCCTCACGGTGGCTATACTTGTCCTAATGATTGTCCTGCCACTGATCGTGACCCTATCAAGAGTAAACATTGTGGTAAGGAACGTCATACTAAGGAGTTTTGCTGGAAACTTCATGGTCGTCCTACAAATTCCTCATCACACAGTCATGGATGCAGCCAGTCTTCAAATGCACATCATACTGAGGCTTCTGAGTCCGCTCCTGCCAATGTCGAGCCTTCCTTCTAATAGGTTGAGATGGGAATGCTTCGCCGTATAAGTCCCGCTTGGATTCTCCATCCACTGAGCATGTCTACTGCTTCCATGGTTCACTCTGACTCCAACCTTGCTACCTTAGGTATTTCATTTAGTGGTCAATGTGCGTCAATTGTCTCTCGTCCTTGGATAATTATATCTGGTGCCACCGATCACATGACTGGTTCCGCCAGCCTTTTCTTTAAGTACTCTCCTTTTTTTGGTAAAGATAAGGTTTGGGTGGCCGATGATTTTATTTCCGCTGTTTCTGAAAAGGGTTCCATCGATTTCCCCTTCTTTAGCTTTGACTTTTGTCCTCCATGTTCCCAATTTTTCTACCAATCTGCTTTTCATTAGCAGTTTCACTTCTGATTTTAACTATAAGGTAACCTTTTATCCTTCTCATTGTCTCTTTTCAGATTTAATCTACTGGTTCTGATTATGACGGCAAGGCCAAGGTTTCAATTCAAATTCACCCAATCCTTGCAAAGGGAGATCTTTTACAACCAGCCCAATCGAAATTTCAAGTAACCAGTAAAACCACAATCAATATAATGTGGAAAAATAAACTTATTTGAAGATCTGGCCGTTGGAATGAATTCAAACTTTGGGGGAATGAACTTTAGGATATGCTTGAACACATACTCGAATATGAAATCGATCCAATCATTGATGAAGAAGTTATGAATTTTTGAAAAACTCCTATCATTTGAAAACGGGACTGATAGTTGCAGCTCTCTGCTTTATCTTGTTGTAATCTCATAATCTCACAATATTTGAATGATCAAACAGTAGTACTAATGTCGCAATTACTTGAGAGATAAGGTAGGAGAGAAGTTTGAAAGCAACAGACAAGAAAACACCAAGGAATGTATCTGCGGTTGAGTCTCACAACCAAAGAGACCCAACCAGAAATCGTAACAGATTTTCTGATTTATCCAAGTCTATTTTCTTCTTTCTTATTCATTTATATATATAGAGAGAGAGAATAGTGCTTACATAATTATGGAAGGGAGATCTGTCCAAACCTTTCATTATTGGCTAGAAACATAGAAGGAAAGTCCAATCTTTCCTTGCTATAAACTTTCTAAAACTGAAACGAACTAATAGGAAACTTTCCTAAACATAGGATGAAAAGTTTCTGAAAAATAAAACTCCTAACTTAAACAAGTCTCTTAATATAATTACTAGTATTAGAGATATGCTTACATGGTAATTTTTATTAGGAAATCAATAATAAAAAGAAGGAAACAAAACTATAAAACCCGTTGGCACTGTTCACGTGAACAGTACCACGTGATCAGTGTTTTCAATATTGCCTCTAAAATCTGTTGGTATGTGAACAGTGTTTTCTGGCTGGACAATACTGCATCAGATTAGCTCTTGACCAGAAAAGCAGCCAGCACTCTGCTACAACTTATCAATTTTCTCTCAAAACTGTTCTGCTCCTCTATTTTGGTGATCCGGTTTCTGCTATTTGTAATTCTTCTATTCCAGAAGCATAAAAATTTATGCCAACTACAGCACATGCTTCACCATATAATATAGCACAAAACCTTCAGGCCAAATAGGCAAATATCACATAAAAATTCAAGCAAAAATACAATAACAGGGAAATATCAATCAAGACCATTATAAGAGCAACTGTTGGTGTAAAATAAAATCATGAAACTGTAGAATAGATAATTGGAAGGGTAAGACCTAAGAGGCCTAGTCTCTCTTGGGTTTCTATCGTCTGGCAGCTAAGAATGTCATAATGTGTTCTGCAATCCAAGTTTGCAGGTGATGTCCTCCTGAGATCACAGACAAATAAGAAATTTTCAAAGTCTACCTCTTTCCTAGTTTCTTCTCCATATCGTTAAGGTAACTCTTGATTGTCTCGTCAATCGAGGCTTCTTCATTGCTCTCTCTCTCTCTCTTTCTTTCCTTTTTTTTTTTTTTTTTAAGTTAAAGGCTTCTTCATCACTCCTGATCCTCACATATGCTCAACCGAGGTGGCATGATTTCTCAAACAAGACTCCTTTTGATGCAGGAAAATCAAATAGATGGGCATATTTATGTGGAAATAAGTCTTGGGTTGGGTTCTATATATATGCGTTGGGCCTTTGGTCCAAGAGGTTTTTATTTTAATAGGCCACTTTATTGGGCCCAAAATATGGGTAGGAGGTAGAAATACGGGATTAGTTGTGGAGTCTTCTAGAAGTCTATTTTCTTTCTTTTTTTTTACCATAGAGCTTATTTTGGATCTAAATATTTTATTCTAGTCTGAGTTGGTTGTCTTTTTCTTATCAATTGTTAACTCTTTAGGTCAGTTCAGAGTTTTTCTATTGGTTAGATGATGTAATGAGTCAGATTGGAGCTCCTCTATTGGTTGGATGATTTACCTCTCTCCTAAACCAATCAAAAGCTTTTGAAGTAGCCATAAATATATGTAACTAGTTTTCAGGCCATCACAACAATTCAAAGGAATAAAGATGTTCAGTTACTGAATTTTGGTTCTGTAGATTCAGTTGAGCTACCTGGTGACTCTGGGTGCACTTGGTGGATTCCAACTGAAAACTAAGGAGAATTCCTCAGTGGAGGAGTGGATTCTCTTCACAGGCTCTGGTGGATTCCTAGCCTGAGGTTTAGATGGATTTTTCAACCTATCATCCTCTCTATCTACCCTCTATTCTATCTATCTTACTGTTACTGTCTAATTGTCAGTTCTGTTTGATTACATGTTCTTCCTATATTCTGCAAAAATTTAATATCAGTTTCCTTAGAATTTGATTTCCCTCACCCTAATATTCTATGTGAATCTCTGAATTTTTTGGTAGATATATCAGTTCAGTTCCTCTATCTAGTTTTCCTATTTGCAGTAGGTTTGCTTCAGTTCCACAACTTTTCACTGGAAATGAAGCCTAATCTGAACTGTTTAACCCTAACTGCCAATACTTTTCTGTTTTTGGTTCTTTTCCTATTTATTGCGATCCAGTTGAGGCAATCCAACACTGGAATTTCCCAGGTACAGGATTATTCTTCATTACCTTTCCAGAGGCATTAACCCCAAAATCAACCGATCCATTCAAGCTTCACTAAAAGATGGCTATTCGATAGTTGGTCAAAGAAACATTTCAGGAATATGTGCTTTGTTCCTAGAAGCTCCCCCGGTTCAAAACATGACATATGTTGAGCAAATGAGGATGCTGATCCGAATTCAAATCACATAACCTCTTGATGTGTTTTCTCTTTCACCATCCATATTCTGTACATATGGCCAAGGTTCAAAAACTCGAGTTTCAGTGCCATTTTGGCAAGGGTAAAATTTTGCAAAACAGTACATTTTTCTGTTGGCACAAGGACGGGATTTGCTTACTGAAATCCGACCAAAATGACCAAAATTTCGACCGAAATATTGCACTTTTCTAATCTGGCTGTCATTTCGTTTCGGACCAACTGAAATCTCAAATTTCCCCATCATTTTTCTTTGTGCATTCTATTTTGATTGTCACCCTTCTTCTAAACAATGCCTCTATCAAATATTTAGAAACAAATCTTAACACCAGAATACCTGAGTGAGATTTCAAGAACAAAGGAAAAGGTAAAATGCACTACATATTGGATAATCCAAAAATGGAAAACCAACGATGAAGATGCCATGAATAGGTGAACTTGTGGTCTTCTATTTCCAAGATTAAAAATTCTCTAAGAAAAAAGAGGTTTGTACTACGACAAGTTTCAACTGCTAATAGGGTTAAAAACCGGGTCTCGAAGCAACTGACTGGCTCTTCCAGGGTCCAGGTCATGGTTCTGCTTTGTTTATTGAAAATGAGGCACCATCAGCATAAAGTGTGGACAAAAACATAATGCTAAGACTTGTTCCACATCATTTTTCTTCCAAAAATTTTAAAAGGAAAAGGTTCTAGATCTACCTCCTTCCCACAAAGATTTTCATGCATGACAAAACTCACTTTTCTAAGAGAGTTTCTTATTGGGTTACATATCTAGAAAATTTTCACTGATCTCCCAAAGTTACCATTCATAAAATTACTACCACTACATTAAATTATCCTTATGCTTTCCCTCTTTAATGAAACCATTCTCTTTTCCCGTCTTTTAATGCGTTAAAAAAGTTAAGGGTAGTATAAACAAGTAAAAAAAACCTTGAAGCATTTTATGTTACAATGGGAAAATAAATTGGGATATAGAAGAACTCCAAAACAGACAGGCATCATGGCACTGAGGGAGTATAATGGATGTTTTCCATGTTCAAATAACCAAAATAAAGTGGTTCCATAGATTATGGGCAAGAGTTCTGAAATAGTAGTTTATGCCAATAGACCCAATACAATTGACATTAAATAAAAGGGCAGAATCAATTGAAAATAGTTGGGGAGCAGACAGGGAACCAACTATTAAGGAGAGGATAATTGTGATACAGACAGACCGGCTCAAAAGGATGCAATGCCCAATACAAATATTGGAAACAAATGTGGCCTTTTAATGTAAAGAACCTTTTTCCTTGATAACTCAAGAATAATAGCTGATCAAAAAAAGTGTACCCATGTGCTTTTCTATAGAACAAATCCATGGCATGCTGCACTACATAATTGGCTCTCAATTTCTTTTCTTTTCTTTTTTTTTTTTTTCTTGAAAAAAATATACTAGCATTACTAGCACAAAGTCTCAAAAGATCAAACTCAAACCAAAACTTTGAAAAAATAAAATAAAATAAGGGTCCGTTATTTTTTCAAACATCACAAGACCTCTATTCTGCAAAATGCACACATGATGTGTCCATTCGGACTGTTGGGAGAGAGCACATTATCTAGATTAGCTAAGTGTCAAATTTCAGAGTCTAATTCAATCAAATACCCTCCCTTGTATTGGCATGCATTATCCACGCATGTGCATTAGCTGTCTAGGTATTAGTATGCACTCTTCAAATTCTAAGTAGGAACAGACGGTTTAGATGAGAAAAGCCATAAAAATAGAAGTCACAGATCTATCTTGTGACTTCTAAAAATGTCACATTCCTTTGTTGCATGTATGACAACTCAGATTTATCTTGTGACTTCTGAAAATGTCACGTTCCTTTGTTGAGACCTGAGGGGGTTTTCTTGGAAGAATTTTTGTCTATTTTGTTTTGTTCATTTGCTTTTTTCTTTTTTCTTTTTTTTTTTTTTGAGTTAAAAAAAAAGTATAACTCAAAAAACAAAAAAACAAAAACAAACAAACAAACAAAACAAAACAAAACAAAACAAAACAAATAATAATTCTTCCGAGAAAACCCCCTCAAACCTCAACAACGTTTCTGTTCAAAGGAAAAAACCATTATTCCGCATAAGTTTCGCTCTTACTTCCTTACATTCTCAATTTCAATAAAATTACATTCTAATGCAACTCATCCTGTCATGACCCAACCACCAAGCAGGGATTAAAATCTCGAGTCTCAAGGTTGTCTCGACCTTGAGCCAGACTGAGATTTCCGAGATCTCGGCGAGAACATGCTAAAAGCTACGAAGGCTAGAAATGAGTGTTTCGAGCCTTCAATGACCATTTTAAGGCTTGATACTCTAGGGAAACACTATCTTAACTTATATAAATACATTTAAACCATAAAATTGAAAAACTAATCACACATTGTGGTTGTTTAAGTTTATACCCATGTTTGGCAGTGTTGGTCTAAAATTTAGATGTAAACCTAGGGTAACATTGGCTATTCTATATAATGTTACACTAGTAGAAGATCAAAGAAGACCAAATAAGTCAGTAAACTTACATTTTAGGAGAAGAAACATAATAGCACTTAATTAGTTTAGTAAAAAAAACCCAAAGTAGTCAAGTAGACCATACAATCATAATTTATATATTATGTCGAGACTAGTCGAGAATTAGTCAAAAATGTAGAGAAATGGTCGAAAACTGGTCAAAAATGTTGAGCCAGTTGAGACTTCTCGAGAACTGGTCAAGAATCTCAAGATCTCGTCTTGTAACCAGTCTCGTCTCAACCAAATCGAGAAGTTCGAGAAATTTGAGATCTCATCGAGATTTTAATCTTTACCACCAAGCACACACTCCTGTGTTGTACAGAAATGAATCCACATAAACCAATCGAATAATTGTCCTATAAAATTTTCCTTTAAGTTTTAAAGGAATTCACCGATTACACAACGCACCTCTCCACTTCATACATCCAAATTTAATCCTCTATGAAACATCATCCTCTATATTCACCCTTTTTGTTTATGATTAAACCTAAATACCTAAAATAATCACTTTGTTGTATCTCCCTCACATCAATTTTCACCACCTCATTATCCGTCTTTGTGTGACTAAAGTTACACATCATATACTCCGTCTTCATTCTACCTATCTTAAAATCCTTTTATTCAAATGCTGATCTCCAAAGCTCCAACTTGACGTTAATCCTTGCTTTTGTCTCATCCACCAAAACAATATCATTAGCAAAAAACATGCACCAAGGAACCTCATCTTGAATGTCTTTGGTTAAATCATCCATATATATAAAATAGCTAAGATGAGGGAAAAGAATAGTAGAAATTTAGACCATGTTAGATATATTAAAAATGCAGATGGTAGAGTTCTAGTAAGGGAGGGATGAGGACATTAAAGAGAGATGAAACGATTATTTCTATAGCCTACTAGACGAAGACGTCTCAGGAAATAGTGCACCAAATTGCTACATCACTCACCATGACACACAGGTCATAGATATATACGCAAAATTAAGGTGACAAAAGTAAAAGAAGCTTTAAGGAGAATGAATGTAGACAAAGCACCAAGCCTAGATGAGGTTCCAATAGAAGTTTAGGTTCCAATAGAAGTTTGGAAGAGCCTAGGAACATAGTTGTCAAGGCGACAAGGCGATCCAAGGTGTTTGGGGCCATCCTGGGCGCCTAGGCAACCAAGTCGTTCCCAGTGTATTTTTTTTTTTTTAATATTAATGCTATATTGATGTTTATATATATGCAGCATTCTATATAAATAATCAACATTTAAGACATAACTTAATTAATATGAGAAAACCAACAAAGAAACAAATAATTGAGTTAAGTAGACAACACGTATTTATGACTAACATTTGCTTACTTCTAACAAATTTGACTGGAGCATAACTTCTTTAATATACTTCGGATTCAAGCAATCTCGAATTCGTTGCAAAGCTAGCATAATCAGCTTTCCAACAAATCCGAGATTGCTTGAATCCGAGTTATAAACTTATAATGAAGGAGTTACACTCCGGTCAAACCTTGTTCGGAATACGCGAATGCTGTTTAAAATCGTCTGAATGTAAATTATTTTTTGGGCATCAAAGCAAGAGATTATTTTGGCGCGCTCTTGTTTTTAGTGATGCTTTACTATAAAAAGATTTATGGAATTTTTATATTTAGATAAAAACCTAGCATTTGGAAATTGAAAATCGTCCCCGCACCCAAAAATACGATTTTTGTTTTTGAACTAAAGGGTTGACTTTTTATCCTTCTGGAATTTGAATTTTAAACTATTTTTATTGGATTCAAATAGGGGTATTTGCTTATTTATGAATAATATATTAAGTAAATGATCATTTACTTAAATGATATTAGTCATAAATAAGTACTGTCTGATCAATGTTGTTCTTGTCTAGCCTAATAAATCTTGTAAAGCAAATTCAAAGATCAAAAGAAAAAAAAAACACATATAAGACCCAATCTGATAGGAGGAATAGATTACAATCTTGTGGTTGGAAATATTTGGTTTAGGATAAAACCAAATTATTTTGTTTTTGTCACAGACCCTAACATAGAAGATACCTTAGTCCTCCATATAAAAACTGACAGACTAGGAATGAAATCAAACAGCGAAAACTTAGCAATCTCATGGACAGCTATTCATGAATTGACTAATGTCGCAAAAACTTCAATTAAACCAATTGATAAGCGCATAGTTGAAATTTTTGAACCTAAACCTTTTGAAACGAAAATTCAACCTCGCTTAATTAACTGGCATGATCATAGTATACCAAAACAATGGTTACTAGATGACATTATTTCTAAAGAAGAACAAAAATTTCCCACACTAGATATAGTAGCTTCAGGAAAAAAATCTTTATTTTCAACGACAATTTTCTGAGAAACAGAAAATGTTGCCTCAGTGTAATTCTCCTTTAAAAATAGAGGAACCCAAATCCATTGCGACTAAAACGGTTCAATCCCTATCCGATTAGTATCCGGATCCACTTCCTCTAAAGGTAAAGGAATCCTCGTTGACACTGACGAACTTAAAACATTTGCTATTTATCATCAGACGTTCATCGATGATGATGACTATATATTTTCTGCTAAACAAAGTAAGAAAAAATATTTATATGTCCAAGCAAAATTTCACTTTCCATTTTATAAATCATATACCTTGGACATGTTGCTAGATACTGGAGCAACAACTTGCTGAGGTAGATGACAATCTTTACCCGTTATTTAGGAAATAAAAATTTTATTATTCCCAAAATACTATGTTTTCCTATCATGCACGGCGATTTCATCTTAGGAAATAATTTCACACGTTTATACCTTCCAATGGAATGGCATAAACATAATATTATCTTTACCACCAATAAACAAGTAAAAATACCGATTTTACCACATCATGTTAACAAATGTGAGACAAGGTTTACACCCGTCCCTCATCAGATCCTAACCCTTGATGAGACACATTGGATGCTTCCTAAATTAAAAGATAATTTTAGTAAAAATCCCGTGCAATTATGGGATCGATCTCCTCGATATTGCACATTAAAATTTAATGATACAACCAAGATCATCAGAGTTAATCCAATCATATATACACTTCAAGATATCCAAGAATTTGATAACCAACTCAAAGAATTATTAGATAAAGGACTTATTGAACCCACATCGAACCCTCATTCCTACCCAGCATTTCTCGTACAAAATCATGTTGAGATAAAACGAGGAAAAGCACGAATGGTAATTAATTATAAGAGCCTAAATAAGCATCTTACCTTTGATGGTTATTTTATCCCTCGAAAAGACGTCTTGATTAATAAAATGAAAGACGCTAGTATTTACAGTAAATTCGACTATAAATCCGGATTTTGGCAAGTAAAATTAACAGACGAGTCAAAACCATTGACCGCCTTTAGTACCCCTTATTATAAACACTACCAATAGACAGTTATGCCCTTTGGATTATGTAATGCCCCGTAAGTTTTTCAGAGATGGATGGACAGCATCTTCTCTAATATTTTAGTCTTCTCTAAAACTCGAGAAGAAAAAACCAAGCATCTTGAAATTATGACTGATTTATTCAAAAAACATGGAATAATCCTTTCTCCTAAGAAAATTGAAGTAGAACAAACTACTATCGAATTTTTGGGCTTAACCCTTAATCCAAATGGTATTCAATTACAAGACCATATTTTAGTAAATTAAAAGAATTTTCAGACACTCTAGTAGATAAAAAGCAATTACAAAGTTTTTTCGGAATTCTTAATTATGGTCGACATTTCATTAAAGATCTCTATAAAAAAGAGAAGTCTTTACAACGGTTGCTCAAAAAAGATCAACCCTTTGAATGGACTGATAATGACACTACTGTAATCCAATCTCTTAAAGAAGAAATTCAACATTTACCCCCTCCGTATTTTCCTAAAACAGGAGATTACATGATTCTTGAACGCCACCAACGAACACTAGGGAGCTGTTCTCAAATGTAAACCACTGAAAAATCCAAAAACAGAAGAAGAACTCTGTGGTTATAATTCTGGCAAATTCAAACCTGTCGAAATTAATTACATTATCTATGAAAAAGAAATTTTAGCTATTATAAATGGACTAAAACGGTTCAAAATTTATTTAGCATCTGATAAATTCCTTATACGAACGGATAATCAGGCCGTTAAGAATTTCTTAAAATCTAAAAAGCGGGAGGAAAACCCTCGTCGAATAAATTGGTTTAATTTTGTCAGTCAATTTCCTTTTGAAATAGAATATATTAAAGGTTCTAATAATGTTTTAGCTAACTTTCTTAGCAGGGAATCTGAAAGTTTCAGCTAACAAAAGCACCTGATACGGTTCAACATGTCTGGTAAACCGCCAGATAAATTTGATAAGAGTCGTGATAAAAAGTCATTCATTCACCCAGCCAAACCCAAAAAAGGGAAGCTTCCATTCTTTCCCAATCCCCGCAGAGGTGGCATCAGAATCACTGATCCAGACTCTCCCAATCACGGACCTACTGGAACTTATCCACAAAACACTGGATATTTTGTTCCTGCTCTTAATCATCCCTTTGGACCAACATTCGGACCAAGTGTTCCCCATCAACCAGAATATGGAGCTAAAATCCTAGCCCATTTTCAACACCTTCAAAATTCTCAGGGACAACCCATGGGCGGATATATTCTCAAAATCTTTAGGCCACCCCAACTCAAGAAATATCATATTTTCAGGTTTTAAAAGCCCTAAAACCTGAACCTTTGCCTCAAAATATGGTTGCCGATTTCTTTAATCCAGAATTTTCAAAAGTTTTTTATGATGAAATTAATGGTGCCTGGAAAGCCCATGTTACGGAACAGAAAAACTGTTTCGGAAACATCTCAGTTCTCTTTCAAACTTGTTGGGCCAATTTTGTTTAAAACAAAAAGAATTTCAAAAACTCATTCTTCGTATCATTAAACAAATGAACTGGAATGATGATTATGATTTAGATAAGATCAACATGTTTTTAGAAATTGCGGAATATCTGGAACCCCCTTATTCCGACGATTATATTTTTAACAAAATCAAACGTATTTGTCTCTATGAAAAAAGTCGTTAGATTCTCCCTGTTGATCTCTTCAACCAGATTAAAACAATCTGTGATGAAGAACAATATACAACTTTTAATGATATTTTAACCCAATATTATGAAAGACTATTTGAAAACAAATAAAAACATCAGTTTCTATGTTTTTACTTAGAGCTCCACCCTTGGGATGAAACAACATTTTCTTGGGGATTAGTCTCTAGAGTTTATTTTAAAAATACCAGTACTGATTTAATTAATCATTTTCCTAATATGATAAAAGTCATGCTTTATCATGTTGCTGGCACATGGAAATTTAATAATTATCTAGAACTAAATATTTTTGGAACTCTGGGATGGCGGCGAAGAGAACGATTTTATGCGCCTTATCAAATCTGGGCCTTAACCAGACCGTCCGATATTGATCTAGTAGGCCCACTACAACTTGAGGCTGATGAAGCATTGACAATGGCTCGACAAATCAAAGACGAGCAATTCTTCATCAACACGATCGTCGAGCTCCATGATGCGGCCAAATTTGCTCAACTCTTTGACTTTCAAATCACTGATGGACAGAGTATTTTGTATAAATATGCACGTTAATTACCAGATCATCCCTTAGCAAAAACTTAAGGTTCATCAATGGTTAGAACAGTTCATCAAGCTGAACTTTCTAGACCTACCTTTTGATTACTTACTTAAGGCTGAAGAAATCATCGATCACTATCAATTAGAGCGAAGATATCTCAATCTCAACACCGATGACTCTTACATGTCCTCTCCTGACAGCGGACCCAGCACCGGTGGTACATGCTGACATAATGGAAGTCTCGAGATAATAACCAACTGCACACGTTAGCATAAAGCCCGATTACAAGGTCACATACACCCAGGCCTTGGAATCACTCCTGGACGCCTAGACGTCGCCTAGGTGACGCCTAGGCGACGCCTTTGACAACTATGCCTAGGAATGTATGGAGTATCTTGGCTTAACTAAATTGTTCAATAAAATTTTGAGCTCAGGAAAAATGCCAAATGAATGGAGAAGTAGTATTGTGGTTCCGATCTACAAAAACAAAGATAATACTCAGAACTGCAATAACTACAGAGGCATAAAACTAATGAGTCATACTATGAAATTGTGGGAGAGAGTTATTGAAACCCGCTTAAGAAAAGAAACTACCATTACGGAGAACCAGTTTGGTTTTATGTCAGGTAGATCCACAACAGAGGCTACTTACTTGCTTAAGAGGCTCATGGAAAGATGTAGAGAAGGCAAAAAGGACCTCCATATTGTTTTTATCGATCTAAAAAAAGCTTATGATAGAGTCCCTAGGGAGTTAATCTGGAAAGTACTAGAGAAGAGATGCATTTCAAGCAAATATGTGGACATAATTAAGGATATGTATTATAATGTGGTAACTAGTGTGAAAACCGTGGGGGGTCAAGGTCGTGAATTCCCAATTATAATGGGGTTACATCAAGGATCAACTTTAAGCCCTTATTTGTTTGCCCTCATTATGGATGATCTTACCAGAAACATTCAAGATGAAGTTCCTTAGTGTATGCTTTTCACTGATGATATTGTTTTGGTGGATGAGACAAAAGCAAGGATTAATGCAAAGTTGGAGCTATGGAGATCATCTTTGGAATCAAAAGGTTCTAAGATAAGTAGAACGAAGACGGATATAGTGTGTAACTTCAGTCACACAAGGACGGATAATGAGGTGGTGAACATTCTTGAAAGGGAGATACAGCAAAGTGGTCATTTTAGGTATTTAGATTCAATCATAAACAAAGAAGGTGATATAGACGATGATGTTTCACGAAGGATTAAAATAGGATGGATGAAGTGGAGAAGTGCGTTTGGAATGCTGCGTGATCGACGTATTCCTTTAGAACTTAAAGAAAATTCTATAGGACAGTTATTAAACTTGCTATGATGTATGGTGCTAAATGTTGGGCAGTCAAAAAACATCATATTAAAAAAATTAGTGTGATTGAGATAAGGATGTTAAGATGGATGTGTGGCAAAACTATGAAGGCTAAGGTAAGGAATGACCGTATTAGAGCTGATTTGGGAATAGCGCCGATACATGATAAGCTACGAGAAAGTCGTTTGATATGGTAAGACCATGTTCTATGGAGGCTGTTAGATGCTCCCGTTTGGATGAGTGATTTGATTCAGATTGAAAGGGTTAAAAGAGCTAGGGGGCAAACCTAAGATGACTCTAGGGGGGCAGACCTAAGATGACTCTAGGGGAGGTGGTGAAGAAAGACATGTATAGCTTAAGCCTTGCTTCAAATAGGACATCGAACAGATCGGATTAGCAGACAAGAATCCATGTAGCCGACCCCATTTAGTTGGGATAAGGCTTTGTTGTTGTTGTTGTTGTTGAATTTACATCTTTAGTTCTTTACGTGCATTATAAACTTACACTCTTGTTTCTTATTTTATATGCTATTATGTTCTTAGTTTATTGATTTGTGTTTTTTTTTTTTAATTATAATTTTGCTTTTTTAGTTCTTACATTTTATACTTTGATCATTCTTTGTTCTTGTCTTCTTGATGTAGCATATTGCATTATTGCATATAATATATAAAGTATAAACATAAATATAGCATTGATATTTTAGGCAAATATATATATATATATATACCAGGAACGCCTTGGTCGCCTAGGCAACGCCTAGGCGGGTCTCTAGGCGCCTAGGACGGCCTCCAAAGCCTAGGGTCACCTTGTCACCTTGACAACTATGCTCTCCACTCTGTGATGTGCTAAAACTATATGAAAATATGTTAGGTTTGATTAGATGAAAAGGGGGCTAAAGTTGACAAAAAAACATGTTTTCTTTATAGGTGTTGTCAATGTTGTTGTCTTGCTGCCAAATATTAAATTTTGCATGAACAAAAAAAATATCACGAAGAAACAGACCTTGGAGATTGAAGAAATCAAATGAATTTTCAACAATCCCACAATCAAATTCTCACTCAGTAGAGTAAGTTCTCACATAAATGAAATTTCATCAGACAAATGTTCACTGATAGCCTAAATACAGATTTCAGAGCGGAGGATAGAGGCTGATTGATGGTCTTTTTACAAGCAATATTTTTGCAAAACCAGTATAGTAGCTGGGAGTGCAGAAAGCTAAAAAAGATTTTTTTTTTGTTACTAATGTCATGACATTGTTCGGGTAATTCTATGATTTATTGGACACTTTACTGCAGATTTCTTGCATGTTAAACAGAAGTCTAGATAGTGTAAGCAAAAATAAGAGCGATCACAATATCATGGTGGCAATGGACTCTAGGGTCTTAGTCCCAAAGCAAACTTGCAGCCTAGAGAAAGATCTAAGCATAACAGGATTTGAATTGGATGTAATTGTCCTTAAATATACCTTTTGTCACTTGGATTCATTTATTCGCATCCCGTAGATAATTACATCCCACCCATATGTAGAACAATTATTTAATTTCAACGGTACTTAAATTTTACAATTGAAAGTTTCACTTCAATAATATGAATTCTCTCCAAATGAATGGCCTACACCAATATACCTTGTTATAGAATATCCGGAAAACTTAAACTGCCCGAAAATTTTTGAAATTTAGAAAGGAAAATCAAGTAATGAGTGCATCAGACAGATCACATGAAGTATGGCATAAGCATCATCAGTTAATCTTAGTCAACTGCTGCTCAAGTGTGTGTAAACCTATTAAAAGCCTAAACGGTGTTACAGAGTAAACCCCACACCTCATTGCACCTAAAAGTATGTCAGACACTATCTTGCTTCTAATGCTATATGAAAGGACGCCACGAGGATGTGAAGAAAGAGGGCATCAAAATGGTTCTCCCCCCGCCTCCTTCTTTTCTTTCCGTAATCAGTTCTTTCCTTCTTCTTCTTCTTCTTCTTTTTTTTTTTTTTTTTTTTAATTTATCGCTTCTTTCTTTCTCTTTCAACAGTAACATACAGAGCATTAGACAACAATACCGCATCAACGGAAAAGACATCCAAGGGATATTTCAGCAGAAATCAACTACTCTACAAACAGCTGACAAATATTAAAACATAGCTACTACGAATAGATTTCAAAGATAAAAGTAGTACCAAAGTACTCAACATCCTTCAGTATCTTCCTGAAGTCCATATGTCCGTCCTTGAAATCCATCTGACTAGTTGATGAACCGCTTTTATTTATCCGCTTTTTATGCGTTTCGACCAATTTCGACTTAACTGGAGAGAACAAAAAAAATCGATTCAGACAAATAATAGAACTCACCAACACTGGACATGGATAAGAGCACAAAACACTCACCCATCTCTCGTCTCTGCGCTCTTCCTCTCCGCCACAGACAAGAGAAAACACCGGAGGAGTGAACGAAGGGGGAGAATCGTCGACCAGGTGACGGATTAGGAATCTACAAGACTACAAAACACTCTCTCTGTCTCTCTCCCGGTTTACCCGAACCTGTTGATCTCAAATTCCAACCCTAAACCGGAAAAGAAGAAAAAAAAAAAAAAAAAAAAAAACAGAAAAGGATTTTCGTACAGAGGTATAGATAATAGATGGCGCAGTAACTACCTGGGTCTATATCCTCGGAATCTGGAACGTTTTGAGAAATCATACCATAGGTACCTCATGTTTTAAAAAACATATTTGAAGTCCCTCACATTTCATAGATGTTACACTAAGGGTCCGTTTGATAAAACTTCTGCTTCTGGATTCTATGGATTCTGGCTCCCAGGGAGCCATTTTGGAATAGAAACGCGTTTGATAAGTCCAGTTAGATTCCAACTCCCACAGAGTGAACCGGATTCAGAATGACTCCAGAATCCAAAATTTTGGAGTCATAAATACTTGCTCCAAGCTGTTGTATCAACTTTTTAAGAGAAAAAAAGAGTCGACACTCACATGACTATCACTTGACCACCACAACCACCACCACCACAACCACCACCACCACCACCACAACCACCACCACCGCCACCACCACCACCACCGCTGCCGCCACCTCTACCACCACCACCACCACCACCACCACCACCGCCGCCGCCTCCACCACCACCACCACCGCCGCCGCCTCCACCACCACCACCACCACCACCACCACCACCACCACCACCTCTACCACTACCACCGCCGCCACCACCACCACCACCACCACCACCCACCACCACCACCACGACCACAACCACCACCACCACCACAACCACCGCCACTGCCACCGCCACCACCACCACCACCGCCGCCGCCACCTTTACCACCACCACCAACACCACCACCGCCGCTGCCTCCACCACCACCACCACCAACACCACCGCCCACCACCCACCACCACCACCACCACCACCACCACCATCGCCGCCACCTTTACCACCACCACCACCGCTGCCTCCACCACCACCACCAACACCACCACCCACCACCACTACTACGACTATTTTTCAAGACTTCGATTGGAGGGATAGTGTGTTATCAAACATGTTTCTAATCCAAAGATGCTCTACAATTTATTTCAGAATTGCGTTATCAAACAAGTTTCTACTCCAAAATAATCCTAGAGTAGCTTGGAGTAGAATCCAAATTTGAACCAGAATCCAGAAGCAGAAGTTTTATCAAACGGGCCCTAAGGATACCTTGTATTTTATATTTCCAATTTTAACTTTGGATCGTTTGGGTTAACTCTTCCTAATTACCTTGAACAGGTACATGTTTCATACATGTTACGCTCAACCTTGAACGGGTCTCCCATTTCTCCCGCGATCTTACATATCTTTTGTGATCCTCTTCTATCTCATTCTCTTATAGTCATCTACTCCTGTTATCCCGTTCTCCCGCCAGTGCTTGCAATCACCCCCCCCCCCTCTCTCTCTTTTTGTTTCCCTAGCGACAAAATTTTTCTTGTGATAACCCTATTTTTTTCTCAGAACTTCGGAGTGTGGTTCCACCACTATCGCCATCGATTCAAGTTGTGAGGATAAGAAGCTGAGAACGAAGCGATGTTGGATCAGTATACTTCATTTGATATCAGTCTCTATGCTTGTGACATTAGTATACCAGTCTTTGTGAGCGCTGACATTGTTCCGAGCAATTCAGCTAGAGTATGGTATAAAGCATAGTTCAGAAATTCGGTCGAAATTTCGGATTTCGGTCGAAACCTCTCGGTTTTGACCAAATCCGAAACAAATCATGATGCCGGTACCTTCTTTACATAAATTCGGTCCGAATTTATGGTTCGGCCATCTTGATTCAACCGATATTTGAACAAAACCGATTTGAATAAATACAAACCCTAATTTAATTTATGAGCTAGGCTCATTACTGACGTTAGTCACTTTTTTTACTTTTTGGTAAAAGTGACGTCAGTCACACCATCCAATCTGTAGTGTATTTGCTTTCCCAACTATCTATTTTATAGTATTTTGTCTTCTTTCAATTCTTTTATGTAATCCATGTGGGACTAAAAGACTAAAAGAAATGTTTATTACCAAGTTTTCCTTCTTATAATATTATGATTTTTTTTCAATTCTATAAAAGTATCAATGTGGGACTAAAAGCTATAAGGGTGTTTTTTGTATTTTTGTTCTTCCTTCCATTGAGTTAAAGGTTCATGTGGGACTAAAAGGAGAAAAATAATATTAAATTCAAACAATATAGACACATGTCTCTATCTTAACAGAATCTCTCTATTAGTCTCTCGATCTATTGATCCGAAACAATGTTTTTTTTACCATGTTTCACCGAAATTTGGGCCGAAATAATCCAAATTTTGGTTTTTGGCCTGGCCGAAACCTGGCACGAAACCGAAATTACGATCCTTGGTATAAAGAAGCCGCAAGTGAACAAACACTATGCAGCGCCTAACAACTTAGAAACTTGTCGGACTTTTTCTCAATAAACGAACTGAAAAGAACAGAAACAAAATGCAGAGGAAAAACGAGCTTTCCAGATCTAAAAAAAATTATAAAACAGAGGAAGGACACAAGTCTTCCTTCCAACAGCCACGAGAGACGCGATCGTCATCGTAGTCTTCGTCAGAGCCAAAAGAAGCCATGTCCATGGCATGACAAAGGATATTTGATCGGAGGATTCGAAGAATTGGTCGTCATCGTCTCCCAACCCGTCCCAGTTCATCACCATCAATTTCCTGTCTCCCATCTTTGCACATCAGAGTGCACCACACACAGACACACCTATCGGGGTTTGGGGAAGATGGGAGAGAGAAAAAGGATAAGAAAGAGGAAAACAGAGAGAGGTATTGGGTTTGGGGATCTAGGGACGGGGTGGATCGACTTAGATCTTGGTTTGGAGAGATCAGCGTTGGAGGAGTCAAAATAATGGGAGGGTTAAGGGCTTGTTTGATAAACTTCTGCTTCTGGATTCTATGGATTCTGGCTCCCAGGGAGATATTTTGGAGTAGAAACGCGTTTGATAAGTCCAGTTGGATTCCAACTCCCAGAGAGTGAACCGGATTCAGAATGGCTTCAGAATCCAAATTTTTGGAGTCATAAATACTTGCTCCAAGCTGTTTGATCAACTTTTTGGAAGAAAAAAAAGAGAGTTGATTCTCACATGACTCTCACTTGACCACCACCACCACCACCACCACTATCGCCACCACCCACCACAACCACCACAACCACCACCACCCGCCACCACCACCGCCACTGCCACCACCCAACGCCCACTTCCACCATCACCACCACCACCACCACCGCCACCACCACCACTACTGCCACCACCGCTGCCGCCGCCATTGTCACCACCACCATCGCCACCACCGCCACCACCCACCACCACCGCCTCCATCGCCGCCACCACCTCTACCACCACCACCAACACCGCCACCACCACAACCACCGCCACTACCACCCCCACTGCCACTACCACCCCCACCACCACCCACCACCACCAGCACGACCACCACCCACTACTACCACAACTGTTTTTCTAGACTTCGATTAGAGAGATAAGTGTGTTATCAAACATGTTTCTAATTCAAAGATGCTCTGAAATCCATTTTAGAATTGTGTTATCAAACAAGTTTCTACTCCAAAATAATCTTGAAGCAGCCTGGAGTAGAATCCAAATTTGAACCAAAATCCATAATCCAAAAGCAGAAGTTTTATCAAACAGACCCTAAAGGTTTTTTTTTTTTTTTGGGAGGCTAAAGTTGAGAATATGGAAAAAAAAGTACCCCAAATATGATTTTTGAAACGTGAGGTACCTATGGTATGATTTCTTGAAACATCGGGTACCTCTGGTGCAATTTACCCTTTTTTCCCTAAATAACACTAACCTCTCCAGTATTTTAGCTAAATGACATGAACCGCCCATGTCAGTTTCAAAATGACACTCAACTCCAATGATCTAACGATTTTAACATGAGAATAAAATGTCTCAATTAACCTTTGTAAATCCATATAAGAATGAGACTATGAGGGAGGACCGTAGTGGAACCCCAATCGTGAACCAACCTGTGACAACAATCACCATCGACTCCTGTTTAGTCTGGCAAAGAGAAATCAATGTCGGCAACCTCTACAACGACCGCCTTGCAGGTTAAGAAGAAAAAAAAAATTCAAACAGATTTAGCAAGAAAAAAAAGAGAGAGAGAGAGAAGATGTTTAAGTTTAGCTTGAGAAGCTTGTGCTGAAATTTAACAGTTTCCAACGAATTCACCGAAAAAAAAATTGGGGGTGTGGGGTGGTATCATAGATTGATATACTATTTGTCAGCGCACTTTGCAACAATTGCAGCAGCTTCAACCCTCCTCTTAGGTGCCACTTTTGCAGCAACAATTGGAGAACTAGAGCCATTGCTTTTGTCTGTCCTTTCCAACATCGAAGCCGGACTATCCACCCCCAAACTCTTCATACAATCACAAGAATAAATTTCATCACTTTGACTAAGATTTCCAACTCTACTTAAAACCAAGGCCTCATCAACCATCAATTTAGCTTGCTAAACAGCGTCAGAAGCAACCTTAGCAGCGGCTGCTACCGCCTTTGCAATAGAAGCAACCTGCATCAGCTTCTCACAACCGTTGATGAAGAAT
This sequence comes from Protea cynaroides, assembly GCA_028583415.1. Taxonomy (NCBI): domain Eukaryota; kingdom Viridiplantae; phylum Streptophyta; class Magnoliopsida; order Proteales; family Proteaceae; genus Protea; species Protea cynaroides. The sequence continues at coordinate 69,413,923 of CM053269.1, read as the reverse complement.
ACATTTCCCCCTTTATGGTTTGTCCTTTCTCTCCCTATTTGCATGGGACATATCTGCCCCATAGAACCTGAATCAACAACCTTAGTCGATCTTTTTCAATCATCGTCAGGAATACCAATAATGAATTATTGAACAGGGCCTACTCCGCCCAATTATGTCAACAACACTACTATCATATCATGTCCATGCAAAACCCCGTTCCACTTTTCTTTTCTTGTCCACCAATAGCCAAATCGACCATCACATCAAACCCTCTTATTGCCAATAAGACGCCCAGCTGATATCGTCGCTTGAATGAAGACACCCGATCGGCCCGACTTTCCCAAATGCCCACTGATCTTCTATGACCAGACCTAATCTGATCCAAAATACTAAGACATAAAATAAAATAATCTAATAAATTACATCGTTTGTATAATTTAAATAAAATTTTAATCGAAGACGCATGAGTTGCATTCGCATGATGAATCATGCGACTCCATCATAACTTCTGCATCCATCGCCGCCGCATGTCCATACATCAAAGCATTCATATAATCTTATACGGTGGTACCTGCAACATCAACTAAAATATTCAACGTCGAAAAGGTGAGCACACATCACGACTCAGTGAGCAAACAAAACAATGCAACAAACATATGCATGTATTCAATTCATATATTTGGTCTGGTTCATAAGTTTGCAATGTGCAATAGAAATGATAGGTGGCCGCTGCACCTCTATACACGAATGTGTGGAACCGCCCAATGGATCAAACACCATTGTCGCCCCCACATGCACCCACCATGGAATAGAGATAGAGCTAAAGTGCTTAGGACCGCACTGCATCACACTTCTCCTGATGCTCTACCCATACCAACACATAAGCCCCTATTGGCGAGGGCTTACAAACTGGGCTCGCAACTAACCAATCCTAATGTCAAACAGTGTATCCAAGGCCTCACCCCAGCATCCCTCAATACGTCCATAGAGATAGAGCTAAGGCCCCCCGGCAGAGTCAGAGACTACACGGTCCGAGACCACCTCCCCTGATGCCCTACAACGTAATAGTTATGCTAAGGTAATGGCGATACGATGTTGTCAGTGGACAAGACTTGAGTAGAGATAGAGCTAGAGTCTGGTGACCAGGATGAACCACAATGTCACGTCCTCCCCCTGATGCCCCACTCACATCAACTACACTAACCACATACATACATTCACATGCCTATTCCTAGCATCATCATCAATATCATATTATAAATAAATAGAAATTAAATATGCATGAACAGTAATAACAGGAATAGTGGATGACATGTGATATGCACATTACAATCATACAAGCATAGCATCATTCATGGTATTGGACTCAATAAACGAAAACAGTGTATTATTAACCAATTAGTTTAGGTCTTGTTCCATCACCTTTGATTGCTAGTAGATCCTCGTTCAAGCTTTATAACTCACTTTTAAACCACTGTAAAGGCCTAACAAGTCGATAGATTTTAATTAAAATTAATTCCAATATGTTTAGAATAACAGAAGCTGAGGGTTCACAGGTGGGGTAGCACCTGGGGTCTCAGTTTATGCGACCACAGGGGTAGGGTCGCAGGGTAGGGTAGCACCTAGGGTAGCAGTTTCTACGACCCCAGGGTGTAGGGTCGCAAGTGGGGTCGAATATACTTCGACCCTACATGCGACCACACCCTCCCTAGAACTTTTCGAGGGCATGTGGTCGATCATGTGGGTCTCGTAGGGTCGAATATCATGCGACCCTACGTGCGACCACACATATTGTGGTCAACCTTTCACTCTTAAGTTCGTTCTTTCATGTTGGAATCATTTGGCTCACCATCATTGTAAGACCTGTATCGAACTAACCGGTCTTACCACCTTGTATCAGGTCTACCTGTCATGGTCGAGCCAAGTGAACCCAGTGTGTGAAGAAACCACAAGACCAAGTATGAAATATAACTAAAAAATAATCAAATATGAGTGTGTGGTCGCATGCCTAAAAGGTGTGACCGACCCCACCTCAAAAGAGTCCAACCCATGACTTTTGGTCGTGGGGTCGCACGTTTTAAAACGTAGGGTCATCGATTTTGCGACCCAACCTGTGACCCTACACCCTAGGGTCTCATGTTTTAAAAACGTAGGGTCGCAGTATGTCCGACCCTACATGCAACCCTACGAAAACAGCAAGAATCAGAAATTAGGAAACCTTTATAATTCGAAGGGGGTCTTTCCTAAACTCATTGGGGGTTATTATGGAGGGTTTTCCTATATAAATAGGATGTCCCTAAGCCTCTTTCACTCCTTTAGAACCCTAATTGAAAGTGAGAGAAAGAGAAAGAGCAGGAAGGGAAGAATAGAAGGAAACTTGAAGAAGAAGAGTAAGGAAGAGAAGGAAGTTCAGAGAAACCTCTGAATTAAGGTATGAACCTAATTCCCTACCTGAATAAGAGAGCCTAGAATAGTTATGAAGAACATAGGATTAGGAGAAACTCAAATCATCCATCCATTGACAAGTTCCAAGAGAATCCATGGAGGAAATCATTGTGGACAATGGAAAGTGTATCAAAATTATAGTTTTGAGCCATAAAACAAGCATAGAATGGACTATGATAGTAAGTCAAAGGATCCAAACATGAAGGGATGGACTTTAGAATGAAAGGTCGACTCAAAGCACGTGTGGTCGCACGTAGGGTCGAATGATATCCGATCCTACGAGACCACATGATCGACCACATGCCCTCGAGAAATCCCAGGGAGGGTGTGGTCGCACGTAGGGTCGAATGGTATCCTACCCTACATGCGACCCTACACCCTAAGGTCGTAAAAACTACTACCCTAGGTGCGACCCTACCCCTGTGCTAGCAGAAACTGCTACCCTAGGTGCTACCCTACCTGCGATCCTACGATTTCTGTTAGTTTAAATCTATTGGAATTAATTCTAATTAAAATCTATCGACTTGTTATGTATTTTCAGTGATTTAAAAGTGAATTATAAAACTTGAACGAGGATCTACGCTCACTCAAAGATGAGGGAACAAGACCTAAATTAATTGGCTAATAATAAACTATTTTTGTTTAATTGAGTCCAATACAATGAATGATTCTATGTTTGTACGATTGTAATGTGCATGTCACATGTCATCCACTATTTCTATTATTATTGTTCATGCATATTTAATTTCCGTTTATTTATAATATGATGTTGATGATGATGCTACGAATAGGCATGTGAATGTATGTGTGTGGTTAGTGTACTTGATGTGAGTGGGGCATCAGGGGGAGGACGTAACACTGTGGTTCAGCCTGGTCACCAGACTTTAGCTCTATCTCTACTAAAGTCTTGTCCATTAACATCGTTGTATCGCCATTACCTTAGCAGAACTATTATGTCGTAGGGCATCAGGGGATGTGGTCTTAGATCATGTAGTCTCTCACTCTGCCAGGGGGCCTTAGCTCTATCTCTATGGACGTATTGAGGGATGCTGGGGTGAGGCCTTGGATACACTGTTTGATATTAGGATTGGTTAGTTGCGAGCCCAGTTTGCAAGTCCTCGCCAATAGGGACTTACGTGTTGGTATGGGTAGGGCATCAGGGGAAGTGTTATGCGGTGTTTGATCCAGATAATTTAGTTCTATCTCTATTCCATGATGGGTGCATGTGGGGTGACAATGGTGTTTCATCCATTAGGCGGCTTCACATACTCGTGTATAGAGGTGCGACGGCCACCAACCCTTTCTATTGCACATTGCAAACTTATAAACCAAACCAAATATATGAATTGAACGCATGCATATGTTTGTTGTATTGTTTTGTTTGCTCACTGAGCCATGATGTGTGCTCACTCTTTCGACGTCGAATATTTTTAGTTGATGATGCAGGTTCTACTGTGGAAGATTATATGAATGCACCAATGTATGAGCATGTTGCTGCGATGGATGTAGAAGCTATGGTGGAGTCGCATGATTCGTCGTGCGAGTGCAACTCATGTGTTTTCGATTAGATTTAGTTGTTGGATTATCGAAACATGTAATTGATTAATTTATTTTATTTTGTCTTTAGCCATTTGGAGATAATTGGATTATTAATTGTGTTATCACTGTTAGATACTCAGTTCATTAATATTAAAGACTTCCGCTATTATTTATTTACTTTGATTATGATTGTGGTTGTATCTGGTTTAATCAAATGGACACGGCCTATACGAGATCCTGGTTGAACAATTGGATCATAGACGGTTCATCACACCATTCTGGTTGGTTCATAATTGGGGGGTGACAGAGTCGGTTCTGGGTTCGTATGGTCGATCGTGTGGTCGCATAATCCATCGCCCATGCAACCAAAACATGCAACCACACGTTGTGAGGTCACAACTTAATCGACCATACGGTTGACCATACCCCTAAAAAATACGACAATACGTCCAAAATTTACTAGTTTTTAATTTTTGACTGGTTGCTTTCACACAAACTTAAACAGTCAACCACAACAACTAAATTTGACTTATGGCTTACCTCATCTTATGGTTTCTTCATACAATTGATTCATTTGAGCCGATTATGATGGGAAGATCGGTCACGACACGATAACGTAAGGTTAGACCGAGTTCATGGCGTGCGGGTCTTACAACTCCACCACCCTTAAAAGAAATTTCGTCCTTGAAATTTGTACGTACGGATCTTACATTCACTACCTTTAAGGGGGTAGTTTTGACATTAAAATTAATTTGGCTAAGTGATGTCGACAAATACGTGCTTTAGCTACAATAGCTGAATGTCATGAAATTGAAAATTCAAGGGAGGTTCACGTAATTTTAAAACTGACAGGGGAGGTCCATGTCATTTAGCCAAAGTACAGGGGAGATTACTAGGAAAAATTATGAATACCTCCCTAGTAATTTGCCCGAAACCCAAGTACACCCCAAAAATTTCAAACAATTATAAAGACATCCCCTAAAATCAAAACAAATTACAAAAAACACCCAGATTAGTCATTTTCTATTAGTTGGAGACATAAACACAAATTTTAACCTTTAATGTCCAAAATGCCCCTACCTACCTCCTTTAGTCTTCCTCACGATGGATTCTACCAAAAACTATATCTAAAGCTCACCCGATTAACCTCTTTCTTTAATCGGACCTAAAAGGGGAGGGAGTCTTCAGTCTCTCTTCAGCTCCACCTCCCTAGTTCCCCACTGAAACCACACACCCCCATACACTGCATTTTCTCCTATCTCTCATCAAATTTCGATAGCTCCATTGAAGTGCAAGGATAGTTCACAAGAAAATCCTAGCCTTCATTTCAATTTATGTTCAAGTAACTTTCTTTCTACTCTATCCATTCAATGTTCTTTCTTTTCGGTAGTTGTAGTTTGATATGTATTCCTTTTTTACTTTGTGTAGCCTCTGCGTAGTGCCGGAAGAGCAGGCGGTTTACAAGAAATCCGGACTACTATACGAGAAGAGATTGATTAAGCGACATATAGCGGTGGTAGTTTTAATCATCGCTTCTTTTCCTTCTCTTGGTTTTTTTTTTTATTGTTTATTATTTTCCCTCAGTAATTTAAGCATTATTATTATTTTATTTTATTTTTGGTAAAAAATTAAGCATTATTAAATTGGTGTTGCTTGCTTGCATTCTTTTCGATAACGAATGCTGTTATTGTTGTTGTCTCTCATTTTGATTGGGAATTTATTAGGATTATGGGAAATGCCCTATAACTGGAGAGCCACTCTATTATGAACCTCGAGGCCACTAATGCTGTGCCACCAAGACAAGGGATCGGGTGAGAACAAATTGACGGGTTACTGTGGCATGTGTAGGCATATGGTGCTATGGGTGTTACACAGTATCATTAGGGTAATTTGTTAGTTTATTATAATCGTATGTCGTCTGCTTTAGTAGTTAGAAGAAAAGGGTTACATAGCTATACAAGGGAGTTATGGGTACTATAATGGGTATCAATATACAACAAGTTACTTTTATTTCTCTTCTTCATTTTTCTTTGTAGGAGGTCTATTACCCTCGAAGTAACAATACCAACACTGATCCTAACATTTGGTGCTTTCATTGAGAGCCTTCTATGGCAGAAGGAATTCACTCCCATTCCCTCAACAACAGTCTCCGACAACTATGCTCAACCTCGACTAGCTACAATGCCCAACTTGACTCCATGCAGAAGAATCTTTCTAAGCTCTCTCGGCTGATGACCTCGATGGAGGAGAAGGTCGACAAGGCCCTACAACTGAGACTTGTCCCCCCTCCCTAGCCTTGGCAGGTATTTAAGCCATCACCAACACTCAGCAACTTCCTATTAACCTCCTGTGACAACCGTCTGACCTCTTTACCAGAATCGTTAGAGACTCAAAAATCATTCATCCACGGTCCCAATCCCAACCCCAATCCTCCATTCAACCCCAAACCCCAATCGATATGCAACCCTAGATGCAGCTTCCTCAACCTCAATCTCAACCTAAAACACCAACCCAATCCCATCCCCAATTCGTAATCCAGAATCAATCGCAGCCCCTGCCCGCTAAACCTTACCAGTTTCATCCGAATCTGAGAGGTCCCCATTTTGTAGGCATTACTTATGTCGACCTCCTGCTACCCCCTCTCTCCCTGCATCTGGAGAAATAGTTGATCCTCATTTGATTACGACATGGCCCCCTCCAGAAACTAGACTGCGTAATGCTCTTTTGCCTAACATCAGCTAGCTCCAAAGCTCGTACGTGAAATCCAGATCCATCACCAGCAATTCTCAAACTTGTTTCCAATGATTAAATTAAAGGCTGAAATCCTCTGCGAAGAATTTGTTCCATCATCGTGAGTCGCATAACCATTCCAGATAGTGCATGACATATTTCCTCATGTTCTATCATCAACGATAGGAGTGAATTAAGCTGCTGGCCTTGAGTTGTAGAAGTGTCATGCATGTTGTTTTCCTCACTATTGCTTTTCCTATCGCTGGAGCTAGGGGGTAACTACCGTACAGAGGACTAAGAGAGTTAGGGTTTTCTTTTGCAGTTTGGACATGCTTTGGTCGATAGAAGGGCGCTTGGGAAGGATCATTGTAGAATCCATGAAGATAAGTTTGACAATATCATAGAAGAAGAGGAGCTAGCTAAAGATGAATCTGATTTTTGATGAAGAGTTTAAGGATTTCTTAACAGAAATGAAGGATGAAAATCGTGATAGTATTGAAGCTGTTGCCACTATCTCTACTGGCAATGATGAGGTCATTGGGACCATGACTGTTGATGCAATTGTTAAGGTTTTCCTAGACGAAGTTTTGTCTATTGAGTATCCATCTTCTTTTAAGGCAACCGTTGTAAGACCCGCACTCCATGGACCCGATCTAAACCTCTAATTCATGTCGTAACAGGTCTTCCAATCATAATCGAACCAGACGGGATGAGTGGATGATAATCAGGTCCAAAAATAGATAAAAATAGATAAACAATTCATACCGGTCTCATGATACCGATCGATCAGTATGCCTGTTAGATTCAGAAATGGATCTCTGTGGGTCCTGCTTGCCAAATCTTGAGCTTATAGACTTTCCTAACGTAGGGAAACTTCCTAAACTCTACCCTAGCCTATTTAAGGACCTCTAAACCTCCTTAAACCTCTTTGATTGTTATCACAAACCCTAGAGGGGATAAAGAGATCGAAAGAGGAGAATGATCTAAGAAAGGTGGAAGAGGAGCCGTTGTTGGACAAAGAACACCATGGTTGTGAACCAACAGTAAGTGCTTGAACTTCTCTCTAAATTAAGCATTATAAATGATTGATCATTGACTGATCAAGACCATGCAAGGCTAGGTTTTGATCTAGAACCCTTAGTTTTTTCGTTAAACCCTAATTGATCAGTAAACCCTAGATTCGAATTCTAGGCAAAAAAATCATCGAAACTAGGACTTGAATGGAACATAAAACAACCTTAACTCGTTGCTCAAGCCTAGAATGCATAGGAGGAACCCTAGGGATCATAATGGGTGACCGACGGAAGACGAACACCAAGTTGGTGGTCTTCTGGAGGCATATCGGCCGACTATACAGGTTGCACTAGGTGCGACCGGTACTGCGACCGATGCCTCTCAGGAGCTGGTCACTGGGGACCGGTCCACCATACCAATCACACCTTTCCCCACAATGTTGCGACTAGTACTTGCAATCGGTATGCACCGAGAGGGGTGTTTTCAACCCCAGTTGGTTTTCAACCAACGTAAAACCTATGGAACTAATTATAACTGAACCCTAACATCGTGTAGGACCCTGATAGCAAGTTTGGATTCTATGACGTGGAGCAAGCTAGCAATTAAGCGTCAGGTAAGGGAATCAAACCTAAACCCTAATAACTTAATAACAGTATAAAGTTGTTAATAATTATTATTTTATGGAATGGTGTTTGTGCATAGTCACATGTCATCTACACTTTAAGTTATTATATTGTTCATGCATACTCGCTATGCTAGGATGTGATTGTTAGGCATGTGATTGTTTTCGTTGGTGTGTGGAATGGGAAGGACCTGGGGTCTTGGATCATTCTTCACACTAGCACCTTTTCGTATTGCTTTTGTCTTAGCTTGCTTGGTGCGGGTAGGATATCAGGGGGAGGAAGTGGCACTATGGTCTCCGGCCTGGCCACTAGACTCGAGCCTTATCTCTATGCCGTAGGAAGCTGTGTTGGGATAGGTCCTATTATTATGACATATAGGATTGGTTAGTTGCGAGTCCAGTTTACAATCACTCACTAATAGGGCTTACGTGTTGGTATGGGTAGGACATCAGGGGAAGTGTTGGCGGTGTGTGATCCGGACACTTTAGCTCTCTGCCTATTCCATGGTGGGTGCATGTGGAACGACAGTGGTGTTTGATCCATTAGGCGGATTCACACACTCATGTATAGAGGTGCGGTGGCCGTCAATCATTTCTATAGCACATTGCATCATACCTTAATGTGAATGTTATTCATGCATGTTGTTTGTTGCATTGTCTGATTTTCTTACTGAGCTAAGTTGTGAGCTCACCCCCTTGTGTACACACCATTTTAGATGTTGATGCAGACTATACTGTGAAGGATTACGTAGACGCTCTAGTGTATAGAGGTGTTGCTGCTTTAGAAGTGCAAGTAGGGGAGGACGAACATGATGCTTCATGCGAGTGCCCTTTCTACGTGTACCTCTAGGATATGTTAATCTAGTTAGTTGGTTTATTTCAGTTTGAGTTTTATAAACAATGTAAAGATATTTATTTACGTTTTGGTGTGGAGAATAATTGGTTACTATACTTACAATGTAGAACACAATTCATTTAATTTAAGACTTTCGCTGATTTATATTATGATTATGGTTGTTGCAATGGTTTGTATTAGTGAATACGGTCTTGTTAAGATCCTGGTGTGGACCATTGGTTCAGTGGCGGTTCGCTCACACTTCTGGTTCAACCGAAATTGGGGTGTGACAACTGTTGATGTTGAAGAAGGAATGGAGATTGATTGTGGTTATAATTCCCCACAATTTGTGGTTGATCAGAAGGTTTCAACGAAGGATAAAGCAAAGCATTGGAGGAACCTGACCTGACTCATCACAACAGTTTTCGGAGAAAAGTGGATTGATGAAGGTGAAGCCAGCTCGTGTATCTCCTGTGAGTCAAAGGAGACCGAGTTTCTCCAATAGCGAACGACACAGGAGGAGCTTCTCTTGCGCCGAGCTCATAGAAGATCTTGACCGTAACATTATGGCTCAGAGTATCAATGTGACAATGAGCATGCGGTTTCCGTTTGGTTGGTACACATGGGATGCCTTCTATATCGACATTGCAACCATAGGTGTTAAAGAGGGGCTTAAACGCCTATCTCCATGTCTCTCGATCATCAAGATGGTTCACGCTGTCTATGCCCTTGAGAAGGTCATCATATTGGGAGATGGCGATTATCTTTTAAACTCGGGTGGATGGAAGATCAGAGCTGTAGGGACAGTCTTTGGAATTGAATTATGAGCTAGCGCCTCATCAGAAGAACCCCTGCAGTTGATTTCGCATTCCTCTCACAAGTAAGGGATGTAGATAAAACATTGAAATCTGAACCACAATATGCTATTTGTCGCTCTCTTTTGCACTCTAGCACTGCAATAGCCCGACGTGTAAATATTTGAGCAGTAACACAGTATGCATCAGGTAAACCTGCTTTTGATGATGTTGATCAATGCGTCAGTCTTTGAGGAAATTGATTTCATGTTTCTTAGTGCATCAAGAAATTACCCAAAGGCTATTGGTAAGGAGCTAGTTGGTCTGTGGTGCGACGGTTTCACTGTTCAAGACTTACGGGAGCATTTAAATGTGACAAAGGACAAATATGATTACTTGTGGTATATAACCAGAATATATATTGTTGATGACAACATTTCATATCGGGAAGAAAATGAAGTTAGTTCCAGCCTTATTATTGATGGAATGCATGATGTGATTCTTATTTTCGTAGATTGCAAGCTTGCAAGAAGTGTCGTGGGTAATTGGGTCCGAGTTGTGCAGCCTCTCAATTTTCATAAGAGAGACAATTAGTTAGCAATATTCTCTGAAACATTGGGTTTGCATAACTGTGGTGCCTGTCTTGAGAAAGATGGAGCAGGAATTAGAGGCCAAATAAGATTTACTGGTTTGAGAAGTGGGGGCATTGAGCTTTCAAAGTCATTTTGGACCTACGAGGTGGAGTATGGAGAGGTGGAGCAAGCTAATGGGCTGAAGAAGAAGAGTGAACTCCTAACATGCTCAAACAACTCTTTCTGGGCCAGGACAGACCTCCTATTGGGTATTACAGCTGTAGAAGCCTATTTCCAATTGGGTACCGAAGCCAATCGTGACCATTACAGTAAGAAATTACAGCAGCTATTAGCATTGTATAGCACTATTTTGGATGATGTTCCTCCTTGAAATCAGGACCAATCTGCAACTCAATTTTTTCGTCAAGGAAGTCTCCTAGGTAAATGTCACTTTCCTTCGGAGCCTGTATCCAAAGCTGGCCGAGGCCATTATAGTAAGAAATTATAGCAACTATTAGCATTGTATAGCTTTGTATTGAATGAGCTCCCTGCCCGAAATCAGGACTAATCTGCAACTCAATTTTTTCGTCAAGGAAGTCTCCTAGGTAAATGTCACCTTCCTTCGGAGCCTGTATCTAAAGCTGGCCGAGGCCATTATAGTAAGAAATTATAGCAACTATTAGCATTGTATAGCTCTGTTTTGAATGAGCTCCCTGCCCGAAATCAGGACCAATCTGCAACTCAATTTTTTTTCATCAAGGAAGCCTCCTGTGTAAATGTCACTTTCCTCCGGCATCTGTATCCAAAGCTAAACCTTGAGGACAAGGTTTTCGTAGACGGCGATGGTAATATTATGAACCTTGAGGCCACTAATGCTGTCACCAAGACAAGGGATTGGGTGAGAACAAATTGATGGGTTACGATTGCATGGGTAGGCATATGGCCCTATGGGTGTTACACAATATCATCAGGGTAATTTGTTAGTTTGTTATAATCGTATGTCGTATGTTGTAGTGGTTAGCATAAAAGGGTTATATAGCTATATAAGGGAGTTATGGGTACTATAATGGGTATCAATATACAATAAGTTACTTTTATTTCTCTTCTACATCTCTCTTTCTAGGAGGTTTGTTACCCGTGAAGTAACAATACCAAAATTGATCCTAACACATCATTATGAATGACTTTGTCTTAGTAAAAAGAAGTGAGGTGAGGATTTCGAAGGAACACAGCTCAGGTTTGGGAGAAGACGTAGAGGGATCTTCGAGGGATCATGGCATAATGCATCGGTTGCCGTTGTGAGGAACTTGGAGTGGAATTGCTGAAATTCTTCCTACTCTAATTGCAGCGTGGTCGTTTTCTTTTAAAACACCTAGGGGTATATTTGTTCATTTATTGTTAAGTTCAACACCGAAAAAAAAGGACAATTGTAATTATTTGAAACGTTTTGGGTGCATTTGGATTATGGGCAAATTACAGGGGAAGTGCCAGTAATTTTTCACGTGGGGGGACCTTTTATATGGCATCTACCAATGAGGTCTCATTCTTGTTGACAATTATTTTGAAATATCTTTGGGTCATCATGGAAATCTCAATATTCAAAGAGCAGTTGGTATTTAAGATAAAATGATGAGGAATTTTTGTAGGATCCTATCCAATAGATTTCTTGCTTGTAACATTAGTAAGGGTGTCAATCGGTCGGTCTCGAGAATGAGAGACATTTAGCCATATAGGGTTTAGGTCTTTAGGAATTAAGCTCAATGGTCATTTAATCGATTGGTTTCGGTTTTGATTCATAAGCAGTCGATGTGGTTGGACGACTGACGGGCTGCACCCTTACACCATGAATGATCGATAAATAATCGGTCCGGGCCTAAGCTGACACATTTAGTAAACGGTGCAGGTCGGTTTGGATTTTAATTAATCGGTTCAGACTCCAAATTGAAGGAGACACTGCAGATAAAAAATTGGCATCCCTAGACATTAGCATCTTCCCTACCATAAAAGATCAACTAATAAGGAAACCATGTTTATAAATTGTCACCATGGAAAGATCTTTTTCATTTTTTCTGTTTGTTTATTTTCCTTACCAAATGAATGTGTAAAAGAACAATGATATTTAATGAGTGGTCTGGATTTGGCATGTGTCGAATTTTAATCCTAAGTTTAATCATTTACCCTTCTAGACAATGGTGAATCCTTCCTTGTAAGTCCATATGGCTCCCTGTTGTTCATCCACACCTTATTAATGGTCTTAGAGTTGTAATGCTTTTTTTTTTTTTTGGGTGAAAATGCTTTTTTTCAGCCCTTGATAAACTTATCAGTCAAAATCAGTCCATATCTGTCATCTGTTGACCAATATCGGTCCGTATTGGTTCTATATCGATACATTAGAACGATACCATATCGATTGGGTATCTGTGTCGCTCATGAGACTCATGTCCAATCCGACCGATACTGATACCGATATAAAAATTGATACTCAAAATTTGCAACAAGGAGTCGCGGCTCATGACTCTACCATAGGGATCTGATTTCTCGAATATGCCGTTTCTCTCATAAATGAAGAGAGAGATATACATATAGCTCATGCCGTTGCAGCCTTTCAAGAGTTTGCTGCTACTCACTTCGTGGAAAATCATTCAGAGTCCGATGTTAGTTCTCAGACGGAGCCAGTCCAATTGATGTTTTCTAACTCATTTTCTCTGTATATTATTAATATTGATGCTGGCATTCTTCCAGGATCATCTATGGGGAATCGGTTTCTATTGTAAACCTTCAACTGGATCTATCTGCAAGGCTGTTTCAGCTCCAGTTTCTTTTAAAGAAAGCTTAGAAGATCAATCTATGGCAGTTTGATGTGCTATGATGGAAGCTATTTCAAATATTTGGAGGAATCTAGAAATCAGAACTGACTGCAAACAATTGGTTGATATTCTTAATAAGAAAGGAAAGAATTGTCTGATATCGGTGTTGGCGATCATTGGCGACATCTTAAAATTGGTAGCATCCTTTGCAGTGTGCTACTTCACTTTCATTCCCAGAGGTATGAATGGCATAGCCCATACCTTGGCAAGAAAGACCCTTACTATTTCAGAACAGGTCGAGTGGTCGATTTTTTTATTATTAGTTTTGTGATTTAGTTTGTACTGAAAGTAAGGGTGTCAAAACTGGGCCCAGCCCGATATAACCCGAACCCAACCCGGACCGAGCCTTAATGGACAAGTTTTGGTCTGAGCTTGTAAAGCCCGACACCGTTTCAGCCCAAACCGAAACCAAACCGGACCGGTCCGTTAAGAAACCCGAATTAGCCCAAACCGATAAAAACCCAACCCGAACACCGGTAAGGTCAGTTCGGGCCCAATTTCTTAATTTTAATGGTTTTAAATTTTAATAGATTGTGTTACACTATTAGAGTTCACTTCATGATCTAGAAAATTATATGAATCTATAGTTGAAAAGATTACGTTAATTGTTATAGTTTATTAAATTACATACATATGGAAGGAATAATACAAATTTTATAGATAGAAATAATAAAATAGGCTACATAGTTTACATATAAAAGGGGCCCGATAAACCCGATAAGCCTGATCCAGACCGAACCAACCTGAAATCACCTCAATAAACCCAACCCGATAACAAACCGACACTGGACTAGACCGTTAGTTATTGTGTCCAGCGCAGCCCACCCCAGCCCGAACTCTTAATAAACATGTTTTGGGCTGGGCTTATAAAACCCGACATCGATTTAGCCCAGACTGAAACCGGCCCAGACCGGCCCGTTGACACCCTTAACTGGAAGCGTGGTTGTATCTCAGAATATTGATCAATAGATTTGTTTTTCAGCAAAAAAAAAAAAAAAAAAAAAAAAAAAAAGAACGAAAGAAAAACATATATATATATTCGCGAATTTTACCTTAATCCATAGAAATATACGTATAATACGCCGTATCAGTATTATTCGTTATAGAATACGTTGAAATTAAAAAAAGGTTTTAAAAAATCCAAAAAGTAAAACCCGATGAAACCCTTACCTTCGTTTTGCTTCTTCTTAACGGAACTACCTCCAGTCTTTCTTTCCCCAATTCTCTTCCCCATCCCTGCCGAATCCGACTTCCGCCGTCTGCTGGTGAGACCACAGCGGCCACCCTCCAGTCCCCTTATCTTTCTCTTTCACTTGCCCTTACCCGCACGCCCCTGCGGCCCTGCCCTCGCGGATCGCCCCTGCCCTTCATCTCACGTTTGCACATCCCCTGCCCTTGATTTTTTATGTGGGTTTCAACAAGAACTATGTTTCCTTGTTTAATTTATGTCTTGCTATTATTCTGCTTGAAATCATGAAAACTAAAGCGGATAATAGATTATAGATGAAATCATGAAAACTAAAAATCATAAACAGGAGAACATAAGTGAACTTTGAGACACTTTATCCATTTGATGTTGTTTTCATATTTTCGGTAATACTACTATCTCTTTCTTTCTATATCTGAACTGTAGCTGGAATCTGAATTTTCTTTGAAATGATTACCGACTTCTCACTCTAACCATTGCTGTTGTAGTGTTATTGTTTTTGTTGGTTGCCTTTCATATTGAGCTCCCCTTATTAACGAATATTCCACAAGTTTGTTGTAGGATGGAAGAGAGAAGAGAGATAATTGTGCAAGGAGATAGAGCCTAGGTTCAGGTTGTGGAACATGGAAATTTTTGGATCCCTGGATTTTTGATAATGGAGGTTTATTATCAGATTCAGTAACACTAGGAACAGATGAATATAGAATATGGAATTGAAGAAGAGAAGACTTCGCTGATTTTACTTTTTATGTTTGATGGGATTATGACTATGCTAATGATGCTTTGATGTGTTTTATGTTTAATGAGAGGATGATTTTGTGTTGGGTTTCATGGATCGCAAGGTTCCATTTTTATAATTTTGTATTTATATGTTGTTCTTCTATTTGTTGAATGATAGAGATGTCTATTGCATGGTGAATATATACTCGTATTTTTACTCCCAATGCTACCGTATTAAACAGATATTTATTGGGAATAGTCCCACATTGTTAACGAGATTAGAATCTTGGGGTCTTATACATGGAGAATCCCTCAACTTATTAGTTCAAACTTTTGAGTTGGAAACTTGACATGGTATCAGAGCTTTAGGTTCCCTCTCATAGTAACCCTAAAAAAGGGGCAGATGCACAAAGAGCTATTATGGTGACCCAAAGAGTGACGGTCACCCAAAAGAGGGATAGTCAATGACATGTCACCCAAAAAGAGGGATGGTCACCAAAAAATAGGGACAATCACGGACATGTCACCTGAAAAGAGGGACCAATTACCTGAAAAGAGGGATCAAGTCACCTAAAAAGTGTCATATATTGCCACATATACTGCCATATATACTACAAAATATACACCACCGAATGGTGGGGCTATATGTGAGGGGGAGTATTGAGAATAGTCTCACATTGCTAATGAGATTGGAATCTTGGGGTCTTATATATGAAGAGTCCCTTCACTTGCTAGTTCGAACTTTTGAGTTGGAAACTTGACAGTATTAAACATGTAAGTATTAATTTCGTATGATTTTTTGCTCTGGTTGATTGATCCCCATATTGAAGTCTTTACCTATTTAATACCCGTACGTACCCCTGACCAAATTTTTGCCGTTTTCTCGTACTTACTAACTATGCCACCGAATACCAATGGTTGAGTCAGTTGAAATCTAATCTTGACCGTTCGATTTGATTCTGTGGGCCCATTATTAGCTTCATAGCCTATTGATATCTCTAAATGGTCAAAACAACTTTGTTGCAATCTTCTAACTTCCAACGTAGCTGATTTGCAGAAAACGAGCTAGCGAAGCTCCTCCTTCTCTTGATCGGTGTACCTGTGTGTGTGTGGAGATCAGAAGACCACATGGGGAGTGAAAACGAGCCTGCGAAGCTCCTCCTTCCATACCTTCAGAGAGCAGATGAGTTGCAGAAACATGAGCCCCTTGTTGCTTACTATTGTAAATATTTCCTCTTTTCCTTTCGATATGCCCTAGACTTCATCTTATTTTCCTTATGTTGCTTTTGATTTTATGCCTCTCCTTTTATTCATCTTCTTGATGACTTCCTAATTTTTTTTTTTCTCAGGTCGATTGTACGCGATGGAACGAGGATTGAAGATTCCTCAGAAAGAGCGCACTAAAACTACTAATGCACTTCTTATTTCGCTAATGAATCAGCTTGAAAAGGTATGACTTCTCCATTTTCCCTTGGAGACTGATCAATGTTAGGATTCTCTTGTAGGTTGGAGTTTGACCACTATCACACTAATGCTTTCTCTTCTTACTACAAATATACCTACTATAGTATTGAATCTTCTTATTGAAGGATTCAATCTCTGAGATATTGATTAAAAATTGATAATCCCTCCATCTCCTTTTGAAGTTTTACACTGCCTCAAAATGTTTGTCCATTTAAAAACCAAGACATGAAGTTTTATTAAATTCTCCATAGCGCTCCTATTTAATTATCATTGCATTTATTATATCCATTTATCAAAATTGTTTTCCTTTATTACATAAACCATACTAATGGGGGTAATTTTAGAAACAGGGTCTGAATCAGTGAGTGATTAATGCATTAACAACAATCTCTTCAAAAGGTGAATTTTTTTTTTTGTAAAGAACTTTGAGACAGGGGGAATACTTTTTTATTATGTTGTGATTGAGTCTCAGAAGGAAAACAAAGTCTATGATGATTATGAAATTGGGAAGCAGAGCTAAGACAACACTGAAGAGTCCACTGGAGTTACTCTTTCCACATAGAGGGCACATGAGTTGCAAGTGATGTTATTCCATTTGTAGTCGATTGTCAAAGCGGGGATAAGGCTGCGTACATTAGCCGTTTCTCAGATCCTGCAGTGGCAGGAGCCTGGTGCACTGGGTATGCCCTTCTCATGTTATGTCTCAACTTGGAAATGCAGTAAGACCTTGGAGAGGTGGTCTTGCCAAAGGAAGTCCAATTTTTATGCCATGGATTGAATAGGCTTTGTGCTGTTGTAAAGAGAAGAAAATGCCCAAGGCATACAGGTTTACTTTATGATTCAATTTTTTCAGCAGATATCATGAATAAAATGGGCTTAAGATTCTGTGAGCGATGGCCATAAAAATCCAGAAACAAATTAAAAAGATTTTCTTTAAACGGATTGTAGAAGGAAATTTTGAAAGTACAGAGAAGGGACCTCTACTAGTTGTTGAGATCCAACAGACAAAATTTGCAATTGTAGTCCATACCTTAA
Organism: Protea cynaroides; assembly: GCA_028583415.1. Lineage (NCBI taxonomy): Eukaryota > Viridiplantae > Streptophyta > Magnoliopsida > Proteales > Proteaceae > Protea > Protea cynaroides. The sequence continues at coordinate 69,396,097 of CM053269.1, read as the reverse complement.
TTGTGCTTTTTAATCAACTTTGGGTCATAGCTGTCAAGGCTTCGCCTAGGCGTGCGGGCAAGTCAAACAGATTAAGCGGTTGGTCGCCTTATTGTATCACGCCTTGTTTTATTATTTTTTTAATTTTTAATTAATACCGTTTGTAGCAATTTTATTGGATGTATAAAGTATATATATACATCATAATGCGTGGAATCATGCATATGTATAAAAAACAATAAAAATTGATGCGCTAACACCCCCTTTTTGTATAAATCCTCTTATTAAGATGTACCCTTAGGAACGCCTTGGGTATGCATTGGGTACACCTTAGGTACGCTTAGGCGCCCAGGCACTCAGGCACCTCTCCAGTGCCTTGGATCACCTTGACGCCTTGATAACTATGCTTTGGGTGTGCATCTTTGCAATGAAGTGGAGCCCATCAGATTTTATGTATGGTTCCTTGCAAAGCTTCTTCTCTTACAGTCCCTCTTTTTCTGGTAGTTCTTTTAGGGTTGTAGTGGCTATGGCATAAATGGAGGTGGGTATCTTCAATGAACTATCTTTATGTGTTGTATTGGGAATGGACTGGAGAAAAGCCAGTTGTTCTCTTTGATAGGACAAACTTTGTAGTTTACTTTGTTATAAGTTCAGGATGGGAAATTAAAATGAAGGTTGCATGAAATGGGTTGTTAGCATCCAACTTAAATATTTCACTTTGTTTGTGTGTACAAATGTTGTATATTTCCTAGTAGTTCTTTTAGAAGGTGAAATTTGTCCATCGTGATGCAGTATTTGGGCCAGCATCAGTGCCAAGAAAAGAAGAAGAAACAGTTTTCATGACATTAAAGCTGTCACAGCCAGTGTGATAGCCACCATGACATCCTGGGTTATTGTTCACATGCACTATTCATGCCTGGTTTTGTTTCCCTTAATTATTATTAGTTGTTAGTAGTTGGTTGGAATAGGGTTTAAAGTGTTAAACTAATCCAGTCCTTATTTGTGTCAGTTTTCTTTGTTGAATAAATTCAGCTACCCCCCAAAATAGTTTCGAAACATCACCTACCACCCACACATTTCAAAAAACATCAACTACCACCCAAACGTTTACCACCGTTAATCAAATAGATCCACTTCGTTAAACGAATTCCGTTAGTTGCTGATGTCACCCAAAATTGATTTTAAAATAGACAATAATGCCCTTAAGGAAATGTTAAATGATGATTTTACCCTCCTTCACTTAAGGAGGGTAAAACCCCAAATCCCAATTCCTAAAACCACGCTTGAGACCGTTTGCTTGGATTCATTCCTGATGTCCATCCTCGGAGAAAAGGTCCCTAAGAGCACGAAGCTTTTCGTCAAGAATCCACATGCTCCTTCCGTATCTTCGGTGAGGGTTTGGCTGTGATGGAACCAGAGTTTCAAACGAACAGAAGAAGCCCATGGGAAAATTTTCTAGGGATTGTTAGTTGATCAATATCTTGCGGTAAGAAGAAATTGCATAATCCAAAAGAAAACGATGACGATGATGCCGCTGTGTAGGACCTCCTCCAGAGAACACCCCCTTAGATTCTATCTCCATAGGAGCAGACAGTTTCACAGCAAAAAACTCCCCAATCTCTCTCAAAAGAGAAGCAGAAGAAAATGTAGACGACAAACCAGCGAGAATAGAGCTTTCTCCAAAAGGGCCACGTTTTGATTCGACGCCCAAAGAGGACGAATCTCTAGTAGAAGGCAGGTCTTCGAAATCCATCAAAGGAGAAGACGAGGACGGCCAGACCACGGGTTGAGTAATAGGGAGTCCCGACTCCAATGGTGGTGGTGGTGGTGGAATCGAAGAGGGAGAAGAAAGAGGAGATGAAGAAATCGGAGATTTCTCTTTGGGATCCATTGATACAACTGAGAATCTGGAATCAGAGACGAATAGAAAAAAAAAAAATTTGAGTGTGGAGTCTCATAAGTGATATGAAAATGACGAACCAGTCGAGTGAAGTGGACATTTATAGGTGTCGTTAGAGCTTCGCCGCCTAACTGTTCAATATTTTTCCTTCTGTGTTTGTCTGCAAAATCTCTTTCTACAATGGTTGATAGTTTTACAGAGAGAGCGGTGACCTTCATCTAAGGAAGGATGGAACGGGGAGAACGATGAGAGAGGGATAAAGAAAAGGAAATAATAAGGTTATATTAGTAATTTTATTAGTTTTTTAATATTTTCAATTAAAAACGAAAAGGGTAAAAATGTCTAACAGTGATTTCAGTCTCTTTCGTCAGTTACTTGGGTGTAGTTGATTTTTTTGAAAAGTGTGGGTGGTAGATGATGTTTCGAAACTATTATGGGGGGTAGTTGAAATTTATTCTTTCTTTGTTATTTCAATTTCCTAGTAAGCCTCATGTTACCTATATTTCTGCACTAACTCCTAGTTTCCTATCAACTGAACAATTCATTATTTATCTTTATTCTGTTCTTTCTTTTATATTTTGAATTCTAAATCTGAGATCGTTTACTTCCTGCATGTATCTTTAAATTCTGTTCTTAACTCATGTTATTTTGCTGTCTTTGTTTTTATCTTAAACTTCAGATTTAAACTCGGTCAGTCATTGTTAAGTTCTGCTTTAAGAATCAGTACTCAAGATCCATTTTTACATAGATTTTTAGGTGTTCTTTTCTCTTTAGGATTTTATGAAGTTCGTAATTTTGAATCTAGTTTCAAATTCTGATCTGTTTTTTTGAATTAGCAAATTTCAGAACATTACTTATTAATCAATCCAGATCATTGTTACTGCTATTTTTTAAATTCTCTGAGTTGCTAAAATCTGAATTGATTTCTGGTTATGGACTATCTTCTTGGATGTCCTATACACAGTAGGATACTTCAGTAATTCAAAATCCAACCCTCAGCTCTTCAAAATTTGATGGTATATTCTACTGCTTAATTATAGACCATTCAACCTAAGTTTTAGCCAGATCAGATTTTCTGATATTCTTTTATTTCTATTTTCCTGCAATCTGGTTTCTAAACCTGTCACTGTGATTCTGGCTCTAAAATTTCTGGATTCCTAAGGCTTTGGTGGTTTAGAACCCCATCACATCAAATCCTCTATAATTCTATTAGTTGAACTGTTTCAATTGTTTCATTGACAAAAAATCTGCATCTTATGCGATATAGATTCTGAATCTGAGGAATCTTCCTCATCTGGAAATGGAAGATGATGTATGTGATTTCAACCTTATACTTGTGTTTTTGGTAGTTTTAGCTTGTTTTCACATTTCAGAGGGTGCAGTGTTTAGAATGCACTCTGGACTGAAATTGGTGGAATTGACTTTAATCTAAGTTTATAAGTGAGCTGCAGTTTCTAATGAACTCCATGCGTTGAGGAGTGTTATCTTATTTCAATTACACTTGTGGTTGACTTATCTGTAGACTCTCTACCTATTTGGTGTATAAGTACCAGAATTTCTAGCCATTTTTTGTGGGAATGCAGGCGATGTAACTAGTTTGTCTTGACCTTAGACATTAACTTTTTATGATTTTCATGATTGATTCTTTTAGTTCTGCTAATTAAGATATCTGATGCCTTAATGCCAGGAATCTTTTGTGGCTTTTCATTCATAAACATTCTCATGCATTCTGCTTCCTTCCTTCCTATTCTATGATTATCTCCATTGCTCTATTTTTTATATTAGATTCATAGTGTTCATATGCCCAAATATGTTATCCAGTAGTATATGTGATCTTTAGATATTTTGTTATTTGTTCAAATCAGTATCTTCTTTACTGAAACGATCTTCTCCTGTATTGGTTCTTCTCACAGGATAAGAAGTCATTGCAGTTGGGCCCCGAAGATAATTTGTATGTGGAGGGATTTGCATCTAATGTTTTTTCGAAGGCAGATAAGCAAGACCGTGCTGGGCGAGCTGACCTGTACGAAAATCCCATTCGTCTTAATATGACAATTTTCTATAAGGTTTCCCTCTAATCAGTGTTTTAAAACCCGACCTGTTCATTGACCTCTTGAAAGAAAGGAGCCAGACCAAACAAGTTGACTGTTGATCTCAGGACATCATAATTATATTTTCGATAACATAAATCTTAAAGTTAATATGTTAAGTTGGTTGAAATGACATGGTTGAGCAGTTCAAACATCCAAGCCAAATGGATCAATGAATTTTTGTAATTGATCCTTTTTCTTTGGGTGGGGGGAGGGGGGTGGTGGTGGTTGAATTTGATCCTGCTGGAATAGCATAAGCTTTGAGTAGCAGGGAATGTTTGACCTAGTTAGATATTACTGGGTTTTAAAACAGTCTTAAATAGACTGTGTAGCCTATTACTTGAACAGTGACACAATTGATTCCTGCTGATTGGGCTACGTCCCATGACTTTGATGCCCTTAATAACAACACTATCTGATTTGTGTATTCCTTCTGTTAATCATGGCCATGCTAATGCATATGGATGTCCCCATTAGTCTTTAGTGAGCCCATAGTCTGATCCAATCAGACCTGCTTAAAACCTAGCCGGATCTTCCTGTAGTCTTTAGTGAGTCCATTATGTCGTTTAAAAAATGACAGCTGTTCTGGAGATGTTCCATAATTTGGAAATTAGCTACGTGTGGCAAGAAGATCCATGCATTGTTTCTTTTTTGTTGTATGAGTTATAGCTGATAGTGTATCTTTGTTGTTGCCCTGTGATTTTCCCAGATTCTTTCATTTTTTATGTTATATACTGCATTTTAGTAAAGCTAGTTACCTCTTGAACCTTTAACCCAGTTTAACTGCCAAAGTTTAAAAGATAGTTGCTAATGATAAATAAGAAGTTAGAGATTGGATGTATATCAGTGGGGTAAAAAGATTCCATGGTTGGTCATGCCCTTTAGTTGGTCTGCTCTGTGATCATTAAGACATTTAAAAGATTAAGTCTTATACTATTCCTTTATCACAAGTGCACTATTGTAGTTTTTTAATTAAATATGTTCCTTGTTACAGGAATACTGCAAAAACTTTCTATGCTGCAAGCATCTTCTTTGAGATTCTTAATCAGTTTGGTGAACTCCAGCCTGATGTGAGTTGGAAATAATATTATTTTTTACATGGTAGTTATTTGTTTTTCTTTCCCTAGCTTTTATTACTTATAAAGGGTGATAATTTGATCTTAAGAGTTTTTACTCTTTTGTTTTTGTTAGTCCTCTATAATTTGAAGAATCATGCTTAGTAGTTGTCATGTAACTCACTGCATTTATTTTGGAAAGGCTTAGTTGAGTTGTTAGTTGAGTTGAGCCACTGAGTTGACTTTGTTGACATTGTAGAATCTGTTGTGCTCTTGACAGCTTGAACAGAAACAGAAGTATGCTGCCTGGAAAGCAGCAGATATAAGGAAAGCTTTGAAAGAAGGACGGAAGCCTGAACCGGGACCACCTGGTGATGATAAAGATCTATCAATCCCATCAAGTACACCCACTGCTGCATATGTAAGCTTCTAAACTGGACAGTATTTTTATCTCAATATTATAATTATATATATATATATATATATATATATATATATATATATATATATATATATATATATATATATATATATATATATATATATATATATATATATATATATATATAATTTTATTTTTTGTAGTGAGCTAAGAAAGACTTTACTAATGAAAAGGAGAAACCTAGTTAACTAAGATAATATGGGGCTAGTTATAAGTGTGTGAAAAAGAGTAGGCGGTGGAAGACTAACATCATATTGATAAATGGTTTATTTATTTCTTTTCTTTTCTTTTTTCTTTCAAAAGTAGGAAAAGGCTGGAGAAACATCAAACAGGGAAAAAAAAGAAGGTAGATGGTTAGGCTCTTAATGAACACACTGTTTGCTTCTTCCTTGAAAATACTAACATGGAAGGAAATAAAGGACTTCCTATTTTTTGTGGTCTCAGTGGTTGTAGCTATTTAACACCTTCCAGTTTTATGGAAGATTCTGGTTTTCCACAAGTAATCCCCCCTCATATTTGGAATTTTGCTCTCACACACTTATTCTGCAAATCTGAACATAGTCATGTTCACTTTGAATCATGGACGTCATAATTTTTCTCATAATTTATTCTGTACTTTTTGAAAAGAAAAAGAAAAGAAATTTTGGTGATGACAATTTGGTAACAAGGAAGTTTGGTACCAAAAGTTGTAAAAGCCCATTAAGAATCGAATCCTGGGTAAGTGGGTATACAAAGGTTGTTGAATATAATAGAGGATTTTCATTTTGGATAATGTCCACTTTTGTTCTCATTATGTCTTGCAGAAACAAACTAATTCCTGCAAGAAACAAACTAATCCCTCAACCAGATTAGTTTTGCGTCTGTATTGAATTCTAGGGTCTCTATTTGTGGCATTTCAGTGTTTTGTGAGGAGTTATGGACAAATTACTGAAATCTGTCTGAAAGTTAGGATTTTCTGAGCATATCTGGATGAGTCTGGTATGTCAGGCAAGTCTAGTGCATCCTGGCATGTGTGAGTTTTTACACTTAAGTGACAATTTGAATGATCCCAGATAGCTTGGTATTTGATCCCAGTTGGAATTTCTCATGGTTGGAATTATTAAGTAGTATTTTAAAAGTTACTCTTTTATATTTGGCTTGGGAAAGCTGCTTCTTAACCTAATGGTGAGCCACTGGAAACACGTTCTAATATTTAAGTGATCTTCCTTTGCAGGATCTTGGACCAAGTGAAACCAATTCAATAAACCATCCAGTACCAGGAGCTGGTTCATCACCTCAGTTCCATGATAATGTCCAGCACGAAGCTTCTACAAACATTATGACATCACCTCCCTCATACCCAAATGCTGATTTCCCTTACAACGATTTCCACCCCCCACAACTTAATAGACAAGAAAGTTCTGCTTACTCTCAGGCATACCATCAACCCTACCCACATGAACCTCAGCAATCATTGCCAAGAAATTATCCTTCACATGAAACATCCTCTCAGTCTCAGCCCTACTCGTATGCCAATTTCCAGTCTTATCCTAGTTTTACAGACAGCAGCCTTCCAACTGCTCCAGCACACTATCCATCTTACCCCCAAGGTTCTGATGCTTCCTACTCTCATCAGGCAGTTCCACCAGTTTCAGGTTACCCATCTGCAGCTCAGTACACTCATAGTAGTGGAAATGAAAGCAACCATGCAGAACCTGCCACAATTGCTGCCCAGACTTTCCATTACGACTGCAACTACCAGCCACCACCTGAAAAGGTTGCTGAGGCACACAAGGCTGCAAGGTTTGCTGTAGGGGCTTTGGCATTTGATGATGTGCCAGTTGCAGTGGAGTTTCTCCGAAAATCTCTTGAATTGTTGACGAATCCATCTGCAAATCATTAGTTCTATTTGCGTTGTCCAAACTTGTAGAAATGTGGTTTCTAGCACTGATGTGTGTGGTTCCGTATATATGGTTGTGATTGATAGAAAATGATACAACTCTGCATTTTAATCCCCTCACATCCTGCACACTTCATTTGTAAATTGTAACACTAATGTTTGAGCATTGCAGCTTGCTACAAATGCCGAGGCATGCAGTTGGATAGGGATGGTTCATCTATTTTTCACATTATTTGTGGTTTTCTACAATTTGTTCCCACGTATGTGATGCAGGTGCCAATCGTTTCAGGTAAGAAGTTGACATAAGTTCATCTTTCACATGAGTTCCAGGCATCACGTCAAGTTTTTTTTTTTTTTTTTGGTTAATGACGGGTATCCAGACCTTTGGCCTGACTAGTCCTGTGGGCCAAAACTGACCCTACAACCGCATGGACTGGGTCATTTTGGGGTTGGATGAACCGTTTCACTTGCACCCATAGCAGGAAAGAACGTTACATCAAGTTATTATTTTTGGCCTGTGAAAAATCTATAAGTGGTGGTTTCAGTTGTACTTTATCATTGACTACTGTAATCAAGCAACTTGGGTTGACCATAGGCCAATCTTGATACAGGTTTGGTCCTGCCCTGCAAATGGAAGCAAGAGATATTCCAAGAGGGGTTTCTTAATGATGTAGTTCGAGGTTATTCAAGACCATGGAGATTAACTTGGAGACATCCTTTTTGAAGATAACTAACCACTGCTCTGGTTTCAGTGTGAAACACAAGAGCCAAGGACACTAACAGAGAATGCGGTTTCCTTGGGCACCATAAAATAACACAGTTACATATTCTGCATTTTTTTGGTTCTCAAACTTTAGAATAAGCACACTATCCTGCTCTTTGGGGGTTCTCATAGTCTGTTTGACAGCATTCTCGGTTTTAAACTAACTGAGAAGCCATGAATCGCATAAAATTGAAATTTATTTTTCCTGATCTTATTCTTTTAAACTTACATTTGATGATGGATTTTTAAAGGGTCAATACTGTAACCTAAATGTTATTAAATGGGAATTAAGAAAAAAAAAGAGAGTTGGAAAACAGAAAGATAAACATAGTAAAATGATTCTGTTGTCATGTTGATCTGATTTTCATTTAGTCTTCTTTCAACATAGTAACATGATCAACATAGTATTCTCCTGTAGCTAGTTTCTCCTCTATTTTTTCTTTTGATTCTTTCTATTTAACAGATGTAATAAGTACAAAAGCAAGAAACAATGTACTCCCAATCAAGGATTTTGTCATTCCATTGATTAGGAAAGTCACCATACCAATGTCAACAGTAAAATGTCAATTAACAGTGTTACCATGTCAAATGCCGTCAATCAGAAAGGAACACATGTCATCACACATATCTAGCATCTCAGTGGACGCGTGTTCTCATCTTAACACATCAAGCAAGGAACGCCTCTATGCCTTCATGCTGGTACAGGCGTGTCCAAATCCATTATCTTCAGATAAGCGGTATAATAGTTAGTCAGTTATACGTGTCAGCCACTAAAGGTACATTTAATCATGTTTCAAATGAGTCCTAAGGCAGTTATGATGAACATAGCCCTTGGATCTACATTAGGCGGCTGAAAAGCTCCCCTACATATGCATGACCCCCCATTATTGGGATCAGAACAGTTGGTAATGTGCACAGATTCCTGCTAAGCAATGGTAGCTCCCCAAGGATCTCGGATGGAGTCCCGAGATCTCTGAGATCCGCGTAACCGCAAGGAGATGTCCCCTAATCCAAGACCACTCCAGGCCTTTATGAAAACCCCTAAGCTCGAAGGTAAACGAACAACTTTTGCCGTATTTACTCTCATACTACAAAAATTATTACTGTCCCCTCTCTACTTCGAACTCAAATTTCTCTATTTCTGAGTTCATCCACTTATTGTCATTGAGCTAACTCAGGCATCGGAGTGGCCACAGGGTTATCCAATCCGTCCTTCACTGTCTGTTTGTTTTCTGTGACAGGTGTCACATTCAAGAGCCCAAATCAATTTCTGACAATAACAAGTAGTGCAATAATGAACCAAAAGATGCATTTTAATTCCTGTTGTACCTACTCTCACATAATCAGAAAATAATAACTTTTTATTCTTTGAATAACCACTGGTATAAAAAGTGAATTAATTTGGAAAAATCGACACGATTTCAGGTAAATAGATCACTCATTAGACTAATAAGCCGGAAACGTAAGAACAATAAGCAAGACATGACATGCTTAAAGAGGAGTTCAGTCACAAAGTTATTGGATTTAGTCATACCTTTATACCAACTTGCATTGCTGATGGAAGAACACCAACTAATTGTAGTTTTTTTTTTCTTCTGGGGGAAATAATTGATGTTGTTTTTTTATTATTACTTTTCATCTAATTTTGTTATGAAGAACTTCTTTGGTTTTTTCATTGTATTTACTCAAGAAACATCTTATTTTGAAATTCATAGTTTAAACTTTTCAAAAAACATCTTATTTTGAAATTGATAGTTTGAACTTCTTTGGTCTTTTCATTATCTTTGGTAATGCAATCTCTTAAAGGGGTGTCAATGGATTGCTCTAGATCGAATCGATGTTGGGTTTTATAAGACCTGATCAGAACACGTCTATTAAGAGGTTCGGGCTGGATGGGGTGCACTGTGCACATTAATGAGCCGGTTTGATTTCGGGTTGTAATGGTGCTTAGTTTATCAGGTTGTTATTGCGTTGGTTTGGACTGGTTTGGGTCAAAAGCCCAGCAGGAAACCCATTAAGGCCATCCAGAAAGGTGAAATAGAATAATAGTGAAGCTAGGATTTAATATTTTGTTTAAATCGACTTGGTCTAAGCCATTATTTGGTTCAGGCTCACCAGTTCGTTTTTTGGACCGGTTTTGGGCTAGCTTGGACCATAGATCAGACTCAAACTGGTAGGATATGTCATACCTCAACCTGAAACATGTCTGGTGACTAAGGAGGTGAATGGATAGCCGAAAATCCGGATCCGTTTAGGGTAATCTGAATACGAACTATCGGATTTGGATTCAAATTCGGATAGTTGAGATCGATTAGGATTTCACTCATACAAATTGGATTATATCCTATCTCTTTAAGTTAAGGGTGTCAAATTTGGGCCCGACTCGGTAGCACCGAACGAGCTGGTCCAATATAACCCGAACCCAGCCCGGAGTGAACCCTTAATGGACAGGTTTCGATTGGGCTTGTAAAGCCCAACAACGTTTCAGCCCAGACCAAAATCGGACCAGTTCAGCCCGTTAAGAAGTCCGAACTAGTCCTAACCAGTAATACCCAACGAACACCGGTAAGGTTCGTTAAGAAGTCTGAGCTAGCCTAAACCAATTCTTTTTATTGTTCAAATAATAACCAACTAACAAAGGATCTAACGATTCTAACTATGTAAATGCAAATATGCAATCTATTATCCATGCTTAGATGCCCCCAAAGACCAATAAAAGCTCAACCGCTTACAATTGTATTAAACATGAACAAAAAGCTCTACAAAAAATTTATTGTCGTGCAAAAATAACTACATGTGAAGGTAGTCTGATAAACCCGATAAACCTAGCCTGGACCGAACCTGTCCAAAATTAGTCAAATAAGCCTAGTCCAATAACAACCCGACACTGGACCGGTCCGTTAGTTATTATGTCCAGCGCAGTCCACCCCAACCTGAATCCTTAATGAACATGTTTTGGACTGAGCTTGTAAAGTCCAACACCTTTTTAACCGGACCAGACCGCCTATCCACACCCTCACTTTAAGTGTTACATTTATTGTTATTTAGGGACTTAAATTTAATATTAAAATAATCCCTTAAAACGCGGATTGGATATAATACAAGAATAAACGAAAAAGATATTAAATAATAAAAGGTACAAGTTGGTAACTACACGTTTCCTATTTTTCTCTTGGGCCATTATTTTATCTTTTAACAAAATAAGATCCATGATTTTTTCTGAGACTGGAGCCGTTAGTTTTAGGTTTCAATGAAAGAAAAAAATATGGAGAAGAAAAATGAAGGCAAAGGGTCTTTCTACTGTAACTTTTTTTTTTTTTTAATTTAAAGTTCTCCTTCTCTTCCGAAATCTCTCTTCCGAAATCTCTCCTGTAAAATCTAAATCTGGTGGAGTATTTATATTCAGAGTATTACTGTGAATGTGTTAGAGGGCATCAATGGTGAAATCGAAAGTTTGGATTCGAATCGGATTTTACCTGATGCCAAGTTAAGAATCAAAATCGAATTTGTTTTTCATTAATCCGTTCGGATCGGATTTGGATTTGGTATTTAGTAATCCTTTTAGAATTTGGAAAATAATACATTCTATTCGAATTTGATCCGTTTACTTTTCTACCGATAACAATTTGATCCAGATCGGTTTCGAACTAATTTGGGGCCGATTCGGTACACCCTGTGCTGGTTTAGAAACCACGCGGCCGTATATAAAACCCATATCCTTTTTTTATTCCCTACCCGAACAGGAAAAGCCCTAACGGGTTGAAACCTAATTGCCAATTTTCCACCCAACCCCGAACAGGAAAAGCCCTAACGGGTTGAAACCTAATTGCCAATTTTCCACCCAACCCGCAATTGGGTAATTTTTTTTTTTTTTTTTTTTTCATACCCGAACTTGTTTTAACCGACTAGATGTCACCCAGCCCGCAGAAATCCTAACGTTTTTTTTTTTTAGGTAGTAAAATCATAACGGGGCTCTGAAACCCTTCTTAGACCTTGCTTGTCGTTGCCGAGGTTTCAAATCTTAGCGCCGTTGCGGCATTGTCAAGTTGTCATCTTCTTACAAAAGAACGCTAGGGTGTTTGAAGCTCTGCAAGTAATCCTATAATGGCGCCTGGACTCAAGAAAGCCCCAAAGAAGAACTCCAGAGACGAACCAAAGCATCAGAGCTTCAAGAAAACCTCAAAGACCAAGCTGTCCAAGCACGAGCCAAAACAAGTTACTAGACGAGAGGCCTTACCCATGCTAATGGAAGACGATACTCCAGACTTTCCTCGAGGTACTACTGGACTTAGAAGATGCTATTATTTAGGAAAAAACTTGAACTTGCTGAACTGAGGAAGATTAGCATGCTTGTAAATTTAATCATTGATGTCTTGTAGGCGGAAAGAGTTCTCTGAGTAGACGGGAAGAGGATGAAGTTCGTGCCGAAGTTGACGCTGAATTCGAAGCAGAGGAGAGGCAGTTGAAGACGAAAAATAAGAAGCAGAAAAAGAGTTATCCAATGGAGGATGATTTGGGGTCACTTTTCGGCGGTGGTATTACAGGGAAGCTACCTAGATTTGCGAATAAGATCACTTTGAAGGTATTGAAATGCAAACACAGTTTGTTGTGTTGGTTAATTTTTGTCACACTTGCATTGTTCTATCTTGTGGTTCAGAGTTATGCTGCGTGGGTTTTATTAGCACCTTGCGATCGTGTTTATAGGAAGCTACAGACAAACAACATAAGCCTCAGTACCATCTCTCAGACACTCATCAATTTTTATGAAAACTTAATAATTCAAGGGAAATAGAGTGCAAAAACCAATATATGATATAAATGGAAGAAAAGATATGATACCCATTATATTCTCATGTTTATCTCAATCTTCGCTATTGCATTGCATCTTTGTGGTGGAAGCTGAATTTGGTAAATGTGGATAGTTGACACTGATAGTGATAATCATGCTCAATTTTTTTGCATTAAAAATGGGAGTCTTTTGCAGATGACAGTTGTTCACCTTTACTTTATGAATTGAGACTATTACGAGAAACTTTCTTTGTGTCATTTATTGGGGGCTCGGGAGGTTTCCTTCACTTCTAGATATGTCTATAAACCTCATGCCCACTGCTCAAGTAGTTGAACACCCCTCAATTAGGTTAGTATATCAACTAACAAGCATACTCCTAGTTTTATATCAACTAACAAGCATACTCCTAGTCATATATCAATTAACAACCATACTCCTAGTCATTCATTCTAAAACATGGTTCGGATCTTAATTGGAACATTCATATTTGCCAACGATGACCTCACACCACCAACTACTTGTTTGCAGATATCCTCAAACAAGCATAGATGAGGAACTGTCCCCATTCGATATATCTGACATGCCCTTTGTTCATGAGTTTCATAGAATACTTTTGTGCCACCGAAAGCGGATAATTGTATATGAGGAACTGTCAACGTTCAATATAATATGACAGGCCCTTTGTTCACGAGTTTCATAGAATACTCGTGTGCCACCGAAAGGGGAGAATAATAGATGAAGAACTGTTCCCATTCGATATAATCTGACATGCCCTGAACCTCCCACCAAATTTTTAATCATTTGGTCTTAAATGAATCTAAACTGTTAGTTAGCACGTCCATGTACAGGGTTTGCTTTCCAGGTTTACATCCTATAAGTGCTAGTGTGGTCCACAATGTTCTCTTCTTTCTATGGTGACTTCTGTTAAGATTGACATGCCCACCTAAACTGCCTATAAGTGATGAAGTTTGGATCCCCAAGTATCTAATTCGCTCCTCAAATGCAACATCGAGGAGGAGGGAATCATATATAACATAGGGATGCTGGCATCCCTTCCTTATTGTAAACCATGCAGCTTTCCCTGCTTTTTCTTTGACCAAGTGAGGTCTGATGTGACAAATGCTTAAACTCTTAGTGTGTTCCAGAGCTAAGGGCAATGTGTCTGGTCCATATGTTCCTCCTCTAAGAAGGATTTGGAGTTTTTTTGCAGAAGATCTGAGCAATCCGGGGATTTGATTCAAGATCAGAGAGTTGAACCAAGAAGGAACCTACCATTTTTTTCTTCATCAGAGATTTTGTAACTGAAATTCCAAATTAACATGCAGCATAGATTTTTTCCCCTTTGTATCTGTTAGTATCTGTTTAGCTGCATGCGTTTTTACATGATGGATGAATGATTTCTCATTACGTTTGAGTTAGCTTGGTTTGACTTATTTTTATGTCAAAGTATCTTGGAATAGATTATTGATTTTTACCCCTTAAGACATGTTTGGTGAATGTAATTGTTTTCTTTCTGCGCATTTGGTTGCCACCTCTTCTCCCCCCAAAGGTCTGTGTAAATCATTGGATTTTGGCATTAGCATTGGTCACCCTTATATCTCAGAATTTATCCTTGTTATATTGGAAAAAAATAGTAAAAGGAAATTCCTTCGTTTGTTTGCTGTGAATTAGTCCAAATTAGTCTTCATGAGTCTGATGGTTCCAGAAGTTAAAGCAGATTTTGTACTTATACTTTGGTTTCTATGTCAATCCACAGAATGTTTCTCCTGGAATGAAGCTTTGGGGTGTCATATGTGAAGTTAACCAGAAAGATCTTGTAGTCACTCTTCCAGGAGGGCTACGAGGATTAGTTCGTGCAAATGAAGCATCTGATCTTTCAGAGAATGAAGTTAAGGTGGTGTACAATGCTATCTGAAGGAATATGTCATGGATGAATGCTTTTTTTAATTTTTTCCATGGTTATGGACCACCAACCACTTTACTTTGTACTTCTCGTTTTTTTTCCCCCTTTCAGTTGGCAATATTTTTTAGTATACAATTTTTGTGTTGGATCTACTCTTTGTGTTACAATGCTAGATATATTCTAAATGTTTCTGTTTTCTTTTTAAGCAGGATAGTGATGGTAATTACCTTTCCAGCATATTTTACATTGGGCAGCTTGTTTCTTGCGTGGTTTTGCAAGTCAATGATGACAAAATGGAGGATAAGGGGAAGAAAAAGATCTGGCTTTCTCTGCGTCTTTCTTTGTTGTATAAGAGCCTCACATTTGATGCTGTTCAGGAAGGGATGGTATGTTGCTGCAGTTATATTAGAAACCCAAGTGTGTTACCATTTGTTTGTTGTGATTCCTTGCTCATGTGGATAGTTGTCAAGGCGCCAAGGCGAACTAAGGCGTCCGATTTTCCAAGGCGTCACAAGGAGGCACCTAGGTCACCTAGGCGATGTCTTGACAACTATGCTTATATGGTGTAGCACTAATTTCATAGGTTTCTAACAGTCATCTTATTAGCCTGGTCAAGGGGTCTGAAATGAGCGTTGTTTCACAATTCTTAGCGATGGTAGTGCTAACTAGTGGGGCTGCAATTACAGAAAAATACATACAATTTGTAATAGCTAAACTCAGAATCCTAAAATAGTAGAAGGGAAATGGATGCACATAGTTCTCGCTTTGCCATTTTCTCTTTATTTTAGACACTAAAAGTGCACAAAATCAATGACACTTACCTATTGTGGCTAGATCTTCAAGGATTTCAAATAAAAATCACAAAAAATCAAAGATCTTTGGAAATGTATGCTTCCTGGTTCCATTCCTTGGATTTCGGCTATTCTGATTGATTCCATCCAATTCCTGGCCAATTCCGTTTTGATCCGATCCGATCCCATCCGAATCAGAATTGATGGAGGTCAATCCATATCTGTTTCTGAGTTTTAAAACCATGCTTTGAAGAGGCTTCACCACAGGATCTGGCCTTTTTGAGCTACGTGGAGGACTCATTTGGTCAAATTAACCGATGGATCTGTAGGATCTCTGTTTGGTTGGCCAAGTGTCAAGTGTCTGGTCTGTACATAGTTATCACACCCAGAAGGCGACCCAAGGTGTTGGAGGGTCGCTGGACAGGTTAGGTGCCCACCTAGGCGACGAAGGGGCTGAGGTTTCCAAAGTGATTGGAAGGCGGTTGAACACCTGGAATGCTCCTGGATGTCTGGAAGGCTCCTAGATGCCTAAGCGTCGCCTTGGTAACCATGGAGGTCTATGCCTAGCGTATGTTAGTATTTTTTACACTTGTATTTTCCATGATCAAACTGAAGTTCCCCTTGAACCTTTAAAAATCAATTATCAAGCCCAGTTTCTAGACCTTCATATCCTCCCTCTTGTGAAGAAATTTCCAAACTGAAAAGTATTGATATTGATAATATGTTCCTCTCACGACAGGCCATGTAGGAAACATTCACCCAACATTTATTTGCTAACTGGATGTGATGCAGCAACACTTTCTTCCACTGGAATGAAACCGTATGGAAGCCCAAACCAAGAAGAATCTTGTCTAAACCTGGTTTTGGTCCAGTAGATATTTAAGGATATATTTATTTGGGTTATTATTGTAATTAGATTTTATTTTTTATATAGGAAGGTGAGATTTGTAGGAGATTTGGCCTTCCTAGTTTGAGAGTAGTTTGAATGTTGTATGGAGTTTTGTTTCTCTATATTTGCATGTAACCAATGAACTGATTCCTGAAGCGGTCTGTAGGCTGAGTGTTGGGATTTGGCAGGGGAACTCCTTCTCGCTTTCTGGATTCCAAAACCTTATTGTAAGACCAATGGTGTATATGTTAAATGAGAATTGATCTCTCTGTCTTCATTTCTTTTCTCCTGCTTTCCCATCTCTGTAACTTTTTTTTTTTTTTTTTGGGGGGGGTGATGGTGGTGGTTGAAACCAAAAAGAAATTAGTTAGAACATTGAAGGAAATAACCACAATGGAGAAGGCCACAACAAGAGCTCAGGTAGATGGAGAACTGGTTAAAATACAACTTTCATCTCAAAGATGAAAAAAATTTCCTTTCTCGATTGCCAAGGGACACCCAATAAAACAAAGACTAAATAAATCCGATTCCACAACAGAAGCAACCCCCATCTCGAATTATACCTGGCCCCCAAATGATCAAGAGAGGATTAAAAAGAGAAAGAAAGAAAGAAAGAAAAAGTTTAGGAAAGAAATGAGGAAATCAGGGATCAAGAGAGGTTCCCTTGTTGAAGGGTGTTTTCTCTCCTTGCCAGAACAGTTGCTTAATTTTTGGTTGGCACCTTTTTCATCTATATACTTCAATGAATAATAGGTTTTCAAAGGAAAATGTCTCTCTCACACTAAAAACTTGTACTTAAAGCGAGTAAGGCTCTTTACAAGGTATGGTCTGTTACTGTGTTTAGCTATGACCATTTGGAGTTGTATTTAACAGCAATAAACCACTTGTTCTCTTGTCTTAAGTTTCCATATTCATTTATCAACTTCTTAGAGTTTGAATTTAGATATCTGTGCTGTCTGATTTCTTATAACTGATGTTGAAGCATTCTTTTCCTTTAACTTTTTTTTTTGATAGAATACCAATTAAACAATCAATTTATGCATTTGCTGCCTCATCAAGGGGCCCTTCAGCCAAAAAAAATGATTTCACTTCACAAAACTGGATCGTGCCTGATATTAATTATTTTCCATATAACCACAGTCTTCAATTCAATTTAAGCATCTACCAAGGAATTAGAGTTTCTATGCTCTTATTGAAAAGAGATGACCCGTGATTGCATATGTACCTAGCTCTCCGAATTAGATGTTCCAGCTTCCAAGTTGAGAGAACCATGTATAGCCAAAGTCGATTTTCCCTCCACAATATGTTTGAGTAATATTAATCAACACACCTTGAATTACAGTCTTGCTTCTGCTGTATTGGATTGTGCCTTCCAATGGCCAATGGGACAAGAAGGTGCACTCGTTTGGTCTTCAAAACTCTTTAAATTCAGATGGGTTTGGATTACCTAAACTGCTTCCACCGAATTATTTTTTGATCTATTTGTCTGGCGGAGCATTCCGTTCATGCCTCACTACCTCGTGATGAGGTCTAGATCTCACCACTGCCCCCTGCCACCATTCTCTCATTATGTAAACAATATGAATGTTTATAAAGAAATCTGCTTGTTTGCTTGGGGTGCTGTCCTTTACCTTCTTCATTTAGATGTTCCTCTTTGTACTCCAAAATATGTGATAAGTAAAAACAAGTGCGGGAACTGTTGCCATGATTTCAGTTTCTACTGACCCATGTGCAAATTGTACACACCTTGTAGGCATGGCTGGAGGGCAGCTAGCTAATTACATTTATTCGACAAATGTTGTAGTTGCATGCACTGAAGGAATGTAATTGTTTTAATGAATGAAATGCTCTTGTTCTTCTGTACTAACATATGTTTTTATAATTTTTATCAGCAGATTTGATGGCTATAGTTTATGCCTGCTTCTTTGCACTGAAATATATGGTCTTCCCATCATTTCATGCCTTGCAGACTTTTCTCCTTATCTCTGATGCTGTACAATCTATTTGTTGTTCTGAATTAAAAAACGTGCAAATTATAGAATGACAGAAAATTTTGTCTCACTTTTGTGACTTGCAGGTCTTGACAGCATATGTGAAAAGCATTGAAGACCATGGTTGCATTCTTCATTTTGGTTCTTCTTCTTTTAGTGGGTTTTTGCCAATAAAAACCCAAACTGGTAAATATCACCCAGTCTTTGTGTTCTACTTTTGGTATGTAACTTGTTTCTTTAGCCAACATTTATTAATGGAGCGGATTCTTTTTTGATTGGTAGGAAAGGGCTTATATTTATATATTAATCGTACCATAAAACTGTACATCAAAGAGAGAATTTACTATTTTCTTCAATCTGTTGTCTATGTTTTATTTCGCGGTTTAACCTTCTTCCTTAGTGAGATAACTTGAAGGGGAAGATAAATGTCAGAATCTATTGACCAGAAATTCAAGTTTATCAGTAATGTAGCGGGAAATTTGGTAGATATCAAGGTTTGGACCCACCATTCAGTGGGTGCCTGCTGTGGTAACTCTGTAGTACCATAAGGTGGGTCTTTAGCCCCAAGCTGGTCCAATTGCCTCATGTGTCAAGGAACCTAGATCTAACATCCCAGTCTTGGGCCTTCCACATGTTATAACTGTTTTGCATTTTCTTACGTTATGCCTATACCCTTATAAGATTATTTAATATAATTTCCCCATTGTGTTTTATATTTTGGCATTTTTAACCCACTGATGACACATACCTGTAAAATCTGACCCGGACTATAAAATCTGACCTTTTTAATCCACTGATGACCTTTTTTGCAGACATTGGTGATGCCAAGATGATTACTGGGCAGCTTCTACAAGGGGTTGTGAAAAGCATTGATAAAACCCGTAGAGTTGTTTATCTGAATTCTGATCCTGATATAGTGTGTAACATTGTGGTATGTTGTGTACTTTCTCTTAATTTATCTTTGTTTGTATCATTTCATGACTTTGCATACTTTTAGCATGGGCTGGATTTTGTTCTCTCAAAGTTTGTTCTTATTCTGACATTGTATTTTATTTTATTATTCTTTCAGACCAAGGATCTTAAGGGCATCTCAATTGATCTGTTAGTTCCAGGAATGATGGTTAATGCCCGTGTAGAATCAACTATTGAGAATGGAATTATGTTATCATTTCTTACTTATTTTACAGGAACTGTAAGTTTCCGTTCTGCTTGATTTTCCATTATAATACAGTAGTATATGGATATCCTAAAACCTGAATAGAAAGCTGATGTGCTAGCTTTCTTCAATATTTTCCAGGTTGATATTTTTCATATACAAAATTCTTTTCCAGCCACAAATTGGAGAGATAATTATAGTCAAAATAAGAAGGTACTTACAGTAGCTTGCCCAATTTTTGAACGTTTATGCTTTATATATGATTACATATATAATTTTTTTTAAATCCTTAACAATAAGTGCTTGTTTTACCATAATATTCTTGGTTTTTGTTCTCATAAATGTTGGAGTTATTTGCTTAAATGTGGTATGCAATGGATGAACAGTCTAGTTAACGTATGGGATGGTGTTCGTTAAGTTGCATTGGAACCATAAATGCGGAAATATTATGACCATATTACATTGACACTATATGTGATTTATGAGTAATTCAACATGATTAAGTCTTTAAATGGTGATTTTTGAGCAGTACTTTCATGGGAGGCATAGATTCCAGAGGTCAGTGTCTCATCTTTTTTAGGCTTCTTCCACTTCAGATTCTCCCTAAGTACCTAGGACCTCATGGATCCTTGCTCATGCCTCCTAAGCCTGTGCTTATGGTGTAAACAAAGTTAAGTTGAAAAATGGAATATTGATGCATGTGTTAAGGTACTGTTAGTTGAGACAGCCTAAAGAGGGGCTTAAACAGGGGCTTTTGGCTAAAGATAAGGGCATTGAGACAACCCACTAAGTCCACTCAGGTTTGTTTCCGTTCCTAGCTCCGTTGTTTGTTTCTTAGTACTTATGTTCACCACTTGATCTTTTTATCAACTCAATTTAACTTTCCTGTTTAAAGCCACGTTTGTTGCCAACCCAAAGCCATTCATTAATTTTCTTTCCACTTCTTTACTAGTCAATTCTGGTCTACCCCTTGATCTTCACATTGTGTAACTCCTCCTCATCGGTGCACTCAGTGGCGTCTGCTGCAAATACCCATACCAACTCAAATGATTCTCCTTCAACTTATCTCCCATTGGTTCCTCCTAAATCACCTTGAATTTTTTCATATCTTACTTTTCTTTGCAAGTTTTTTCCAATTTCCATTCATACATGTCAATGTCTTCATATCATCTGCACGTATATAAATCCTGTTGTTCATGTTGGACATTGCTGCATCTAAAGATGAGGTTTGAAGGGATCATCTTTTCTTATTGTGGACAGTGTTGTAGCCTGTAAGTGGGAGGGGGAAGTTGTGGTCAGTGGGTGGTTGGTTTTTCAGTGAAGGCTTTTGTGGGGTCTGGCTTGGTGCGTGTTTCTTTTCTTCTATGGATTCATTCCTTTTGATCCCCTGTGTTAATGTTGTTCCATGTTTTATAGGTTGGGGCTTGGTTTCTTGATGCATGCTTTGGTAGTATTGTGGTCATCTTTTAACATTTTTCAAAGCATCCTTTTGTAAAGATTCCCAAATCATGTTCATTAATTCATGCAGTTTGCCAATATACTAATAGATGAATCATGAAGCCAGGGACCAAGATTCAAAAGGATCAGATTAGTCTGCAGGTAATGCACTCAATCAAGGAGAGGATTTGTGAAAGCAAGAGAGGGAAAATCTGGTTGATAGTATTAGGATTGGAGATTCAAAGCTGATATTTGATTTGGCAAAGATTAATGGGAGATTAATTTGTAAAAATATATTTTTAAAATAAGAATGGGAGAGGGTTCTCTGAGCAAGCCGGATAGACTACACTCCTTCACAAAGATTTCTTTATTCATTTTTCTTCTCTTCAAAAGAATTAGCAAAAAAGTCCATGCGAGGGGCGTATGTAACTCTTCTTGCTCAAAGATACTTTTTCCAATAAAAAAATAACAGTAGAGATAGACAAAATCGATAAACCAAAATGGAGTGGAGACAGTGTATTCATTAGTATGGAAAGAGTGACATTAGGAGATAAAGAAAAGTAATCGATTAGAACTGAAGCGAAGAGAAAATAGGAGAAGTAACATCTAACCAGACAGAAGGAAGTTTCGGACAAGATCAGAAATCAATTGGAGAAAAAAGTAGGGAATAAAGTGAAAATCGGTAAGGATAGGTGTTGAGTCAGTGGCTTGTACTAACTACTTATTCCTTTGAGGAGTTGAATTAGCAAAGTGGCTTGTGTGTTGCGTTTTACTTGGTTCCTTGTAATTGGTTGAGCGTTTTGCGGTGCAACAGTAGGAAAGGAGAAAATAGAAGATAGGTTACAGATTCTGTAGAGGAATGGAAAAGGTTAACAAGCCGCTCAAGGCAACTATAGGCTACAGCTGAAAGGCAACTTTGAAATCTTATATATTCAACAACTATCACGGGGGTTAGGGGTAATGGGTTTACATCTGTATTTAAAGAAGATTTTTTTTTCCAAATTGGAATCTTCAAGCCTAGTACTTCTAACAGTAGAACTCTTAGAAACTACCAAGATTAAATCTTTAAAAATAAAAAAGACAATTATAATCCCTCTTTCCATGTTATAATCAATGGGCCCCACAATCTTAAATTAAATAACTAACAGCAATAAAAGGACTATTCCGGATTAAAAAACTATCCTTTGTAACAGACCCATCGTATTGCTATCCTCCCTTAGCTCTGCTTTACAATACCGCTCGCTCTATGCTGATTGGAGAAAATCCAGACTGTCTGATTTGGATCTTTGGATGCTTCTGAATTACTAATGATCTGTGTGTCATGCTACGATCTCTTTTAATAGGTTATGGTAGATCATTCCAAGTTGTTTAAATGCTTTTTCACATATAACTTGTGTTCGACTGTTACTGTTCGTTGACAAACAAAAAATTTGATTGGTCTGTCCTTTTTAGTTTTTCGGCTTTTGAAGATTTTTTAAAAGTATGCTTTTACCTTTACAGATACTCTACAACTCTAACTTTCATTTCAAATTTGATTTATGGCTTGTATTTTTTTGCTATATTTTTTTTTCTTTATGCTTTAATGTATGATCAAACATTCTCAAGTTCCTTCATTTCTTACAACTCTTTTTTGGGATTTTGTATCAGGTAAATGCTCGGATATTATTTATTGACCCCTCAACCAGGGCTATTGGTCTAACAATGAACCCTCACCTTGTTCATAACAAAGCTCCTCTTTGTGTAAGTTCATTACTCTTGTGTGAATTATTACCTCATGCTTGTTTGTAATGCTGTATAAGGTGTTGCATGTCAAAGATGTTGCTATTTTCTCTGTTGTTGTCGATTATTATGAATCTTTTTATTTTATTTATTGATATTTTTTGGAGACAAAATATGCTACCATGTATGGTTATTGACAATATCTTATATACTCGTCAAAGTGATGATGTTTTTTATAGACAGCCTTTTTTTTATCTAACAGTTTTATTCTGATTTCTAGCATGTTAAGATTGGAGATATATATGATGGTTCTAGAGTAGTTAGAGTTGATAAAGGATTGGGCCTTCTGCTTGAAATTCCATCTACTCCAGTGCCAACTCCTGGTTATGTTAGTGTAAGTTTTCTCTGAAGTCTTACTGATTTTAGTTAATGCTATTTTTTTTGTTTACATCATGCATTGCCTTTTGTCTTGCTTATATATATTGTTTTTTTTATTGATCATTTTATGGTGATTACCATTTTTTATGGTGGCTTTTAGATATTTGATGTGGCGGATGAGGAGGTTAAGAGACTGGAGAAAAAATTTAAGGAAGGGAATCATGTTCGTGTTCGAATTCTTGGATTGAGGCATTTAGAAGGGATCGCTGTGGGAGTTCTAAAGGTTGTATTATGTCACCACCTCTACATTTTCTTCCTGTACTGAATTGGACTGTGCCTTTAAACGTTCTACTTTATGCTTCTTCCGGTGAACCTAGCAGATGATATATGGGAGTTTCTTTTCATCTTTATTTTGCACCTTGTAGTGTAATGTGGTGTAATGAATGAGAGATTATTCTTTTTCGAATAAAAAATTAACCATGAGAAAAAGAAAAGGTCTACCACATGGCTACGCTATACAGGGTCTGTCAGCATACTATAGCTATGCAAGAACATAGATGGAGAACCTACTCCATCCCACTGTTAAAGTAATTGGTATTGGAACCCGGATCGGTCCTGGCCGATCTCCGATCCAGACCAAAAGTCGCAAGTTGCCCTTTTTTTTGGATCAGTGAGTGAATCGGGTCTGTATTGCTTTATTTAAATACTTCTAGATGGTAAACACATGGCAAGCATGCTACCAGATGGTTGATAGATGCTACAAATGGGAAAAAATAGGAAAACAGTATTGGATTCAGCCGATCCAATCCAGTTGACAAATGTACAATAGATACCGATCAGAATCGGGATTAGTCTTAGCCGATTCCAATCCAAATCGGTTGGATGATTCGACTGATCTGATTCTGATTCTCAGTACCCTACTCCATTACAACCATACAAAATAGGATTCCCAAATCCTCTTAAATCTCAGGTATTGCAATCCTTCTACATTCCGCAGAAGAAAAAGCTGGGCAGAGTGATTATTGGTGCTTGATTCTATTAAATGATCATATGACTTTAATTATTGTTTTCAATGATTTCCATTCCTGGCCTTCCAAATGCATCAGCTAATTGCAGTATTACACCCAGAATCAGCATTCAGTCTTTTAACTCTCCCTTTTAAAGATGATCCACACTACATTCAAGTGTGAAGGGGTTTGCTGGAGCCAAATTCTGTCCCAAAGCTCCACTGAAAATGGAAGGAGTACAGTAAATGAGGCAGTGGTTCCACATGCTGGAAATAGGAAAGGCATTCATGCATTGATACATGATCCTTCAAGATGCATCAGTCTATATGATTGATACAAATCGATACTCATCTGCAGAAGAACAGAGGCACCTCAGCCAGAGCAGGAAGATAAGGAGGAGAAGGAGAAGAAGAAACTTGCTGGGGATTGCCAGAGTTGTGGTTGCAGTTATAGTCATGTTTCCAGAGCCTGAACCGCAGAGATTGCTTTCAACCAACCATGCCTCTCATGGATGGGAAGAAGCAGCACTTGTGGTTGAGAGTTTCAATCTGTTCTCAGCAATGTCTCGGCCACATTCTCTCTCTCTCTCTCTCTCTCTCTCTCTCTCTCTCTCTCTTTCTCTCTCTCTCTCTCTCAGTTTTATAATACATGGTCTCATGTAGTGATTTGTATGAGGGCTCTGTACACAATTGAATAGTAATGTTAGAAATGGAATAAAGATCAATCAAACTAAAAAAAGCACGTCTTAGACAGAACAATTTGTATTTGTCCTTCTCATCACTGAATGCTATTTATTGCTATATTAAAGTAATTTTTTTTAAAATTTAAGATGATCTTTATCTATTTATTATCTGTTCGTGTATGCTGTTAAGTTAAATTGAGAGTCTTCCTTTTCTTCTCTTAATATAGGCCAGTGCTTTTGAGGGATCAGTTTTCACCCATTCAGATGTCAAACCTGGTATGGTGGTCAAGGCGAAGGTCATTGCTGTTGAGGCCTTTGGTGCTATTGTGCAGCTCTCTGGCGGTGTTAAGGCACTTTGCCCTCTTCCACACATGTCTGAGTTTGACATTGCAAAGCCTGGGAAAAAATTCAAGGTCATTTTTTTACTATCACTTGCCTGTTGAGTTGGTTCCATTCCTTATTTTGTGAATCATTTGATTTCTGTTGTAGATACTGAACCTTTTTCTCCTGTCAATGTACAGATTGGTGCTGAATTGGTATTCCGTGTGCTTGGTTGCAAGTCAAAGAGAATTACTGTCACACACAAGAAAACACTTGTATGTTGTCTTTTCTTTCTTCACATCCCTCCTATTTTGTGTTATGACTGTCTTTACTAATTTAGAATCCAATCAAAGATATCCTGACTGCATGCATGGAGAGAAATACATGCTTACACAGTTACATGTATGCATCTATGTATATAGTACGTCTGAATACTGCATTGGCTCATTTTCTTTCTTTACCCTGTTGATACTCGCTTCAAATTTGGTTTAACTCTTAATTTCTTTTACTTGAAATTTTTTTTACTGAAAAAGCTTAGTAGGTGATTTAGTTTGTATTGTTGACTTTCGTAACCTTCATTCATCCATAGCTGTTATGCAACATGTATCAATCTTCTCACACAATATTGTATATTAATTGTGTTTTTTGTAGGTGAAGTCAAAGCTTGGAATTGTTAGTTCATACGCTGATGCTACTAATGGACTAGTAGCTCATGGATGGATCACAAAAATTGAAAAACATGGATGTTTCGTGAGATTTTACAATGGAGTGCAGGGATTTGCTCCTAGGTTAGTTCTCCACTCACAATTCTTTTGGTTCTGATTCTGAATATCATCTCTTT
This sequence comes from Protea cynaroides, assembly GCA_028583415.1. Lineage (NCBI taxonomy): Eukaryota > Viridiplantae > Streptophyta > Magnoliopsida > Proteales > Proteaceae > Protea > Protea cynaroides. The sequence goes on along the minus strand of CM053269.1, from coordinate 69,370,085 downwards.
CGAATTCAGTATATTTGTGGTGTGTCAAAGTAAAACAGGAAGTAGTAATAGTGATGAAGCAGCACGAAAGAGAGAAGAGAAGAGGAGAGAAAAAGAAACCATTAGGAGTTTGAATTACTCCTTACGTATGGAACTCTTGAAATAGAAATAATAGAAAAAATATAATATTGCCCTTACTAACTGATAACAATTAAAAGTAAATCCTAATTTAATTCAAAAAACACCCCTACAGTAACATAAGCACTTCAACGCTCCCCCTCAAGCTGAAGCATAACTATGCTCCAATTAGGAAAAATCAGTACATAAATAATCAATCACAACCAAACAGGTAGCAAACAAAAGAACCACACGAAGCCCGGTCGCATGAAAGAGAAGAACCGCATGAAGAACCATTCAGTTGCAACCAAAGTAAACATAAATGAGAGAACTCTTCATTAAGAAGATACTGAGATAATATAAGTGGCCAAGAGTACCACCGCAGGCAAGAACATTGCAACAACAACAATAAAAAGACCCAAAAAATTAGCAGTAGAAGTCATCAATGCAGGCTAGAATCTGAAATCTTCAACCAGAAAAACTCTATGCAAATAATAAAGGAAATCTAAAAAGAAAAAAAAAAAATTCAAAGAAGAAATTTCCAACAAGAAGAAACCCACAATAACAAGTTTTCGGAACAAATCCACAAGACAAGGAAGAAGTTTTCAAAGAAGAAACCCATAGTAACAAGGCTTCGTGAAATTTCACCCCAAAAAAAAAAAAAAAGGAAGGCTTCATGAAGTAAGACAAGCAAAAAATCCACTAAGGAAGACATGTAATAATCTTGAAGTAGGAAGACATGTAGAATCTCCATGAAGGAAGACGGGTAATAATCTCCACTGAGAAAAACTTTTAATAAACTTCTTGAAGGTTGACAAGAAGTATAATAATCTTCTTGAAGTAAGAAGTAATAATCTTCTCGAAAGAAGACATATAATAGGTGGTGACAGGTGACATGCAAATAATGCTTCAATGCAATAATAAGCAGCAACAACAGGTAACAAGCAATGCAACAGTAAACAGTGGTAACTAGTGACATGCAATAATCTTCAATGCAGTAATAATCTTAATCTTAACATGCACTTAATATTCACTAAGCTCCAGCAATAAAATTCAGTGGCTAAAACGGTAAAAAAAATAAAAGTTTTGAATCATTTAGTAAGGGACTAGGGAAAATCTGAAAGTTAAGTAAAAGGGGATAACAGCAGAGATTTTAAAAGGGAAGGGTTTTTGGGTAATTATGAAATTCAGGGACTTGTTTGTAAATAAGATAAACAGGTCTTTTGCCACCTTCGACCAAAGCTGGTAATTCAATCGGACTCTCTCCTTGGGTCCAATTCACACGAAACTTTAGGGAAAGGTTGGTAATCCCTTATTCTTCCAATTCCAATTAATATCAGACCCAGATGATGGAGATTAAAGAAGAGAGAAATTCTGCAACTCAAGTCTGGCAGTAAGACTGGTTAAGAGATGTTTTAAATTTGAATCTTTCACAACAGGAGAGAAATCTGGGATTGAGATTTGAGGGCTTGAATCGACCTAGGGAGGACACTGCTGCCCCAAATCTCAGGCCAGACAGAAATGGTTTGATGCGTATCGAATTCTCTTCTCAGTCCCAGCACATTTGCCTAGCAGGAGGAGGTGAACAGTAATGGATACCAAAAGAAGAGGAAACCAGAAAAGTAAGTGAAAAGGGAAAATGACAGCAAGGAGGAAAGAGATATCGTACCTGAGAAGAGAAACAGAGAGATCATGATCAACCAAAATTGGAAAAAAAAATCAAACCTGGATGGGTGAAAATAAAGGAATTGGAAGAGGAACAACCAATCGCTTCAGCCTTTGGCACCAGCAGCAACACACAAAAACAATTTCATCCCAATCTTCAGATGCAGCAGAGACAACAATGCTGGATGCACACTACAACGAAGATCCTTAATGCTCTCAAAACGACAACAAAAGTTTGAAGTCCCTGATCAATAGCACTCTGATACCATGTGACAAAGTGAAGAAGAAGAAGTAGCAGTGAAGAAGAAGGAAAGAGCGAAGTGGAGAGAAATAGAAACCATAAGGATTTGGATTACTCCTCACATATTGAACTCTCATTTATTAAATGAAATAAAAGCAACAACAACAATAATGCAATTACTTAACAGAACAATTAAACATGATTCTTAATATAATTCCCAAAACACCCCTACGATATATATGCACTTCAACCTATGGCACTGTGATATTTTGGGTGGTTGATCGTGGACTTTGTGTAATTATGCTTGTGCTCTTTTTTGAATTTAATTGACTTCAGATCTATACTTTACAAGCTTCTTGCTTTACTGTAATTGGGTTTTGTTTAAGAAGTTAAGCTTATTGTCTCTTTGAGAGAGATTTTTTGGTAGAGTTTTTTTTTGGTTTCATTTTGAATATCTTTCATCCTGCTAAGCAGTGTAGAATGATATAGTCTTGATGAAGCCCACAACGGTGTCAATAATTAGTGAGCTTATTCTGGTTATGTGTATGTAGACAGTATATAAGCCACATGACTGCATTCTTAAGTAGTGATTTGCTTTATCTATTCGGGATAATTGCTTATGGTTGAAGAACCAGAGTGCTTATTCTGTCCTATAAATGCCGTCATCTACATACTTGAGGTAACATAACCTAGGGTATAATTCACTTTACTGTAGAGAACCAACCACTGAGCCACCATGATTGTATGGTGTCTCCGGCATGTACTGCTGGCGGGCCAGGCAGGAGAAGACATTGTCTACAAATTACGATCCAATCTGTGAGTGGGCATCATGCTAATAAGCAGTGGGAAAGGAGGAAGACGAGCTATACTCCCCAAAGCCACGATAACCACCATAGCTGCTACCATACACATTGTTCTCTGACATGATGCCTCTGCGGCAAAGGATGGGCTTATGCCACTGCCCACGTCCAGTGCTGTCTGCTATACTCAATTCTCCCAGAGTGTCAGACAAGCTCATAGTTATTACAGTGTCAAAACGACCCCAAACGATAGAGGCCACCTAATTGCTTAGGTGTCGCCTAAGTGCCACCCTACTGTTTTTTAATTATTTATATGTATTCGATATTCATTACTTGTGATTATCTAATATTCATTATATCTACTTATCTTTCTATTAAAGATCAAACCACAAAGGCACAAAGAGTCAAAGACAGCAAAGCATAATGAACAATCATCAAAATTCAAACATTAAAGTATCAATACAAGCTCACAGAAACACATATCCAACAAAAATAAAAACTACCGTGTGTAGCCTTTACGTGAGGAGGATGAACTTTCTTTCTGGTCTGAATGGCATGATCAAATTGGCTCTTCCCAATGAATCTAACTCGCTCCGGGTCTAGCCCTCTGCCTTGTAATACTATTCTTGGAGGCCGCCACTGCTACTCCCCATCCCCATCAAAACCATCACGATCTGGCCCCAATGGTGACACTTCATTTGCCTTAGAATACTACTCTCGTAGGCCCCCATCGCCACTCCCCATCATCATCAGTACCATCACCATCACCTTCATCATTGCTGCAGTCATCTCCACAAGTAGATAGTGATGATGTGCGGATGTGACCACGGGAATGCAACCTATCATGGTCCTCGTCCTTGCTAGCAGAGGGCTTGAATGGTCGGGGTGATTGTGAGTGTATGTGATCGTCTGAAGCCATGAAAGCATCTACATTAGCACCCATCTGACTGGATATGTTGTGGTTGGGTCTTCCTAGGCTGATCCATCATTGTCTCAGCTCTATCCCTCATCCTCTGACTTCAATTGGAAAGTATTGGAGAGCTCAATTTGGGTGTTGTCATTCAGTTCCGTCTCTAGGATTAGATCAGCGAAAACATACTATGGTTTTACTCACAGCTGGATGCTGAACATGTATGGGAGACCACTTTGATCGCTATTTTTCTTAAATTCTTGTGTGCTCAACCAGCCAACATAGGATTGGAATTTTTCCTTCCACAGTTAAAGGCACTTATGGATTTGATTTAGGATAGGAGAATGATGAGCTGTCAACCTTGTGGTGATGACGGACAGCCCAAAATACCTAATGGGGAGATTTCCCAATGCGAAGCCTAATCGTTCCCTTGTCCTCTCCTAAAGAGCCTCAAAGACACTGGCAAAGAAGATGTGGGATTTTCTTATATTCACTGATAAGCCCGAAATAGCAGAGGAGGAGAGAACTTGAGACCCATAGTCCAAGGATTTGGAGTTTGCCTTTGTAAAGATTAAAATTTCACATGCAAAGATAAGGTGGGTGAGTTGGATGGCCCTGCAGTTGGGAAAAAAACCCAAGAGCTTCTACTTAACTTACAACTGCAAACTCCTCGAGATAGCTTCCGCAGTGAGGGAGAAAAGATAGGGGACTAGGGCAACCCTGCCAGATTCCAACATGGTTGCCAAAGTACCCTACAGGACCATTAACCATAGCCGAAAGGCAAACCTGGGAAATGCACTGATATGCCCAATTCACATAGGAAGAAGGGAACCTCATTTTTATAGCATAATCTCCTTGATGGGGCCCCTTATAATGCTGTCATAAGCTTTATGAATGTCCAAGTTCAATATTGCTGTTGGCCACTGATTCTTCGTGCTGAACCCCTTGACCAGCTCGTTGCACGAGAGGATGTTATCAGAAATGCTGTGATGCTCGACGAAAGCAGACTGATTTATGCTAATCATGTCATCAGCCGTTCTCTTTAGTCCATTGGCTAGGAGATTAGCTACAAACTTGTGTAGTTGATTGCAAAAAGCTATAGGGAAGAACTTCTGAATGGAAGAGGCACTTTCTGCTTTGGGGATCAGGCACAGGAAAGTCTGGTTGACCTCCTTAATTTGGCCTGAGCACTTAGGCAGTAAAGCTAGTCGACTAGGCGAGACCAAGGTGTTGTAACGGTACATCTTCCATAAGAGGATTTATATAAAATGGAGGGGGTTGGGGCATATATATATATATATATATATATATATATATATATATATATATATATATATATATATATATATATATATATAATGCATATGCATGATTCCATGCTTAAGTACTTTATATAGTTTAGTAACGATGCTACAAATGCATTTTATTAAAAAAAAAAAAAAAAAAGGCGCGAAACAATAAGGCTTCCAAATTTTCAAGGGCTGAAAACCCACCTAAGAGACACCTTGGCAACGTTGGCAAAGGCCTTTGTCCAAGATTGCCGCTCGTTGGAGAATACATTGACAATGCGAGCTTCTGGAATCTGAGTTCTGGCGAAAATGTATTGCAGCTGGTAGAGATCCATAAAGCATCAAGTATTCCGCTATTTCCTTCTTAATGTCTTCCACTTTGGTAAGGGGTCGTTGGAGAGGACATTGACAACGCGAGCTTCTGGAATCTGAGTTCTGGCTAAGAGGTATTGCAGCTGGTAGAGATCCATAAAACATAAAGTATTCCACTATTTCCTTCTCAATGTGCTCCACATTGGTAAGGGGCTGCCTTGTTTGGTTTTGAGGGAGAAGATGGTAGACTTGTTGTGGTGAGTTTACATAGACTTGGGGAAATATCCTGAATTGGAGTCCTTCCAGATTTGGCTACTTGACACGGGAAATCTTCTTGATGCGGAACGGAATTTAAGGTATACACCAAACTTGTAGGGATAGGAAAGGAATAATGAAGGGAAGGTGAATGGGAAGGGGATGGATTATCGTAACAGAAAAGGGGGAATTAGGGGTATTTTGAGCATGCTTTTTCTTCTATGAATTAAAGAGAAGGGGAGGGAAAGAGGGAAGGGATAGTTGATAGAGAGTTATAGAGGGATCTTAAAAGGGGAATCAAACAGAGGGGAGGGAACTGTAGCAGGGGGAAGGGGAAGAGAACTGTAAAAGGGGGAAGGAAAGTCGAGATAGAGAGTGAGAGGGAAGTGAACTTACGTGGGAGAGAGAGGGAACAAAGAGTTGAGAGGGAGAGGGAGCTGTGAGAGCCTTCTGCTTTTCTTTTCTTATATCATTACATAATTTCATTCCATAAAGATTTCCTTTAAATAGGCTTACAATCCTAATCATAAAATAACTCTAAAAGACCAATTAGAAAATAGAAAAAGCTGCCTATTATTTGAGCCTTACAATCCAAGTCAAACTCTGACTAACAAAAAGATAAAGATAAGAAGAAATACTATATCGTGGTCCATGTCTAATGGGGAAAGGCCCATGCCTTTAATATAAAGAAATAAATAACATAAAAGAAGTCCAAATCAAAACAAATTGGTCCATGCCTCTAATATAAGGAAATAAATAACACCACTAATAAAATAAAAGATTACAAAGATTTTCCCAATTAAAATTAAAATAAAGAAAGATTCCTATTCAAGTCTTGTGGATCCCGTGCTGCATCACTGCTTGAGGAAGAAGGGAAGAAGTGACTTTCTCCTCAACAGCCAAGGAAGGGTTGAGACCATCATACTGCAGTCTCATCTAGTGTTTTTGAGGTTTTGTCTACAATCTGAGACCAAGCTTTGGACGTTGTCAAAAGTAGAGCCATTCCTATGCTTGAGGGCTGATTTTCTTTAAGCTTTAGGGCAAGGGCAACCAGCAGGCAGTTTGAAGTTATGACAGGTTTGCTCAACGCATCCCTCACAACCTTTAGTAAGTCACCATGGGATGTCCATGTATCGAAAAATTTGAATGGCTTGAGCTTGAAGGAGACATAGGGTTGAATGCGGAGGACCAAGGGACTGTGATCAGTTATACTGGGCTTTCGAAGGAAGCTTCAGAAGAGAAGAACTCAGTAAGCTAGCAATCATTAACAAGCATTCTCTTGAGCTTCCAGAAGACCCGAAATTCCATTTCTCTTTTGTTGCTTGAAGTGTACTTCACTCCTGTCCATTTCAATTCTGAAAGGGCAATGGAGTCCAGACACAAGTTGAAAGCCACCACTGAGTTATTCATCGACACCTCCACCACCGTGTTTTTCATGGGCATACCAGACAACCTTGAAGTCACCAGCAATACCCAAAGGCTTGTCCCTTACGCCTTGAACTAAAGAACTCAAAACAGGTAACAACTTTTCCCTGTCGCTTGCGGAGTTGTAGCCATAAACCTCCATAACGAAGCAGCACATGGTTCTACAAATCTGCCATCCAGGAATGGAAGTTGATCGCTCTTAGCTTTTATCTAGTCTTTCTTTTATTGGATATTCTTTAATTACAATGCTTGACTATTTTTTCCCCTTTTCTGTTACTATATTCATGGTCTGGATACATTATTGCTATATTTAATTATTGGATTTAATTTATTAGATTGATTGAGTTTCTTCCATAACCAGATTTGAGCTTGGATTAGAACCTGGATGTGACGCAAGTTCGATGTATCATGTTGGTCAAGTTGTCAAATGTAGGGTTGTAAGTTCCATTCCTGCTTCACGGAGGATCAACCTGAGTTTCATATTATCTCCTATGAGGTATGCCAATGATAAGAACTTTTGTATATGTTTTTTTTTTTTTTTTATTTTTTTTGGATAGGTAGAGCCTCAAGGAGAGTTGAACTCATGACCTCTTCATTTTGAGGTGTTGGTCTTTTGCCAACTGAGCTATCCTCTTGGGGTAACTTTTGTATCTGTTGGCATGCACACTTTCTTTTGTTAATTTAAATATGAGCGGTTGTAAATTTGTATCAACAATGAAAAGCTAAAAGTACACCGGGAACTTATGTGGGCATTATTTTTAGCTGGAAAAAGAGGTTATATAGCTCTACAGTGCACTTTCAGTGCATGATTGATGCAGAGTATGAATTATAGGACAGAGTTCGAACTTTTATGGTATCCACTTGGGGACTCTTCTTGGTCATTCTATATGCATACATTGAAATAATCTTTCGTTTGGGGGAAAGGGTGTAATGGTACAGTTGGGTTAAACACTTAAACTTTCATTTGCTTTGCCTCTCTTGCATGATTTTGTTGTTTTATGGCTAGAAGTTGGATTTCCAATGGGTCCAAGTTATCTGAAGCCTAAGTTCATGTGAAAAAAGTTATGGACAAAATACTAATACCGATTTCTTCTTTAAGAATGAATAGTCTTATAAGAAGTATAGATTGTATGTTAACTCATTAGTTTTTGATGATTGTAAATGCCATGTTTTGCTATTTGTTTTGGATAATGCTTCTCCACTATAGAGGTTTGATTATTACTTAGAACTCCTAATGTTGTTTTCCAATCATATATGTGGCTGCCTCAGGTCTATTTTCTCTTTTCACTCTTCTGTTTTGTTCCATCATTTCATGGAAAATTTTGGCACTTTTATCGGAGCATGTGGCAGTTCTGAGCCAAGATTCTAAAAAAAAAAACTATCTGATGTTAATAAGCTGCATGAGCTTCAGAGTGATTTCTTAATGGTACCCTGGGGGTGGGGGTGTGAGATGTGATGATAAGCATGAAATGTCAGAAGCTTCTGGTCTGGTTGATCCATGATCCGTCATGCTTGTGCATTTTTGTAGTTCGGTTGCCCCCTCCACCTGGTGTGCATGCTGGAATGAATTTGTTGATACCTTAACTTCTACGTTTGAACCCGAATTACCGCTTCTTGATTCTTTTTATCATTATACCTTTTCACTTGTATTGACTTTGATCAATGATCATTATGCTTACTGTAATTATACCTGTCCTTTTTTTTGGGGGGGGGGGGTGTGTGTGTTTTTGTTTTGTGGTACTAAACACACATTCTTAATAGCAGGGCTGCTGCAGATGATATTGCTAAAGTTGGCAGCACAGTTTCTGGCATTGTTGAGCGTTTGACCCCACATGCTGTTATTGTACATGTGAAGTCAAAGAATTACTTGAAGGGAAGTATAACCATGGAGCATCTGGCAGATCATCAAGGTACATATTCTTCACACTTTGATTAACCTCGGCCTTTTGCTGTTGCTGGCTTGCTTTCTTCTTAATTTGTTTGGTATACTGTGTAGGGCATGCTGCTTTAATGAAGTCAATCTTGAAGCCTGGATATGAATTTGATAAACTTCTGGTGTTAGGTATTCTGAGAACTTTATTTATATCTTTCCCTATATTATGTATATATCTTTTCTCTTCTTTCCCCCTTTTCTGATTGGCTATGAAAGTTAGTTGAAAACTCATATATAGGCATACATAATCAAGAGGGAGAGACACTTCCATGATCCCTTAAAATAATAGATAAACAGTTCCACCAACTTTTTGCCATGTGGACCCATTCCTCTGATATAGCTCTAGTCACGTGCAAGTCTGCAATCTTTCTCAAGCAGTGACTAACAACCAGCACCAAAATTCTGTACCCCAACCCCCAATTATGAAAACCAGTGACCCTTAAAAGTTCCCCCCTACTTGTTCTTCCATAGTTTTTGCTTCTTGATGTGGTGTCTCCTCTCCCATTGGCTGGTTTGCAAAGTCAAGGATTTTGTTGCCTCTGTAAAAGGAGGGGGGGGGGGATAATAGGGAGAGTTATACTATGAAATTATGGGAGAGAGTTATTAAAACTTGTTGAGAAACTATTATTATGGAGAACCAATTTGGTTTTATGCCCTGAAGATCTACAACAAAAGCTATTTACTTAGGAGACTAATGGAATGATTTAGAGAATGCAATAAAGAACTCCATATGGTATTTATTGACATAGAAAAAGCTTGTGACAGTCCTAAGAGAGTTAATTTGGCAAGTGCTAGAGAAGAGAAGTGTTTTAAGCAAATATATGGACATAGTCAATGAAATATATTATAGTGTGGTGACTGGTGTAAGCATTATGGGGGATCAAGGTAGTAATTTGTAATTACAATAGGATTACATCAATGATCAGCTTTAAGCCCTTATTTGTTTATGCTTATCATAAATGATTTAACTAGGGACATTTAAGGTGAGGTTCCGTTGTGTATGTTTTTTTTTTGTTAATATTGTTTTGATAGATGAGATAAAAGCACTTTGGACCTTGGAATCGAAGGGTTTAAAGATAAGTAGAACGAAGACGAAGTATATGGTGTGTAATTTTGGCCACACAAGGACGGATAATGACATAGTGAAAATTGATGAAAGGGAGCATAGTTCAAGGTGCCGGTGGAAACCAGTGGTGCTGATTTAAACCACTGGTTTCGACCGGCATAACTCGGTTTTGAGCTGGGTCAGCATGACTCCAAGACTCGAACCCAAAAAACATCATTTTTTCGATTGAAACCTGGTCCAAAGCCAGGAACAGTACAGAGGAACAATACTTATTAGGCAACACTTATTTATAACTAATATCATTTAAGTAAAATTTTCTTTAATTTAAAGAAGCTTTTATTTAAGATATTATTCATAAATAAGCAAACACCCTCCATTTGAATCCAATAAAAATTGTATAAAATTCAAATTCAAAAATGGTTAAAAGTCAACCTTCCAGTTCAAGAACAAAAATCAGATTTTTAGGTGTGGGGCGATTTTCAACAGATGCTTTGATTGCGAGGGAATTTCAGACCTAGAAAGAGGATTATCTAATCGAATTTGACATATCGAATCTGCACAAGTTACAGATTTAGTTGTTTCAGTCCTTGTTTTCCAGATTGACGGCAGCAGTTGCAGCACATCTTCTTTTTTAATTTTTCTTATTTATTTCTTTCCCTTTCTTAGTTTTCTTACTTGTTAGAGTTCTATGGAACAGTGAGGTCCAGAGAGATGGAAAATGATGGGTTTTCGACTTCCTATATAGCTCTTCTATTGGTTATTAGGATTAGTCATACCGTCTGGCCAGTGTTTCTATTTAGTCGGATATCTTTATATCTGGGTTTTAATTATTTTTTTTGGGTATACTGATTTTACCTTTTATTCAGAGATATTATTTGTTTTTTTTAGTTTATGGATTAGATGTTTTATGAAGGTATTAAGGTATATCAATTATCAACGAGGTTGCAGATCTACCTTCTCTTTCTCTTTGGTCAATGAATATTGCCTCTGTTTTTCTGACTTCTTAATTGAAGGAATTGTATTCACTTATCCAATGTCTTGTTGATAGACTTAATTTTGCTTTTTTTTGGGGGGGGGGGTGTTCTCTTAAAAATATTCAATTCAATGTGTAACCTATCCCTAAACTCCAACAATCCTGAGGGCATAGTTGTCAAGGTGTTTCCTAGGTATTGTCCAGATATGTCCAATGCAATTAAGCATTCCAACCTGTTTTAGTCCAAAAATGATGAAAATAATGGAGAGAAAAGGGGTGGGAGGAGGGGAATACAAATAAGAAAGGGAATAGAGGGGACACCTTTTCTTCAAATAAGGCACCCTCCTTGGGCACGTAGCAACCCCCATGGTTAGCCTTTGCACCATGACAACTATGCTCGGGGAAATAGTACCTCATATGCCTACCTTTTTTTGGAAACTATGGATCACCATGTGGGTTATCTTCTGAAATCACACCTAATAGCAATTGCCGCCAACTTCCAGGATGATGTTGGCAATTCTGACCGTTGGATGAACAGTTCAAGGTTTGGATTGGCTATATATCAAATTTCAGCTTCAAATTTGTTCATTTACCCTCCCATTTAATGGCATAGGGCTCCATGAATGTCCATGCACCCCCTTTAGTCCTTGGCACCTTGTTCGTAGTCTTGGATTTTTTCTTAGTTTGTTTTTCCACTTCACCAACTTAGGTTGGGAAAGTTAATATGTGGGCAGGAGACCTTGGTCAAAACTCGATCATTAGCCCTCTCATGTAATGGCATAGTGATCCATGACTGTTGATGCACCACTTGTAGTCCCTTGGTACCCTATTCATAGTCCTGGATTTTTTCTTAGTTTGTTTTGCCAGCTGACCAACTTAGATCGGGCTGACCGTTGGCATGTGTGGAGTGGACCTTAGTGTACCTGAAACAAAATTTGGGGCCCATCGGAGCCTGCCACATCGCAGATATTTGATGTTTGGTGCCAGATATTGGGGGGACCTAAGTGGGTGTACATAAAGCTCTTCATAAATTAAAAGCCTAGCCTTTTTTTTTTTTTTTCCTCCTATGGCTTTATATTGAAAATTTCTTGGGTTTCCTTCTCCCATATCATAATAGTACTATCCGTCCTTAGGATTATTTGAAAATCCAAATTTGAACTTTTCTTGACGTGCTTTTCTATTTTTTTTTAATGTTATTTTGGCCTGTAGCCTAATTTTCCTGATTTTGCCAATAGGCCCTAGTCAGGGAAGGAATTCCAATACAGAGCTTGTAAGAATTTCCTGTCTAGGGGTGGCTTCCAACTGACTACTTATGCAGGAATTTCCACTCTGCTCCCTAACCAGACCCTTAGTATGGGTGCCCCAGCTCCAAGACATTATGTGGGATTGCTGTACCTATATTGTATGTTCTTGATGATATTTCATGGTTTTGTTGATGGTCCCTACCCACAGCTAAAGGATTTATGGAGAGATTTTGTCTAACATCTTCTCATTGTTGAAAGTTTTAGTTTCTTTTATTGATATTGTCTAGTGCCAAGGTTCAAAATCTTGGTGAGACGATGCTATTTTTTTTTTTTTTTTTCCTTGGGAGTTTCAGTTGGGGTGTCTTGGGGGTCAAATGACCATTGTAAGGCTTGATACTCTAGGGAAACTTTATTCTAGCCTACGTAAACATATGTAAACCATGAAATTGCAAAAATAATCACACATAATGGTTGTTTGGATTTGCACCCAATTTTAGCTTTATACACTGAACCTTGTTGTATACCTATTACCTGGGGAGCTGATACTTATTTTATTTGTCTAATTTACTTTGGATATTATTCATAAATAAACAAATATCCCATTTGAATCCAATAAAAATAGTCTAAAATTCAAATACTAATGGTAAGAAGTCAACTCCCCAATTCAAGAATAAAATCGCATTTCCGATTGCAAGCGAAATTTTCAACTTTTAAATGCTAGGGTTTACTCCAACCTAAAAATTTCATATCCTACAAATTTGAGATTGCTTGAATTCAAGTTATATTAACAGAGTTGCACTTGGATCAAATCTTATATGGAGTACGCGAATGCTGTTTAAAGTTGCTCTAAATGGAAATAATTTTTTAGACATCAAAACAGAAGGTTATTTTGGTGCATTTCTAGTTTTTAGTATTTTATTATAATAAGAACTATGAAATATTTAGATTGGAGAAATACCTTAGCATTTGAATGTTGAAAATTGGGCCTGCAATTGGTTTTTGTTCTTGAATTGGATAGTTAACTTTTTATCTTTTTAGAATTTGAATGGTTGCCTATTTCAATTGGATTCTAATGGGGGTTGTTTGTTTATTTATGAATAATATTTTGTGTAAATGATTCTAAATGATATTAAACTTAAATAAGTGTTGTTCCTGTGTACTGTTCCTTAGACTATTGTCTACATGTCATCAGGTCCCGGTTGAGAATAAGAAGAATGTTGAAATTATGCCTTTTATAAGCCTAGTTGGTTCATGGTCCAACCGAAACCTCGAGTTGGACCGAGATGAACCGAGATGTTAGATATAGGTTGAGATCTCGACCGAGAAAAGGCAGATTATGTGTCTCGCATGACTTCTCGTCTCAACCAGGTCTAGATGTTTGAGAAGTTCGAGATCTGGCGAGATTTAGAACCTTGTCTAGTACTGGCTTTTCTTATTTGCCACCTTAATTCTTTCAAAAATATATTGTAATGCTTTGTCCAAGTTTCATTCATCCTCTTATTAGTTGTGATACATTCTTTCTCTGTCTGGTGGTATTTATTGCCTTGTCTAGAAACTTTTGCTTGAAAGTGTACCGTGGTTACTCCTTTTGTCCTGTATATTTAGCTTTTGCATTTAGTCCAGATAACTCAAAGAAAGAAAGATGTAGTGCTTCTTTAACTGAAAGTTTAAAATGGGAGAAAGAAAAGAGAAGTGATAAACAGTGATTGTGTGTTGTAGACCTTGGAACTTCTGCTGTGAGACCTTCTATAAATGCATCACCTGTAGCTTAAGAAAGGGGCTGTGTTATATCCCAAACTAGAGTCTGGTAATGTAGGACATTAAGAGGAGAGTCATATTTGAATGGTTTAAGCTTTAGGTTTTAACAGTAAATGATTGATTGAGCTTTGGTTTAAGTGTCTGGGTGGTTGTGGAGAGAGAGATGGCGGGAGTGGGGTAGAGAGATTTAGTGATCAGTGGTATCTCATGCAGCCTTCCCGTATGGGAGTTTTGTTGAATTTTATGTTAAGTGCTAAACCCACTAAAACCTCTATGCGCCTTCCTCCATGAGGGAACTTAATAATAGCCTTCTTATTACTAGTTATGGGCTTACTAAGTTACTATTTCTTTTTTGGGATTGTTCGGTGGTTTTCTGCTTCTGGTGCTTCCTATCATCTGACAGGAGGCATTGTTTTTTATTTCATTCTGTTGGATGTGTTAATTTAGCTTGAATTGAAAGCTTTATGGTGAAGCCTTAATTTTTCCGCCTTCTATTTGCCTTTTGGTTTGAAGCATTCGCTGTCGATGGGGTGGATTGGCTTGTCTACCACATATTTTCTTCTTATTCTTCTTCTTCCTTTTTTAGTTAGGTACAGCTTCCCCTGTTTCATGTAAACCTTCTTGTGATCTTTTCCACATGCATGCATATGCTACATATGGTTTTTTCAGTTACTAGGTTCAAACAATTTTCTTGTGCTGTCTATTATCTGATATAAAATCCATTCTTACGGAAGTTTTGAAGATTGAAGATATAGCTCTCTTATAACCTGTGGGGTGCACATCATAAAAAATTTGGGTGGCAAGTTCTCATCATAGTTGTCAAGGCGTCGCCTAGGCGCCCAGACTGCCTTGGGTCGCCTTGAAAAATTGGGCGCCTTGGTCGCCTAGGCGGTCGCCTTGGTCGCCTAGGCGCCCAGTCAGGCCTCCATCGCCTTGGTTCGCCTTAGCGCCTTGACAACTATGGTTCTCATGCGCTTAGGGAAAGTTACCTGAGGGCTATTTAGATACTCTTGGGTTATATTCCCTTTCTGATTTTTCGGGGTGATGGTTTTGATGTCGTGTTTTCTTTCTCCCTTGTGTTGTGTGTGGTTGGAGTTCTAATCATTTGGTTTTGGGCCAAGTTCATCTTTCTATCCCCCTTTTTTTCTTTTCTTTCTATTCATCTTCTCCCTCTCTCTAGTTTTTTTTTTCTCTTAATCATCCCTTCTTCTGTACTGCAATGAATTTTCCCTTACCTGTCTGCCTCTCCGAAAGCTAGTAGAAATTTGTTTCCATGCAATGTTGTTATTATTTTATTTTAAATTTCTTATACATCTTTCTTGTGTCAATTTGCAGATTTAGATGGCAATAATTTGATACTCTCTGCGAAATATTCTCTTATTAATTCTGCGGAACAGATTCCTCTTGATCTTGCTGATGTTCATCCTAATTCAGTGATTCATGTAAGAATTTCTGCTTTCTATTTCTATGTCACTATTTGAAAGGTTTTCCAAGGGTGCAGACATTCTCTTTTGGGTTTAAATATTGCTTGCTTACCAGCCTATGCTTTACTATATGTTAGCACTTACTTGAATTAATTTGACTCAATCAGGGGTATGTCTGCAATTTAATTGAAACTGGATGCTTTGTACGCTTTCTTGGGCGCTTGACTGGTTTTTCACCTAAAAATAAAGTAAGCATTTATACGTATTACCACAGATTCTGTCTTGTCTTTATTGTTTTTAACGAAACCATCTTTTACTGTTTTGAAGGCTACTGATGATCAAAGGGTCAATCTCTCAGAAGCATTTTACATTGGGCAATCTGTTCGCAGTAAAATACTCAATGTCAGTTAACTAAGCTAAATCGGACATGCTGTGAATGCACTCGTGTCTTTGAGAAATTTAGGTAGCATGATTTCCACTTTCTTCTATTTCCAGGTTAATGGTGAAATGGGCAGAGTAACACTTTCGTTGAAGCAGTCTTCTTGCTATTCAACAGATGCATCATTTATTCAAGGATTTTTTCTATTGGAAGAGAAGGTAAAACAATAGAAGTCATATGTATAAAAATTATTCACATCATGTTCATGATATTTTTTCTGCCTTCTAATTGTATACACCCCCCTCTCTCCTTTTCCTTTTTTTGGTTTGTTGCTTATATTTGATCTATCATGGGCCTTGAGAACAAAAGGGGAAAAAGAACATAAAGCTGTGATTGTTTTTGCACTATATTATAATAATAAAATAGGCTGTAGATAATACCTCTGAAATTCAGTCTGGCCTTACTACATACTTTTTTTTTGTTGGGACAAGGGGCTTACAGCACTCTTGTAAATGACTGGAAGGGAAAAAAAAACTGTTATTCGTTTGACAACCAATGATTGTAGTCTAAGAAATTTAAGCTAAAGGATTTGTAGGCATAAAGGGATGGTTTGAGCTGGAATTTGTGGAATACAACAGACTTTGAAATATATAGTCCTTGATGGCTGTATATTTGTTTTTGATGTATTGACCAGTATGTATGTCATTTGAAACTTTGAGGTGTTATGGAAATATGCAACGAAGATCTTTGAATGTTCCATTTAGAAGGAGTGATGTGATTCTGATTGGAGGAACTAAAGAGAAAGGGGTAGGCTCACATTGACTCTTAGGAGAAGTTGTGAGGAAAGACATGCATGGTTTTGGACTGTTGATTAGTGAAAAAGGATCCATGTAGCCAGCCCCATTTAGTTGGGATAAGGCTGAGTTGAGTTGGGAGCTGTATATATGTCTTATTAAGTCTATATGGCATCTTTTCAGAGTAATTGGAGATCTCTTTCGTTACCAATCCCTCCACCCAAAATGGAAAAAAGTATGCAATATGAAGTTTCTAATATAACTGAAAATCGAAATAAGGATATTTTCCACCTTTGTTTCTGAAGCTGTTATGAATTTTTATGATATGTTATAGAACTATCCTTACACTAATTAAATAAAAACCGTGGTGATAAAAGTACTACAAATTATTTTATATATGCGACTGTTCAGCCTTAATATATTTTTCTTATTGAGGTTGATGATAATAGTATTCTTGGCTTACATTCAAGGTTCAAAAACTTGGTTTCAATACGTGTTTTATACTGGCTAAAATTCAAAATTTCGACCAAAACGTCCAAAATTTTGCAAAACAGTGGATTTTTCGGTTGGCACAAGGAATGGATTTGCTTACCAAAATCCGACTGAAATTTTGATTGAAATATTGCTTACTTGATGTACAGATGCTGACCAAAATGACAGAAATTTCAACCATAATATCTCAATTTTCTAATTTGGATGTCATTTCGTTTTTTACCTTGTTTAAAAAAAAAAAAAAACAAAAACGTTGCCGAAATTTAGAACTATGCTTATTTTAACTCTCTATACTTGCAGTTACTAGAAATTGGAATTTGACACAAGTAACTTGAATCATAGATCTCTGAGAGGATCATTGAGTTCTTACTCTTGCATGACCTCCTCCTTTAACACGATCTGTTTTTATTGGATGTGACCAAAATTATTGAAATTTTGCTAAATTTTGGAAAATATAAGATGGTTTCGTTTTGGACCAACCGAAATCTCCTAGATTTTGCGAAATTTTGCCGTGTGGTCAAACTATGTTTGTTATGAGCCTACTCTAGTGAGAATTTTGGCACGCATGTAGAAGGCACAATATATATGGCTACTCGAATAAATGAGAACAAAGAGTCATTAGGCCAAATGTTTCGAATTTCCCTTTCTGATATATGGGCTACCACCTAAGCATTGGGTTAAATGGTCCATCCATAAATAAACACCAATTTTCCCTCTTGCTACTTGTGGTCAGTGAACAGTGTTTGGCTACAGTGCATTTTTCTGTAAGATGTTTGATATGGAGTTGTGCAGGAGCTGAATATCAGCAGGATTATGCCTTTGAAAGAGTGTTGGCATGTTGGGTGGATCTCAAATTTAAGGGCAAAGCCAGCTGATTGTAGGAATTTGTCCAGGGCTGTCCTTCAGAGTTCTGGAGAAAGGGACTGTGGATTCTTTGGCACGGGGGAGCCTCCTGATCAGAATCATCTGATAATCCTAAAAGCCAAGGACAAGGAGTCTTGGTGGGTTGCTTCTTGCAACGGTGCTGCAGTCGAGACTGTTTGGTTGGGCTTAGAAGATCAAGAAATTGGGCCATGGATAGGTTCTGGGCCTTGGGATATATGTTTCTGGTTACTTCTGGTATTGGATCATAATAATAAGCCCATAAAGTGGAAGCAAAGTCAGTCCACGAGATTAGTAGTTAAGTATCTGTGTTAGATTAGGATACTTATTGGTTAGATAGGGTTCTGTTTTGAGTATATTTACTTAAGCTAGTGTGTGAGAGTGATTAGGAGTCCTTTTGTGAGTCTAGAATCTAGATAGGAATCTCTTAAGGTTCCATATATGCACACACCCTCATTATTTGAGCATGATTTTAAATAATGATCATGGTCATCAATATAATCATGATGTCTATCGTTCCTAGGGTTTTCCGGAATAGTGTTGGGATTGTTCACTCTAGGTCTAATGCCGTGGCCATTTTGACCTTGCTGCCCATTAGAATTCCGATTGGTTGTTTCAAGGGCAGTAAGTCTATCGGAGAGGGCTTGGATACTTTGGACCATGGGTTGGAGACTGGATGCCAACGCTTCATTATTAGCTTTTAATATCTCTTGTAATTGCTCAGATGTTATAGAGGTATTGGATGGGTTCAACATATTTTGTAATTTTTACCACTCCTAGTGGACATACAAGATTGACTCCACTAAGTATCCTAACCAGCACCTAACGGACGCTCTAACCTATGCTCTGATACCAAACTGATGTAGGCTAACCTAGGGTTTCTAGTTTACCCTACTCTAACACGACAAACTAACAGAAGGATTAAAGAAATAATTAATTAATGTGTATGGACTGTTATGGGCAGCAACACACATGACATGCTTACGAGATTAATATCATGATAACCACAAGTAAAAAATAGTATAAAACCAAGTAACATGATCAACTAAGCATTTATTAATTAGGTTTCATGTCATGTTCATAATAAACCATAGGTTAAGAAGTACTAATGTGCAAAAGATTTCAAAACTCCTAAAACTAACAAGATTAAATGCCTAATGATTAGATAAACCCATGAACATGTAAAAACAGTAACTTCCCAGTAATTAAAGAGATGAAATCCTAATCATAACATGCTAGATATGAAGGTTCAGCTGTAACGATGCTATCAAAGTGGCTGCCCACCTTAGTAAGCACTAACTTGGCATTCACTATGGCAGAAATTATGTAGATTATAGTTATAGCTCAACATAATGTACTAGAACAAAAAAAAAAAATCCTACAACAGGTTATCACTATGATAACGGTTAACAGAAAAGGGTGGGTATAAGAAACACTAAAAGAATTAAGGCTTACTGTGCTGTTAGAGTTACAGCAGGGATTCTTGGGTCAATTTCTTCATAACCAATAACCAAACAACGACAAAAAAGAGAGGGGAACAAGGGGTACTGCCAAGAGCAGTATGGGAAATTTCTATCTTGATTACAGGAGAGAAACCGAGAGAGAGAGAGAGAGAGAAGACTGGATGGCTTGCATACCTGATAGAGAAGGGAGAGATGGTTGCTATACCTGCAAGAGAGAGAGAGAGAGACGAGAAAGAGAGAGAGCACAAGAGTTTTTTTTTTTTTTCTGCATTCAATAATCATCTAATTTCATTAATTAAAAAAGAGCCTTTATAAGGCTTACAATCCTAATTAGAGTATAACTCTAAAGACTAATAAAAACAAACTGATGCAGCCCAAGTCTACTCCAGAAGGGGCCGAAAGTCTAAAATTGGGCCAGGCCCAATTGCTGACCAACCCACACTGTTCACGTGAACAGTGTTCACGGTACTGTTCACGTGAACAGTACCAACAGCAGATTTTCACTCTTTTTTATTTCTTTCCTAAAAATAGTGTTAGTTATTTGGAATTTTAATTGTTTGGAAACTAAAAACTTTCTTAAATTTAGTTTCCTAAAAGTGTTTAGAAACTTTCCTATTTTCAGATTTAGAAAGTTTTCTTTCCATTGTATTAAAACCTTCCTATGTTATAAGGAGGTTTAGTTTTAGTAGTTTTATCTCTTTCCTATTTTAATTGTAAGGATTCTCATTATAAATAAGAGGAGTAGAAGCTGGCTGGTGGTTAGATTTTCCAGAAAAAAGTAAAGTTTAAAACTTCTATTTTCTGGTTGAGTCTCTCAAGGTTGTGAGACTCAACCAATTGTTTCTTCTTCTTTCTTTGAGATTCTAAGCTTTGTTTTAGTTCACAATCAATCAATATTGGCTGGCGACACTGTTCTCTGCTGAGTATGCTAAAGTCTTGCTGATCTGCTACCAATTTCCATCGACATTAGCTGAACTATAACCAGGTCTGGGCGGTACCAGGTACAGCAGGTACAGCAGGCTTTCGAGACTCATAAGCCCTCTTTGCTACAGGACCTTAATTCAGTCCAATACAAAAAATCTGCAGAAAAAAGTAATGAAAAAAACCACTTATCTTGAAATCTAACCGTCAGAATTAGATGAAACTTGGTATGGATGACCTTTGTAATGATTGTGAACACCTTCTGAAGTTTGGGGAGGATCTGAAAGAACTATAGGAGTTATGAGTCTCGAAAGCCTGCTGTACCTGCTGTACCTGGTACCGCCCAGACCTGGTTATAGTTCAGCTAATGTCGATGGAAATTGGTAGCAGATCAGCAAGACTTTAGCATACTCAGCAGAGAGACAGTGTCGCCAGCCAATATTGATTGATTGTGAACTAAAACAAAGCTTAGAATCTCAAAGAAAGAAGAAGAAACAATTGGTTGAGTCTCACAACCTTGAGAGACTCAACCAGAAAATAGAAGTTTTAAACTTTACTTTTTTCTGGAAAATCTAACCACCAGCCAGCTTCTACTCCTCTTATTTATAATGAGAATCCTTATAATTAAAATAGGAAAGAGATAAAACTACTAAAACTAAACCTCCTTATAACATAGGAAGGTTTTAATACAATGGAAAGAAAACTTTCTAAATCTGAAAATAGGAAAGTTTCTAAACACTTTTAGGAAACTAAATTTAAGAAAGTTTTTAGTTTCCAAACAATTAAAATTCCAAATAACTAACACTATTTTTAGGAAAGAAATAAAAAAGAGTGAAAATCTGCTGTTGGTACTGTTCACGTGAACAGTACCGTGAACACTGTTCACGTGAACAGTGTGGGTTGGTCAGCAATTGGGCCTGGCCCAATTTTAGACTTTCGGCCCCTTCTGGAGTAGACTTGGGCTGCATCACAAACCAAATCATAAACCAACTAAACAACTAAAAAGGGCCCACCGCTAGGACCCACAACTCTAACAAACTAAAGATCCCACGTCTCCAACAATAAAACAAAATAAAACAATAAAATAAATAGAATCCTAAATCTACTAGGACTCTTAGATGTCCTCATCAGTTCCTCTCCTCTTAGCCGTCACTATTTATAGACAAAATAATAAGGGTAAAAATATAGGTCTAGGACTCCACGAGATAAGGAGTCGTAGTTTCAAGGTGAATAGGAGTTTCACATGTCAACATGACATGGACTCTCATGGCTAAAAGGATATAGAGAAGCAGTCTTATTCTAATAAAGAGAAGCAATCCTATTCTAATAAGAAGAAGATGAAAGGCTAGGACTCTAAAGAATGTATTCCTAGTCAAGTAAGAAGAGTTATGGTAGGCCACATGGTCTATTAATTAAATCGGTATTGGGCCTGATCACTAAACACTTAAATTCCTTTACAATAATATTAGTTAACAAGGCTGCCCTTCGGAATTTATGGAGAGAGGGACTGCAGGTTTTCCTGTACTAGGGACTCTGCTGATCTGATTAAAAAAAAATGCAGGTGCCTTAATGGGTTGCTTCACATATCCATCGTAATTGGAATTTTTTTTTTTTGCCGGGGGGGGGGGTGGGTGTTATAAACTGCTTTCATCTTGCAGTTTGGTGGCCTGTGTTAGCATACCGAGGGTTTGTGTGAGAAAGAAATTCATATTAAAATGAAAGGATATTTGAGAAGAATAAGTAGCGAGGATTTAAGGATTGGTATCAGAGAACTTATAGTTTTGGATTACCCAGTTCGCTCTGGTTTGATACTGATATAGATCCTGCAGTCCAAGCAATCAGGTATTGTCCCTTAAAGCCATCCTAGAGGTCTCCAAAAAATTGTGCTGATTTGGCTAAGTATTTATCTGATTTGGCATAAAGTTTTGAAGAATTTATTGGATGGATAGGATTGGTTTTGCTTCCAGCTCGAATATCTTGCTTTATTATTGATATCTTTCGAGTTTGTCTTCCTGTTGGTAGCTACATTATGTACGGATTGTTGAATTTTTGTTGAGGGTTTTTGGATACTGCTAATTGTCATCCTCTTTTCTAATCAATGAAAAAAAATATATTATTGTTGCTGATCAAAAAAATAAAAAATGGTTTTATAAAAATTAACATGTACAAAATTTAGACACATGCTGACATTCAGAAACTGAAGTGCTTTAATTGTTCTGCTCCATTACATTTAGTTCAGACTGCTAACTCTTATGCTATTTTGCTGCTGGCTTCTTGTTGATACTAGTTTGAGTGTACCGTCTTTTAGGCAATTCCAAACTTTTATTTGCAGTTGCTATTAGTCTATGTTATATATTGTTCTGTCTTGGTGACATAGTATAACAGTTCCTCTTTTTTCCTCTTTGCATTTGCAGTCCTTTCTTCTATGTGGTTACACGCCCTTATTGTTATGTTTATGATTGTTATTTATGGTTCTTTAGGTCATTATGGTTCATCATTTAGCCCTCTATATTTTTCCTTAATTTCTTTTAACTTCTGCTGCAGATTGGTAGACTGCAAGTGTCAGAATCTGTTGGCACTGATACAAATTGGGTGGAAAGTTTTAAAATTGGTAGTATTGTTGAGGGAGAGATTCATCAGTCAAAAGATTTTGGAGTTGTTCTTAGCTTTAAGGAGCATAACGATGTCTTTGGATTTATTTCACATTATCATTGTAAGTGCTTTTCTTACACTTTAGTGGTTCAATGTGTCATCCTAATCTTTTTGGAGGACTCATCTACAGTGCAATATATTGTTTGCAGTAGGTGGAAATACTGCAGAAATAGGTTCTGTTGTTCGAGCTGTTGTTCTTGACATTGCTGTGGCAGAACAACTTGTGGATTTATCTTTAAAGCCAGAGCTTGTTCATAGGATCAAGGATGATACTTCTACTCGCCAGACTCCTAAGAAGGTTGTCACCGGTTTACCATACTTTAGCAAAAAATTGCTTTCTTCTGTACTGTTTTTTGTATACCTTGTATAGGGTGTTGTGGTAGGATTATACCACAGCTGTACTCACATAACTTATGTGCATTTTGGGGCAATGAAAGTATGTCCTTTTTGTGCAGCTGATCCACCCCCATAAAAAAATCTCTCCCTTATCCTCTTCCCTCTCCTTCAGCAGAAGAAAGATTACTGCATAATTTCACCTTAGTGGGTGGAATCCAAAATTAAATTGAGATTTTTTTCTTTTTTCTATATTTGACAACTTTTGGCCTCTGTTGTGATACAACTCAACTTGGTCTGGAGTTGACTAAAAGAATTTATCAAGAATGAGATTCAAATTCATCATTATCAAATAATGGAATTTAGACATGATGCTTTCTTCAGTTCCCGGGATAGCTTAGGCTGTTGTGCATCGATATTTTGGTGTGAAACGATTTTCTTCCTTGACGTCCTGATGTCTATGTGCCTAACATGCACCAATTATTATTCCAGAAACTCAAAAGAGAACTGTCTACGGACTTGGAGGTACATCAGACTGTGAAGGCCACTGTGGAGATTGTGAAAGAGAACTACTTGGCAAGTATTTGATCATATAAACCGCAGTTTATGTTTGATCTGATGTAGCATTTGTATGATTAGTGTGATTTTGCATGTTCTTACTTCTTAAAAATGGCATTTCTCTGAGGCAGGTTCTCTCACTACCTGAGCATAATAATGCTATAGGGTATTTGTCCTTAACTGACTATAACACACAAAAGCTTCCTCAGAAGCATTTTATGAATGGCCAAAGGTGAGCATTGTTTCTGGTAACTTATTTTATAAGTATCTGCTTGATGCGTATTTATCCTGGCTTTCCTTGTAATTTTGAAGGTGTCCTGTAGATATAGATATACTTGTTAGGCAGGTGTTGGAGATGTGCTCTAACACTGAAGATATTAATGCATCTTGAAACTTTTAGAAAGAAATAAAATAAAATCTAATTTGGTTTGTACTTTCTTGGAGACCTGTATCTTTGAAGGTGCATGCTATTTAGGGTCTCTTTGGTATGGATTTCTACGAACCATTTCTGCTCTTGCTCAGAAAGAGGTTTCAAAATGGTTTCTGAGTCACAAAGAGTTGTAGTTTGGCTAGAACTCTCTCTCTCTCTCTCTCTGTTGCGCGTTGGAAGCTAGCAAATGTTTTTTGAGAAACTCCAGAATGGGTTGAAAGCCCATTCTGTGGAGTTGTACTCTTAGGAAGACAAATAGCAGATAGGATACCAAACATCCAATTTTGGGCTCAGAACAAATTCTGAGCCAGAAATGGTTTGTGAGAAACATATTAAATCTGTGCCAGAAATGGTTGAAGAATTGCCTGTCTGAACCAACCAAGAACCAAGTGTTGCAGTCAAAAAAATATAGGTGTCAAGCCGTAAAGGCGAACCAAAACGTTGGAGGCCTGACAAGGCGCCCGCCTAGGTGACCAAGGCGTCACAAGGCCGCCTAGGCGCCAAGGCGACGCCTTGACAACTATGAAAAAAATGGTACCTTGTCTTTTCTGAATATATCCAATGTCCCTTTTGACCACTTGGTTTAAGATTGGATAGGGTGGTTATGTTGACTGGCTGTCCTTGGACCTGGTCTCAAAACAGGCAGAGGACAGTGGGGGTTTCAGTCAGTAGGAAAACTTTGTAGCTCCCTTCTTTGATTATGCATGCTTTACTCTTTAACTCAAAACACAAAGATTTAATATGTTGCAGTGTTCTTGCCACCATTGAAGCTCTTCCAAGCCCATTAACAGCTGGAAGATTGCTTCTGCTTCTTAACTCTCATAGTGAAGTTGCAGGGGCCTCTAGTTCGAAAAGGGCCAAAAAAAGGTCTTGCTACAATGTGGGATCACTTGTTGAGGCAGAGGTACATAATTTTCTTAACGAAATGTGATTTCTTCGTTATGGCTTGTTATTTAGACGAATGCAATGGAACATGAACTGCATTTAACTTTTGTATGTCAATTGTTTTCGTCCAGATTACTGACAAAAAGCCTTTGGAACTGTCATTGAAGTTTGGCATTGGTTTTCGTGGGAGGGTACATATAACTGAGGTGAACATTTATTTGGGTCATTTCACCTCCTAATTTTCCTTTGGTATATCCTAGTAGTTTTTTTTTTCTGGCATCGAATATAAATTCTTCGATGGGGCAGGTAAATGATGACGATATAGTTGAGGATCCCTTTAGCAAGTTTAAAATTGGGCAAGTGCTTACTGCAAGAATTGTTGCCAATGCTAATAATCAGTCAGAAAAGACTAAGAAAACTAACCAGTGGGAACTTTCCATCAGACCCACAATGCTTTCAGGTAAGAGTCACTAAATTACTCATTTTGTTTCATTTGCATCTTTTAAACTTTCTGTCCTCTTAAAGATGCTAGCATAATTATATGTCCATGCCTATCCTGGAACATGTTGTCTCGTCTTTTTGAAGTTTTTTTCCTAGTAGAATTTATGTTTCTTATGTTTGTTCTAATTTCATAACAAATTCTATAGATTGTTGACACCTCCAGAAGGAACTTTTGATGCAATACTGTAGGACGTAGATAACAAGTATATGACTTTATGCTGCGACATAGTTGTCAAGGTGTCTAGGCGTGATATTTGGGGCTAGGCGATGAGGCGCCTTATTGAATGTTAACTAGGCGACCTGCCTTGGTGTTCTGGGCTTTGCCTTGGACGTCCTAGAGGCCTGGGCAGACACAACATTCAAAGCACACCCCATTTGACACTCCCACTGCTTATCAATAATATTGGAAACTCTTTTACAAAGTCTTTCTTTATCAGCAAAGTTGGATCATACTCTTTTTTTGGCCTCTTCCATTGCTAAGTATACTTCAGGCATTGCAGGATTCTTATCCCCATTCACAATTCTCAATACAATAACAAGGGGCTGTGATGCTCTCAAATAATCTTGCATACTATTCCAAAATTGATGAACACATTTACAAACTAGGCGATTGCCCAGGCCTTTAGGGCATCCATGGCGCTCAAGGCGATGCCTAAGCGACGCCTAGAGTACCAAGGAGGTTGCCTAGTTAGCATTTAATAAGGCGCCTTATCGCCTAGCCCTAAATATTACACTTCGACGCCTTGACAACTATGATCCCCAGTCTCTCCCTTTCAGTCTCAGTTTCTCTCTATTGAAATATGCTTGAGGGTATAATTCTCTAGGGTGAATGTTCGGCTAAGGATTACAATTCAGCCTTTTCTTTCATTCCTTTTGTATTCTTTCCTTATTGATGTATATTTCAATGTATAAAATAAAGCTTGGCTCTTGTCATATTAACAAGCTGATTTTTCCCTAAAATCACAACATGGTATCAGAGCTCGGTCGGCTATAGGAATCAACCTAGGAGCCCTCAAAAACCCTCTCGCTAGCTCTACCTCTCTCCTATTTGCGATCGTCTCTCCACTAAAAGTTAGAACTTGGCAGTTTCTCTCTTACCGCGAAGCTTTTGGTGGTGCTTTTCCACCACCGCCACTAGGGTCTTGTGCCCCCTTTATCATTCTGTCTCTATGGATTGAGGCTGAGTTTTGATTGTGAGTTTTTGCAGCATGTCCTAATGGCCTTTACTCCTTTTAGCATGTTTGATCTTACTATTGCATTTACTAGAACTGACGGGACGAGTTTTAGGACTCATGGTGGTTTTCCCTAGTTCCCTGCCAGCTTTGTCAAGTTAGACGAGCAATTATTTGATGTGGTCAAGATCATTTTTTTTTTAAATCTATTGATGCCTGTGGATATGCTGGTTACATTACTGACGAATCTAAGAAGCCAACTACTGCTGAATCATCTTAGAATAAACAGAGTTAGGAAAATTCCTCGCTTATGTCATTTCTTATCAAGTTGATGTAACCCACCACTGCTCGTGGCTATTTGTCAGTTGTCACAACTTGGACAGCGGCTAGAGCAATATATTTCTGAGGTTGGTAATTCTGCCCAAGTTAATGAGTCACGGAAGAAGATCCATGAAATGAAGCTATAGGACCTCTATTTGTTTCAGTATTATGCAGAGTTGCAAAGCTTGTGGCAGGAACTCGATTTATATGAGGATTTTCAGTCCTTTTGTTATACCGATGCTACCCAGAAACGGGAGGTCAAGCTTTGTGCGTATGATTCCTGGCTGGTCTTAATATTTAGTACGATTAGATTCGAGCTCAGGTTCTCAGTTGTGATTCTTTCCCATCTCTGGAGCAGTCCTATTCCCTTGTTTAGTTGGAGGATAGCCACCATTCAGCTATGTTGCATCCTAATCCTCCTGACTACTGTGCTCTCTATTCTGGTTCTAGTACTCCCTCTCATGAGGGTGGTTCTCTCCCTGGTGATTATTTTGATCCGATCAATGATCTAATCAATTGTGGTGAGAATTGCTGGAAATTGAACCGTTGATTGGGCAACCGTTGATGTGGTTAGGGTCATGTTCGTTCCACTTCTTCTCGTGCTCATTACTCAGAGACGGTTGAGACCGATGTTGCTAGTGCATCTTTTTCCCAGGATGAAATGTCTCTCCTTTGGCGTTTGATGACAAACCTGGAGCTGTTATTCTCTTCGATCTCCACATCTGCTCTAGCCACGTTTGATTTACACTCTACTTCCCATTTAGGTATTTCTTTTCGTGGTCAGTATGCCTCGGTTGATTCTCGTCCTAGGGTTTTTGACTCCGGAGCTACTGACTATTTGACTGGCTCCTCGAATGCTTTCTTCTAGTATTCCCCTTGTTCTGGTTAAGACAAGGTTGGAGTGGCTGATGGTTATCTCTCCTCTATGTTCAGGAGGGTTCCATTTGTTGTCTCCTTTTTATTTTTATCATTTGTCTTACATGTTCCCAAATTTTCTACTAACCTTCTATCTATTGGTAGTCTTACTCGAGACTTAAATTATAAACTCCATTTTTTCCCCGCATCTTGTGTTTCCAGGATCTGGTATAGGGGCTGCGGTAGAGAAAGTGGTGGTCTATATCTCCTTTGATAACGACGTCCTTGCTTCTGGGTCTATATCTACCGCACAAGCACATCACACTCATTCTAATAGTGTTTCATCTTTGTCTATGTTATGTCAATGGCACCAGCACTTGGGGCATCCTCCACTCGGCACTTTAGCTGAAGTCTTTCCTACTTTATGTCATCAATGTTATCCAAATAATTTTCATTATAACGCTTGTGTTTTAGCCGAGGTCACTCATACTGTTTATCTTGGTATAGGTAAAAGAAGTGTATTTACCCAAAAAAAAAAAAAAAAAGAAGAAGTGTTGTCCCCTTTTCTTATGATTCACTCTGATGTCTGTGGCCCTGCCTGTTCTGTTCTAATTTCTGGACATTGTTGGTTTGTCACTTTTATTGATTGTTATACTTGTACTACTTGGATTTATTTGCTTTGTCACAAAAATGAAGTGATTTGCTGGTTTCAAGAGTTTGACAATCTGATTTGGAACCAGTTTAATGTTCATGTAAAGATTCTTTGTATGGACAATGAAACTGAATATAAGGTTGGTCCCTTTTGGTTTTCTCTCTACACATGTCATTCTTACCAAACTAGTTTTGTTGACATGCCTACTCAAAATGGCGTTCCTGAGCATAAGAATCGACAACTGCTTGAGGTGGCTCGTTCGATGAAACCAAAGACAGATAAAGCAGCTAAACTATACTAAAGTAGCTCCGTAGTAAGGGAGAGGGAAGTTGCTATTTGACATGAATATGCCTCATGTTGTGTTTATAGAGTCATATCTCATTAACAGAATGCCTATTCGGGTTCTGTATTTTAAATCTTCTGTGGAGGCTCTTCAAGGTACCTCACTTGAAGGGACATCCTCTTTTATTGTTCCACTCAAGGTTTTTGACTGCACTTGTTTTGTGCGCAATCATCATCCGAATGGCAAACTTTATGCTCAGGCCACGAATGCGTCTTTATTGGGTACTCTGCCACTCAAAAGGGGTATAGGTGTTACCACCCGCCTTCTTGTCATGTGGTATAAAATTCAAACTTCGAAAGGATAAAAAGTCAACCCTCCAGTTATAGAACAAAAATTGAATTTTTGGGTGTGGGGACGATTTTCAACTTCCAAATGCTAAGCATTTCTCAAATTTAAAAATTCCATAAGTCTTATTATAGTAAAGCATCACTAAAAACCAAGAGTGCGCCAAAGTAATCTCTTATTTTAATGCCAAAAAAATTATTTTCATCCAAAACATTTTAAATAGAATTCACATATTCTAACAATGTTTGGCTGGAGCATAACTCCTTCAATATAATTCGGGGTTAAGCAATCTCGGATTTGTAGCATAGGCTGCATAGCTATCAAAATCAGCTTTCCAACAAATCTGAGATTGCTTGAATCCGAATTATAGTAAAGGAGTTACGCGGTCAAAACTTGTTACGAGTACGTCAATGTTGTTTAAAGTCGTCTGAGTTGAAATAATTTTTTGGGCATCAAAACTAGAGATTATTTTGGAGCAGTCTTGATTTTTATTGATGTTTTACTATGATAAGATTTATGAAATTTTTGGATTTGGGAAAAAGCCTAGCATTTAGAAGTTGAAAATCGTTCTACACCCAAAAATCCGGTTTCTGTACTTGAATTGGAGGCTTGATTTTTTATCCTTTTAGAATTTGAATTTTTATACTATTTTTATTGGATTCAAATGGGGGTGTTTACTTATTTACTTAAATGATATTAGTCATAAATAAGTATTGCCTAATAAGTGTTGTTTTTGTCTACTGTTTCTTGCTTTGGTGTCCAAAGTTGGTTGACTTTAGGTTGAAACCTGTCGAAAAAGATAGGTCTTGATCGAAACCATAAAGGGGTGGACCAAACCCAAGTCGAAACCAGGTTTCAGTCGAAACCTAGTCGAGTTGGACCCGGTTTTGATCGAAACCGAGTACTTTTTTGGTTCAACCCTTGGAGTTGTGCTGACCCAGCTCGAAGCCAATGGTTTCGATCGGCACCTTGAATTATGATTTGAACACCGTAGAGCATTAACCATACCATTCCAGGGAGATAGGAAGCTCATATCACATAGCATAAACAAAACCATCAGCCATAAAACCAACAATAGAGAAAGCCAACAATGGTCAAACCTGCTTGTGAGAACTCAAACAGTAGACGGAGAATTACATAGTAGCCAATAAGTGCTACGGAAAAATAACTACATAATCCTCGGGTTCCAGAAACCATAATCTGGATACGCACTTGATGCCATGCCTAGTTGCAAAACCCTGCCTTGGGATTACTATGGGCCCACCCAAGTGATAAACGGCTCAAAATTTACAGATAGTGGCAATTCAGTTAATATTCAGATCAGTTCAGTACTCCTTCAGGCATCGTAAACAGGAAGAGGGACCAGAAACAATTTTGACAAGAGGGAAAACTGTGATTTCAGCACAATAAGGACACCTCTCCGAAGGCAAACAGAATCTAGGTCGAAAGTGTAATTAAATCTGATTGGGTTTTTAAGAAATTAATTGTTCGTATACAGAACAGGATGGGATTTAAGTTGTTACCAGAATTTTGTTATCTTTATTTGCAAATAATGAAAAATAATGTCTTCTATCTCTCATTAGAAACAAAACATGAGAGAGCCAGCCCCTAAGCAAATTGATCGTCTCCTCAAGCATGCAAATCCAAAAAAAAATTTAAGGTTGGAACAGCTGAGGACAGACGTAGAAATCTGGTATTACTTTAATAATAAATTGCTGAAACAAAACTGGTGGAAGTTCAGGAACCAGTTCTGAAACTCTGGCTAGATCTTTCAAATGAGACAAGATTGATCCAGGTCTATTTGACTGGGAGCCACTCAGACTGGTAACAAGAAGGAAAGAAGAAAAGAAGGGAAAGGAGAAGAACAGGATGAAACAGTGATCACACCTGTGATTCGAGGCTGAAACTGAAACAAATCAAGGAGGAGATGAGATCAATTGAACGTCTCTAACGCAAGCAACCTGCAACCATCCAAAAAAGAAAAAAAAAAAGAACTTCTATTCATTCCAATCTACATCAGATGCAGCAGTAGCTCCACGCCATAACAAAGAGCCTTAAGTTGCTCTCAAAATGGCAATAATGGGAATATGGGATTGCACTCATGTGGTATCATGCTTTGATACCATGTGATAAAGTAAAACAAGGAAATGTAGTCATGGAGAAGAAGGAAAGAGAAGAGAAGAGAAGTTGAGAACGATGGGAGAGATTAACTCCTCCCAATCATGCAGCCTTTATTTATAATAAACATCGAAGAGTAAAATTACAATAATAGACTGACAAGAAGATAATTGGATTCCTAACTGGCTGTGAATTTAAACTAACTAAAACAAATGAACAACCTGTTATACTTTCTTACTCCTCGACTTGTGCTATTAGGAAAATGTTGAAAATTTTTGTGCCCCTCTTGGATCAGATGTTGGGGTTTGTGATTCAGCCCATTGCTGCTAATACTTTACTAAAAACAAATGCCCATAGCCATATAATACCAAAACGAGGGCCATTCTTGATGTATTATTGCGTTACTTTGACTTATAGAAGAGAAGAATGGTTCTTATTGATTGATTTTAAGAATCTAAGGTTACTGATTAAAGGCCATTTGGAACCTTTCTAGTATATAGTTTTTATTTGATGAAAAGATTATGAATCCATTAGGTGGGTAAATCAATATTAGAAATCACTACAAGTGACTGAAATTATGAAAATTTCTGTTCTGACAATTTTTAGTTTTTCCAGATTAGGCGAGTATGTAAAAATTTCGTAAAAAATATCATAAGGGGTGGTAGAAAGAAGACTAAATGGAAATGCAATGGTGCAAGAATTAATTAAAGTTGATCAGTTTAGCCTCTTAAAAAAATTCAATTAACTTAGCTGTATGTCTTACCGAGACTTAATATGTTAAAATGTGAATTTTTTTATTATGATGATTTATATTTCACAACATTAATTACCCCAATAATCTCTGTTGAAAACTTCAACATTTACTGTAATAAATTAAAATGATTCTTAATTCCTGCTTGAGAACTAGAGGATAGATTTTCTATGGATTATTTTATTTTATTTGAAAATTTTTGTTTGACTAGTATTGTTGATCTTCGCCTCTGAAATCTTGCAGTTTCTGAGTTCTCATAGGGCATTATTTTACCATTTTGGCTGATCGAAACTTCCATTTGTATCCAGGAACAGGGGATGTGGAGGGTGCAATTGCAAAAGACAGTTTTGATTTTTCAACTGGACAATGTGTCACTGGGTATGTGGTTAAAGTGGACAGTGAATGGGTCTTGTTAGCAGTATCTCGACATGTGAAGGCTCGTCTCTTTCTTCTTGACAGTTCATCTGAACCAAATGAACTTCAAGAATTCAAAAACAGATTTCATGTGGGAAAATCTTTCACAGGTTATATTTTCAGTGTTAATAAAGAGAAAAGGCTGTTGCATTTGGTATCACGACCATTATCTGTTGTCTCTAATGGAAAACTTGGTAATGAAATTGTTGACATGGATGATCCTGGAATTACAAATTCAAATGAAAGAGTTGCTGAGCATATACACAAAGGTGATATTCTTGGCGGAAGAATTACCAAAATATTTCCCGGGGTTGGTGGGTTGCTTGTGCAAATTAGACCTCATCTATATGGGAAGGTTCATTTTACTGAACTTGCTGATAACTGGGTACCTAATCCTCTGCTTGGATACAAGGAAGGGCAGTTTGTCAAATGTCAGGTACTAGAAATTGGCAATGCAGTCAGTGGTGCAGTGCATGTGGACTTGTCACTGCGTACGTGTTTAGAAGGCATTCGCTCTCAGAACTCTGTTGGACAAGTTGATGATGTGTAAGCTGCTCCTTCTCTGTTAGATTTCATTTGTTTTTTTTTCCCCTCTGAGTCTCTGACAGGGTTCATATATTGACTTTATTGAATGTGTATTGCAAATTGATCCTATTTTTTCAGTTTCCATTCTCATTTCCTTTGCCTACTTCAGGCATTGTTAATGTCTTATTAGCTTGCTAAGTGTTAATTTATGTACCATCTAAAATGAAAAAAATTCTTACATATTGTTAAACAGTGTACTACATATGCTTTTCATTTTGTCTGCGCGGAAAGTATTGGCGTTCTCAAACTGCGATGAGAAAACTTGTAGATTTTACCGTAAAAAAATTGAATAGAGGAGATATCATGTTCAGTTATGACAGCTGGGAATTTAAGCATTAAAGGGGTTAGTCCTGTTTCTGTTTTTCATCTTCTTCTTCTTCTTCTACTTTTTTTTTTCTAATTTTTTTGGTCGATGGAGACTAAGGTTGTGGTGAATTTTCTTTAGTTTTGCTACCTCAGCAAGGTGAACAAGCTTGTGGACGCCCAGAAGAGTTTGAAGGCCTTATTTAAATTTTTTTTTTCACGTGTCTTAATTGAGGGATTGGGATCACCCAGAAGAGATTTTTTCATTCTTCCTGTTTAGACTTAGCACCCATGCCTCGACACCTTGTATTAGACATGCCAACAATTGTGTTTTGAATAATCCTCACAACAGCCCCTCTCCAAAGAAAAAAAAAAGGTAAATTACACCCAGGGTACCTAATGTTTCAATAAACTGTACCAAAGGTATCCAATGTTTCATATAATGTGTTTGAGGTACCTAAATCGGAGTAAGGCTAACCAAGATGGGACAAAATTCCTATTTTACCCAACCTTCCCTCCTCTCTTCCTCTTCCCTGCCACTCCCCTCCCTGTACTATCCTCCCTCTCATAAGCCCTCCCCAACCGGCTGCCCCATAGTGAAAGCTGTTCGGGTGCTGGATCATCACAGGCGTCCATGATGTGGCTCCCTCCTCCTCCTGATGCCAAAACCTCTGCAATCTCTGAAACAATCAGATCTTCACCGAGGGATGTTTGGGTGAAGATTGTTTGAGGAGGCCAACAGTATTGAGAATCTGGAGTCACAAGAGTCTGATATGAGACTTAGGTGAGGTCAAAGTAGCATGGGCTGAATGACGTGGGAGTGGCTTGAAGGCGACAAAGGAAGTATCCAAGGGCAACGATGGGAGATTGGAACCGACTTCAACCTCTCAGGTATTGATGTCGGTGCTGAAGAAGAGGGTTTTGTTGTGGCAGGATTTGATGACATCGTCTAGCACTACCTTCCCTTGATCCCTAAAGAAAATGAATGTTTCACAAATCCACTGTGAGCAATTGCAAGCTCCCCCACCCGGAAATACTGATAACAGATAAACAGAGTAAACAGTTAAGCAAGTTAGGAAGAGAATTTGATCTGCAAACCCTAAAGACGTTATTGGGTTTCTGTTGTTCTTTTCCCTCTTTCTATTACAGAATCAGAATAGCTTTAAGTTCTTGATTTTCTTCCAAGATTGCAAATTGAATGAGAAAGACATCTTCATTATGCAAATGATATATATATTTTTTTCTTTTTCTAGTGAAAGCAAATGGGTGTTGCTGCAGGAACCTCCACTTGAGCATTTCTTTGTTCGCTCATCTGTGGAGCAGTTGGTCGATTTCGTTATAAATTCCTCCTAGGCTGTTACAGGCAGCAGTTGATTGACATATTCGAGTTCTCAATCAATTTCGTCTTATCTCCTTTCACGTTTGCTTATGATGTTTCTGGTTCTACTCTTCGTGGATTTGATATTCCTGAAATCATTTCCAA
Source organism: Protea cynaroides (assembly GCA_028583415.1). Lineage (NCBI taxonomy): Eukaryota > Viridiplantae > Streptophyta > Magnoliopsida > Proteales > Proteaceae > Protea > Protea cynaroides. Next base: position 69,335,122 of record CM053269.1, on the reverse strand, counting down.
TCTCTCTTTCTGTGACATCTTCGTGAGTTCTTTTAAGCTAATGTATCGCCTTAGAAGCACAGATAAACATGGCCCTTTTGAACTTGGCTTGAGGACTGCGCGAAGATCGCTTTGGAGCTGTCATTATTATTGGTGATGAAATGTAACAAGGAAACACAGATAATTGAAAATATGCTCAAGAAGCAAGTAGGTGAAGATCTGCTTACGATGTTAGAAAGCTGTGAAAAAGGAAGTTAGGGCTTCCCTGTAACTGTTTGGATTAATTGATAATCTTGTAAAGGCTCAAGATGATCGATCAGATACAGATCCAGGCACTGATTTAGAAGAGCCTGACCGTGGCGTGCTTGAGCTCTTAATGGGTTCCACTTGTTTAAAAAAAAAAATTTGTTCTGCTGGAGTAGGAGGTAGAAGTGGTTGAGATTTGGGAAGAGGCGGCTGTAGCGATGATGGTGAAGAGCTCGCGGAGGTTTCACCACCGGGAGGGAGGCAGCCACACCATGGACGCTTGGTAATGAGTCAGCACCCGAACCACATCCAAAAGGGGGCAGCCAGTGGTGGAGGGGTGATAGGGGCAGGGGAGGGGAGTGGCAGGGAAAGGGTGGAGATGAGAGAGGGTTAAGCAAAATTGGAATTTTGTCCTACTGTGGTTAGTCTCCGATTTTAGCTACCCCAAACTCAATATTTGAAACGTTGGGTATCTTTGGTGCAGTTTCTTGAAGTGTTAGGTACCTTGACTGTAACTTTACCCAAAAAATCAAAAACTTTTACAAGAATCATATAAATTCATGATTTGGATTATTCCCAAAAGCGAGGAGTTGATATCTGCCCAAAATCATCCCCCCCCCCCCCCAAAAAAAAAAAAAAAACCACAAAAAGAAAAAAAAAGAAGATAATAATCCTTCAGCTGCTTTTCATAGCAGAGGTGTTCAAATCCCTGCCTAAACTTGAGTAGTATTGACAGCTATCTTGGGACAATACATTCATTTGCTTATAGCAGAAAACAATCTTGTGGCTATTGCTTTCTGCAATAGTACATTTGCACGGTTATATATTTTTATCCAAATAAGCTTTTTGTACTGCTGATTCATAAGCCTACCCAGACAAAGGAGGGTTGGTGAATCAGGTTGGCAGCCAAAATCATGAAAATGAATGGCCAAAACCTTTTAGCATGAATAGTGAGCATTCTCTTTTTCCACCTCATTTTGTTGGAATAAGGTTAGCTATAAAAAAGAATTATTTTATTGTCATATATCTGAGGAACAAAAGGCTTCCTTATGTTTCTGGAACTAATTTATGGTTCTCTTAAATGTGTGGTGATGGTGAATGGCTATCTCAGTTTTAATACTACCTTGCCTGATGAGAAGCTGTCTGCCTGCCTGCCCAATATCTCAAAAATGCATTTCCTTTAACCATTATAAATGTAGAGCTAAAAAAGAAAAAATCTACTTTGTAAGGTACTTATCAGTGCCAACAGGTGTTCTTGCCTCTTATGCTGCGCACTTGGTGAATAGTTTATACAAGAATTAAAAGGGAAGTCTCATTGGCTTATCCATATCCAACTTGGAATGCAATCTTGGTATCAATTTCTCTTATATTAGATGAAGAATTATGTCAAATTCTGTGGCTCTGTGCTCAATTTTCTTGTATTAGTTGTGTTAGGTATATCAGCTAGTGCAGCTTGTTGGGTCTATTGTCTATGTGATTAAGTACAGGCGTATCTTAGTACATTGCGTATTTAATAATTAAGATATATAGTTGCAGGGTTGTGAGTAGGGGAAACCCGACTGTTTTTCCATTTTTTTTCACCATCTATCTCTCATCTTCTCTTTTCCTAGTCAGTAATTAGACAAGTTGTTTATTCTTGTTTCTTATTCTTTTAGGTATCTTGATGCATTTATTAATGATAAAATGTTTTTCATGATGGTTTTGGAGCAAATGTTGAAAAAAATTATTACTTTGTGTTTCCAGGGATTTCCCCAACAAGCGGGTGGAGAATATTGAGTATCTTCATCCTAATATGGTTATAAAGGTAGGATAAGTGTGCTATTCTGTTCCCTTAAACATTTCATAGATATTCTGTTCCAACTCTGCCTGTGCTGCTTTAGTTGTTTGAGGCTTTGAGCTCTTATCATTGAATAATTGGTCTCGTTTTACCAGTACTGCTGTGTCCATTCCTAATGTTCTATAACTTGTATCATTCAGTTTGCTGATATTATAGATAGTACCCAGCCATCCCCTTTGGCACAGGTGTAAACAAATTATTTTAGCTTTTAAGCATGGTTCTCTAGGTGAGCGCCTTGGGAGAGGAATCTCTACATGGGTTCCCTTGGTTGCTTTTATTTGCCATGTGGAAGCTTAGTTGGTGCTCAAATTCTGTAGACACATTTTCCATGTCAACCTTGACTGGTTGTAGCTTTTAGCCCCAAAGCATTATACCATGTGGCTAAAGCAAAAAAAATCAATTGTTGTCATTGTCAATATTTGAACAAGCAGTAAAAATATGTAATACATGGTGGGTCATTTGATTGAGTTTGATATGGTCTCCTATCTATCCAATTGTTTGAATTGCCACACCAGCCCTCTATTGATTTGATGGCTGAAAATACAAGGAGAGTCTCCGTTTGATGGTAGGTCATGGTTGTGATAGGCCAACAAATTTGACATGTAAACAATCCAAGGGTGTTTTATGTATTCAGTTAGTCGGTTAGCCCCATCAGCCGTCCACGTGGCAAAATTACAGCTTGTGTGGTTACATTGTGAAACTTTTGCCTAGCTTTTAAAAAAAATAGAATTTTTTAAAAATTAGAGAAAAGCCATGTGTACTCTAAGAAAGCTGATCTGTATTCAGTAATGGGATGGACCATCTGTAAAGAACCTATACAGAAAGCATCCTGGAACAATCTCCGCCAACCAGCTTTAACCTTTTCAAAATGTTTCAAATACAGAGCTAGTCCCATAGTTAATATCCTATGTGGAGTGCTTTGTTTTTATCATTCTGTTATTTGTGTATTATCACGTTATATCCCAGTCTTTCTGTTCTTTTTTCCCATCCATATATTTTTGTTCCAATTTATGCATGTAGTAGCTGTATTCCACCGAGTTGTTCAAATATGCCTTCATTGTGCACTAATTTGGGTCTTCAATGCTATAGGGCTATGTTAAGAATGTTACATCGAAGGGATGTTTCATTACACTTTCCCGCAAAATAGATGCAAAAGTTCTACTGTCGAACTTGTCTGATGGGTTTGTTAAGAATCCTGAAAAAGAATTTCCCATTGGTAAACTTGTAAATGGAAGGTAAGAATATTAACTTCGATTTATTTTGCAAAATTATCATTTCTGCTGTTTGTGAACAAGTTTGGTTGCAGGGTGTTGTCAGTGGAGCCTTTGTCTAAGCGAGTTGAGGTAACTCTAAGATCAGTGACTTCAAGTGGTGCATCAAAATCTGGTCTAGTTGATTTGAGTAGTCTACATGTTGGAGATGTTATTTCTGGCAGGATTAAGAGGGTTGAGACATATGGTCTGTTTATCATCATTGATCACACAAATGTGGTAAGATTGCATGTGGTTCCTTCCAGTAGTGTTTATTCCCATTCTTCAGTTGAATAGTAGTTACCATCCACAAATCGAGGGGCATGTGGAGTGGAACATGTTCAGATGTTCAGAAAACTACACTTGTATGATTGCCTGAGGCTAATATCCAATCCAGAATATGATTGCACACACTGATATTTACACTTTCTATTTGGTCGTATAATCAGCAGTTTGATCTTTAACACGTGATTTCTGGTGTTCAAACTCGTTTATTAGTGTTCAATTCTATCTTTTGCACCAACATCCTGATATTTTAATTTTGGATGGTAATTCCCTGCTATGATGTAGCCAGTATAATATCATTTCAACTCATCTAAGCTCTATTCCATCTAGTCAGCCACATGAAAATCCTATCTTGCCTCCTCTTTGTTTAGATCCATGACAACTGATAACACATACCCTTTTCCTTTTACACCATTTCAAGTCAAGTAACCTTCAAAGTTGCCCTTATCCATTTACCACCTCAGTTTGTTCTGTATTGTTCCTCATTGGTCGTTTATTGGTCTTCATTGCGTGTGACTAATCTTGTCAAAATGCCTGGGCTAGGCATTTGAATATCTTGGTGTTTGCCCACGTGGCTTCCTGATACTTGACAGATGGACTTTGGCCTGGGCTGAAACCCCTCGGCAAACCCACCAGTCCAATAGCCATATCCTTCATTAGTTTGATTCAAATTGCACCTGCAGAGAAGATATCTGATGTAGTATTGGTGCTGTACAGGTTTGGGAATCCTAGAAAGCTATCCTAAATGGATGTAAGACTGAGGAAGCTATCCAGCTCATATATCTCATGACACATGCAGAAATTCTAAACAAATACAGCCATAAATAATGAAACAAACGATTCATATGTGCAGAATTTCATGCTAAATAAGGAAAATTTAATAAAAGAAACATGATATATCTGTCCCGCGAGTTAGGATGCTGTGAATTAGTGCTAAAGCACTACCTAACTCCAAAGTCCAAAGAATGTCCTCAAGGTTTCCTTCTTGTTGGTAGAACATTAGTCAAGCTATTTGGGGGCTGAAGTTGAGACAAGATTGAGACATTTGGGACTGATACAAGGACTGGTTTTCTGTAAGAATAGAGTTTCTAAAGGAGTGGAGAAGAAAAAGAAAGAAGAAGATAAGAGAAGAAGAGGATTGATTGATTTATTGATATGTATCTTGGCTTCACACTATCTTGGATTCACTCCAAGAATTGCATAGAATCACTCATGCTGCCTAAAAGAGAGAAATATCCATGTTCCAAATATCTTCATTGATTTTTTTTTAATCATTACAAAGTGCCTTATCACATTCACACACCAAAAAAAAAACAGTTATTTCCTATAATAACTATTCATACAAGTACATATTAAACCTCTAAACAGTTAAAAAAAGGGCGTCCCAGTGCACGAGGCTCCCTCTACTACAAGGTCTGGGGAGGGCAGAATGTACACAGCCTTACCTCTAAACAGTTATTTCCTAAAATATCTACAATAGAACTACTTCAACACTTAATACCACAACATAATAACAACATTACAACCTACTAACAACATTACAACATAATAACAAAATAGTCTGGCCCCAAATAAAAGTACAACAACATAATTAAAAACTAGACATAATGATAGTCATCTAGCCATAATGAAGTGACATGTGGCTGCATGTATCTACTGTTTACGTCTCCTCTGATAAGTCCTAAATCCTTGAGTGATGTCCTCATCAAGTAGACCACCTATATACAGCATGTCTGTAAAAACAAATAAAATCTTGTGAGACTAAGAGAGAGCATTTGAATTAAGTTTTGCTCATATATGTTTTAAAAAAGATGTAAGAAATAAACATGACATTTATATAGCACGATTGGAAAACCATTAAAAAAAAAAATTGAAGTTGGGGAACCTTTTTTCCTTTGCCACATCTAAGATGAAACATGGGAATTACTGTAAATCGTATGACGGGACAATCTCACTTGTTTCCTTCCTAATTTTGTCTGAATGCATGTAAGATCCACAAATGGAATGATTTTTACTTCTATCTTTTTAGTGTTGCCTCATCCATTTCAACGCCTCAACTCAGCTAATATATTGGTTTTTCTTTTTTTTTTTTCCATATTCCAACATTGGGCTCCATACATCATGTCTGGTTTTTTAACATTTAGTATTTTTTTTTGTTTCAATTCTGCTAGTAGGCTTAAATGAACTTTTTCATTCTTTTGGTAAGTAATAATTTTTGGCTGCAGCATGTTTGGGGTTTGGGGGTGTTATTACTTATGCTTAACAGATTTTACACCTTATAGATTCCATATTTTACATGTGCAGCAATAATTATATGCTTTACACAGTTATTTTTCTTTATTTTTTTAAGAACCTTAAATGTCATTATTTTGATGACCATTCCTTGGTCCTTGGCCCAGGTTGGATTATGCCATCTTTCAGAGCTTTCTGATGATCATATTGACAATATTGAAAGTAAATACAGAGCAGGAGATAGAGTTGTGGCAAAAGTCCTGAAGGTAAACATTCTAGTTTAGAAAAGGGCTGTTTTTACCTTTGAACTAGAGGGTTGTCTAGTTGAGTTTTCCATATTTCTGGCTGGACAACGCTGTCTTTGTTAGCCACAGGGATGTCGCATGGCCAATCTCTGATGGGCCCATGTTCTTACCTTTGAACTGTTCATCAGATATCTGACCTCTGATAGGCCCATGTTCTGTCCCCCTGTATGCTTTAGTTGTATACTTGCTGTGTGTTGAACTGTTCTCTATTCTATTTAAGCTTCAAACATTCAAGAGCCATGAAAAAGGGCTTTCTTTGGTGACTGGCAGGGCCCATTGGCCTCAAACTTTCAGTAAGGAAGAGGGTAATTTTGTGAATATGTGGACCCATTCAAGTTTACCACCTGAGCTGGGACCTTGAGAATTTTCCGGTTGTTGGGCCTCGTTACCATATGCAGTTGTTCTGGAGAACTCCTTATCTTCGTTTTCAAGCTTTGGACTATTTTTTGGCCATGGTTTTTGGATAATGTTTTTTAGGTAAACCAAGGTTATAGAAAAATGCAAAAAATAAAAATAAAAAAATGTAGTTACGTGAAATCGGCAAACTGGAAAAACTAAGAAATCGCGGTGTAAAGTGACATTTAAACTGCTTGAGGTTACAAGCCTGAAGGACCATGTGTTTCACCACCTCCACCTTTCTCCATTTTCTTGTACTGCCACAAGAGAATACTTGTCTTATAATTGAAGAAGAGAAAGTCAGCTAGTGCTTAAATTTGCAATTTGGCATAGTTTGCTGGGATTGTCTCTAAATGTGAAGGGAATAAAAATACTAAAACATATGGATTCTGAGCTTGTCATCTCGGCTGCCATATGCAAATTAAATAGATAAATAAATAAAGAATAAGCTGACTGTAAAAGCTACTTTCTAGCATTCTATTATGTAAAATAAACAGATAAATAAATAAAGAAGAAGCTGACTGTAAAAGCTACTTTCTAGCATTGTGTGAGTACCTTTTCATACATGGTCAAATAAAAAAGAATCTGACTGTAATTTTCATCATTTTGACAGAGTTCCTAAACTTTTTCCAAGTTTTTTTTTTTTCCATTTTGATGCATGTAGTGTGTAGACTGATGCCTGCAAACATTTTTCCATCTCTCGAGGAACTGAAACTTAACTGAAAAGCCATTAAAAATCTTTGGTTGTGGAGGTGCAGCTGCAGCTGCTTAGTATAACTGCTATCCTCAATCAGAACATCAGTGGCCTAGACATTCAGTTGATTGGATGACCTTATTATACTTATTTGGCACAGCCAGTGAAGTACATACAAGTAGGTCCACCAGGATCATTTCATTCTAATGATCTTTTCCAAAAAATCTTATAGATGAGACTTATTTAATAAATGGTGCATACGCATTTACAAAAGTTTCAGTTCTGACTGCCGCTTTGGCAACATTAATGTGTACTTTCTGGAACTGTGTGATATGTTGTACAATAATTTGGCAACATTATGTTTAACATATGCAGTTAAGGATTCAGGTTAGTTTGCTTGGCTAACGAGGTTCTGGTGCTCACTTTATTCTTTTTTAATTTAATCATTAGGTGGATGAGGAAAGAAACCGAGTATCTCTCGGAATGAAGAGTTCATATATCAGGGATGATACCAGCTCTCATGTACTCTCAAATCAAAATAACTTTGAGGTCGTTGATGGAAATGGTGCTAGTGATGGTTCTCAAATTAGTATGCCAGAGGAAAACATCTTATGTGGGATCCAAGATGCTGAGGCTGTATTTGAAAGTGGAGAATGCCCAATACTTGCACAAGCAGAATCAAGGGCTTCCATTTTGCCCCTTGAGGTTGCTCTTGATGACATGGAAGACTCTGATTCGGATAATATGATTAGGACTCAGGAACATGTCAATGAGGCAGACACCCTTAATGAAAAGAATAAAAGAAGTGCAAAGAGAAAAGTAAAGGAAGAGAGGTCATTTCACTACTGTCTTTTTTTTCATTGAGGTTACTATTGGGGTTCAATATGTGTTGGGCATTTAACGTTGTCTTTCTGACATTAAAGTATTTTTTGTAGGGAAAAAGAAATTATGGCGGCTGAGGAGAGGCTTCTTGCGAAAGATAAGCCAAGTACTGCTGATGAATTTGAGAAATTGGTTAGGAGCTCCCCTAATAGTAGTTTTGTCTGGATAAAATACATGGATTTTGTTCTCTCTTTGTCGGATGTGGAGAAGGCTCGATCAATTGCTGAAAGGTATGTTTCTCAGACTATAGTTTTATCTGTCTGTCATTGGCAGGGTTTGCAACTTCTTTTGATTGTTCATTCTTGGCGATTAGTGCATTAGTGCAAGCCCTTAGAGACTTCTAATTCTTTTTTGTTTCCTTCCACTTTCTTGGTTTGATGGGAAAAATAAATTGGAATCTTCAGTAAGATTTTCCCATAAATTGAATAGAGGATGTTTAACAATAAGATAACATGATTGCAATGAACAAGTCATCAAGGCATCTAGGCATCCAGGCGGTTCTTAAATGCCTTGGTGGCTGGTCGCCATATTGTTCAAGGCACTCAAACAGAAAATAGGGGAAAATAAAGTTAAAAAATGAGGAAAGGGGACAGGAAATAGGGGGGGAAATAAAATGGAACTTTTAAAGGTGCACCTAGGCGTCTAGGCGGTTTTTCAACCCCTGGGCGGTTGGTCGCCCTATTGTCTCATGTCTTGTTTTATTTGTTTATTGTTTTTAATTAATGTCATTTGTAGCATTTTTATTGGATATATAAAGTACATATATACACCATATTACATAGAATCATGCCATGCATATGTATTAAAAACAATAAAGTTGATGCATTAACCCCCTTCTTTTTGTATAAATCCTCTTATTAAGTTGTACCCTTACAATACCTTGGGTACGCCTTAGATATGCCTACGCGCCTAGACACCTCTCCAGCGCCTTGACAACCATGGGTTAATGCCTACCAAGTCACCTAGGTGTTGCATAGGTGCCCGCTAAGCCACCTTGATTCTCTAGATCAAATGAGTTTCATTTGTTAAAACTTTAAAGATATATAATTCTTTAATTGTATATATTGCACCTAAATGCCCAAGTATAAGGAATAAAATTGCCCACTAAGTCGTCAAGGTGTTGCTGGCATCACTTTGGAGCCATGACAACTATGATTGCAAGTGTCGTTATCATAAATTTGATCGTTGAATTGAACAATGAAAAACAATATATTTGTTAAGCCCATTTATGGTAAATAGAAGATTCAGTTTCCTGCACTCATGGGGAAGGAATCTATCTTACCCATAACTTTCTGTTCCTGAACTCCTGCAGTTTCTCCTCATACTTCACTTTCAGTTGTTCTTGCTGAGTGATCAAGTATTATATTTTTCTAGTTTTTTTCCTTTGATATTGAATGAATGTCAAGGATGTCATCCAAATTGGTGATAAATATTTTGTGCTTTGGGTTTTTATCTGTATTCCCTTCCCCACCCCCCCACAAAAAAAAAAAAAAAATTTTGAGTACACTCTCTTAATTGCAGGGCTTTGAGAACAATAAACATTAGAGAAGAGGCCGAAAAGTTGAATATTTGGGTGGCTTATTTTAATATAGAAAACGAATATGGAAATCCTCGACAGGTGAAACTGAGCTTTTTTCACCCTATTCTCCACTTCATTAGATTAATATTGATTAGCAGTTTCATAACTGTAACTATCTTTTCAGGAGGCTGTCATGAAAATATTCCAGAGAGCCTTGCAGTATTCTGATCCCAAAAAGGTGCATTTTGCATTGTTGGGGTTGTATGAGAGGACAGAACAACATGATCTAGTGGATGAGCTTCTTGAGAAAATGGTTAAGAAGTACAAGCACTCATGCAAGGTATTTGCTGATTTTGTGCATCCAATTGCTAATCAAGAATTTCAAAACCTTAGAAAGTAAAGTTTTGGTGGATTTGTAGGTTTGGTTAAGGCGGGTACAAAGCCTCTTGAAGCAAGGCAAAGATGTTCAACCTATTGTTAACCGTGCTCTTCTAAGCCTTCCTCGCAACAAACATATCAAATTTCTCTCTCAAACTGCTATACTTGAGTTCAAGGGTGGTGTGCCTGATAGAGGGCGATCAATGTTTGAAGGAATGCTGAGAGAGTACCCAAAGAGAACAGATTTATGGAGCATCTATCTTGATCAAGTAAATCCTAATCTCCATTTTAAATGTGCTTTTGGCATCTTCCCTCTTTGCATACCTCCTTTCGTCCCTTGAAACCATTGCAAACTTTACAGGAGATTCGACTTGGAGATGTGGAACTTATACGTGCATTATTTGAGAGGGCAACAAGTCTTAGCCTCCCACCAAAGAAAATGAAGGTATGAACTCCTTCAATGAATGATTTTTATCTCTCGCTCTCTCATTTTTTTTGAGTCCTTTGGTGACACCTTTTATCGTTTGGGCATTTAGTTTTTATTCAAGAAGTATCTCGAGTATGAGAAATCTAACGGGGATGAAGAACGAGTGGAATATGTCAAGAGGAAAGCAATGGAGTACGTGGAGAGCTCACTCACTTGATCTTGAATGGTCCTCTGAATTGGGGGAAGTAAAGTTCCTGATCACAAGCTAGGTGGCTCCAGATGAGGCTGTGTACATAGTAGAGATCAGTTAGTAATTAGTGTTTGGAGTTTCAAGTTTTGACGGGCCAAGGCATAGCAATCCCATCATCAGGTTTGTACGGAGATATTACCTGCATGAAAACAATATTTTTGTGCTGCATTACATGATTTTTCAGGCCACTGTTATGGAAGAAAACAATATGAATTGAAACAAATTTGATGGCGATATTAGATGCCTCCATCGAAATTAACTGTACCCTGATGTGTATATAATATGTATCTGCAAACCTAAAATTTTCAAGTGCATCATAATTTCAAATTATTTTTTCTTTGTGATAGTTGCCATGCATATTGTTAGCCTGGTTAATGTTGGATTGAGATAAGTAATACTGTAGGTTGCTTTGTTTTAGCATAATTCCTGGAACCTTAGTTTCTGATCAATGGGAATTCCACCTGGTATATGTATGGTTTGAACTCTTTAACACAAGACAGGCTTTACCTATTTGCAATGGAAATTAGGGTTGAGTTTTTCTCTCTTCATTTTGGTTGCTTCACATTTGTTCTCACCCCTTAAACCCTCTCCCCCACCACAAGGTGAAGGGTGGGATGCGATACCAAGGTCTAGTAACTAGGGCCAGGACTCCTACCCTCAGTCTAACTGGCACCTTCAAGTTTGGGGATGAGTTCAAACAGTCTTTACATAATACACCATTTATGATAAAGATGTTAAAAATGAACTGAAATTGGTATAGAAACCAAATCAATGAATTTTAAATTATATTTATCAAATCGGTTGTTAAATGGTTTAATTTGATTTTATTTTTTTAGTTAAATGGTTTGATTTTGGTTTAAAAATGAAGTTGTTTAAAGCCAATGGTGTGGAGTTGTTGAAATTCACTTAATTTTTTTACTTTAGGTTCTCTTAGATTTAGTTTATATTTATGTTTAAGAGTTATTTATGACAAATTATTTTTGAAAATAAATTATTAATCATAAATAATACACATTGCAATCGTCCTTACTGGTATGCAAATTTCAAATTTCCATTCTCCTTTTTTTCTAGTGCAAAAAAAAAATTATATATATATATATATTCTCACAATTTCATAATGAATCGGTTAAAAATGTTTCTATATATCACTATTCATTGTATAAAACTAAATAACCTATCAAAATGCCTCGCAAGCCGGTGAATAATATCAATATGAAAATACTTCGGAAGCCCATGAATAATATAACAAACTAATATAAATTCGCTATAGAACCAAAATCAAAAGCCCAACCCAAAATGAATATCTAAAGCAGTTACTCAGTTAAGCTCTGTTTGTTTGAAGTAAAATGTTACATGTAACATTGTAACCTTTTATATGTAAAAAAAAAGTCAATATTTGTTTCCGATAGGTTAAAGAAGGAGGAAGTTCCTTTTCCACCCCCTTAGAGATCATTATATTTTATATCTTGGATATAAACATTGAAATTTTTGTTTAGATATAAAATGTTACCTGTAAAATTTTATGGTAAAATTGTACATGAAAACAAACAGAGCATTAGGGGATAGGGACCCATTAGAATTTTAGATTTGATTACCTTTACACCAGACACAAACTCAGGATTCCTATCGGACGAAGGAAGAACAATAGCCTTTCAGAAAATGGTCACTGCAATATTTCGACGTTGGGAAGCCTCTTGGAAAGAAAAGTTTGGGAGAGTCGGAGAAAACTCACCGTCGTCAAAATTTCGTTCTTCCTTGCTCTACAGTTCCATGCAGGATTGAGGAGAGTTGAAGATGGAGGGACTAAGGGAAGTAGAAAGCGGTATCAGCGAGAGTGACATTAAGCTTGAGGTCTTGCCGTCTTGAGGAAAACAAGAGGGACTGAGGGAAGCACAGAGCGGCAAGAGAGTGAGAGTGAGAGTGAGTCATCAGTGAAAGAGTGGAGAAGAGAATAAATTAGGGCTTTGCCTTTATGTCTTTATAGGTGTAATAAGACTTGGACCCAAATCTAACTCAAGCTTGCTAGGACAAATTTGCGGCCCAAGTTTCATAGGAGTAAGACTACTTGGCAACTTCATGGTTAAGTATAAAATCCCCAAGAAAATTACATGATTATTCATTTTTATGTTTTTGAGTTTGCAGAACTACACTCTGTGTCCGGATGGGTTTTCGCTCTCTTGGTCCCGGGTCAAAAAAGGAAGGTTGGTGATTGGTGGTCTTCTCTCCGTGAATGTCGGAGGTGGGGCAGGTCGTCCCATACGCCTGGCTTTGAACACGTCCCTTGGGTGGGGTCTGACCAAGGTCTGTCCACCTGTCCGGTTGGCTGCAAAGGTGCTTTCATCATTGCTGATTTCACTCGGGTTACAAAACTATACAAAATGATTTTGATATTAGAAAAATACATAGAAGAATGTATTTCTCACCTCCAGAAACTTATTTTGACATTTTTACACTCCTCCCGAAACATTCATTTCAAATTTTCTCCCCCTATTTTTATCCTTCCAATTCTCTCTATCTCCCCTATTTCCTAATTCTTCTCCTTGATGTGTCTCAAATCCCCTCGATTCTCCTTGATGTGTCTCAAATCCCCTCGATTTCCTCACATTTTATTTGTTAGGCCTTCTCCATCATCCTAATTTTCTCAATAGTGTTCTTCTCAAAATTTAACCTTCTTGTCTCAAAGGTTTGATTGGGTTGGGTATGCTCATGATGAGTCTGAGCCATACTCATGCTGAGTCACATCAAAGTCCCCAAAGTCGAAATCCATTATATTTTGGAATATGAGTTTTGGTAAATTTTTGTAAGGTGAGCTTAGATTCAAGATGTCGACATTGGTTTTGATTATGAGATAGTTATCGCAATGACAATGCGATTAGAAGTACTTGTCCATAAAGTAGAGTTACAGACTGAAGACATTTCAATCATCACCTTTGTCATTCATCATTGCAAATCAATGGCGAACAAGAAAACGAGGGTGAGGTATTGTGTGGAAAGAAATGGAAGCAGAAATATTATATACACATGGGTTGTATATTCCATATTTTACAACTTACAATCTCTTAGTTCACATTCTGTCAAGTTTAAACTATTTCAAATATAATTCATCAATCGCCTACACCCTTTTGAAGATTTGCAGATTATTACTTATCAACTATTTTTTTTAACAAATAATATATAATATATATGCTTGGACACAACAAATCAAATTAAAAGAAAAAAAATATGTTTTTTTTTATTATTTAAGAAAATAAAAAATAATTTTATTGACATATGGTAAGGTACATTTACCAATAACTTCATATATTTAGTTTTTTCCAATATTTTAGTCATGATATTTGAAATTGCATCCACTTAATTATTTTCTATTACCCTAACAATATGCATCTCCCTTGAGATAAGAAAGTAGAAAAATAGTCACCTTAATGCAATGAATTTTTATATTTGTATACATTATTCACAATAAATGCATGTATTTTGTTAACTATTATGTCATGCATCTTATAAAAATAATGGAATTTCTAAGGTTTTTGTTATATGTTATGGAAAAAATACTGATATTCCAGCCCAAGAGCTAGAAATTTTTGTTTAGGGAGCTCAGGTTTCTTGGGCCCAAGTTGCACCTCAAAATAAGCATATAGATCCAAGCATATAATGCACAGTCCGGATTTAAAAACCCACAAATGAAAGGTAAAAATGATAGATCAAAGATAAACATGCCAAGATAGATGAATCGAAACAAAAATCTTATGTGAAGGAGAAAATAATTTTCGGCGATCCAAGTTAGCAGATCTCAAGGAGCTGTCCACCACAACTAGATTTCAACAAAAATGAAGATGCTATATATAAAGATCGAGGAGAAAGGCGTTAAGTAAAATGGTAATGTTTGAAGTAAAAGGGTTCTTGGAAGAACAAATCCTTGCTAAATCAATATCTGCTGTTAGTCGCTGAATTGAACAATCCTGATCTCACCAGCTCCTTGGCTTTTATTAGACCCACTCTCAGGAATTAGGACTCAGCACACCGCCTTCCTTTTCTTGTATTTTCAAGTTTTGTTTCTCGTGATGTTGATGGCTGTTGTTGTTGGGGTAGTTATATCATGCAGTAGCAATAGTAATTGTTGTTGTTGCTAAATTTGTTTCGCCATCGTTGTTCTCATTGTCTTTGCTTCTCTGGTCACCACTACAGCAACAATCTTTAATATATTAGTCGAAATGACAGTAATGATCTCTGAACGTCAATTTTTATCGATGTAGTAATGATAAAGTTGTCTCTTTTATATTCGATCTCCCAATTTTAATTTGTTGTAATAATCCCTCATTCAGTATCTTTTTTTTTGTTGGATTTCGATTCTTTCATCTTTAGCTTTAGATTATGGGCTCTGAGTTGGGAAATGAACTTTGTTAGCCATTTTAGTGAGCGAGTGATCCAATTTTTTTTTATAGCAAATAATAAATAATCTATACGCTTGCACACAACAAATCTAATCAAATTAAAAGAAAAAAACATTTTTTAATATTTAAGAAAACAAAAAAATAATTTTATTGACATATGATAATGTACACTTACCAATAACTTTATATATTTGGTTTCCTCCAATATTTTAGTCTTGATATTTGAAATCACATCTATTTTCTATTGCCTTAACGATATGCATCTTCCTCGGGATAAGAAAGTAGAAAAATAGTGTCACCTTAATGCAATGAGTTCTTATACTTGTGTACATTATTCACAATGAATGCATGTATTTTGCTAACTATTATGTCATGCATCTTATAAAGGTAATGGAATTTCTCTGTTTTTGTCATATATTATGTGGAAAAAAAAATGATACTACAGCCTTCTTGGCTACTTGGGCAAGAGGTTTATCCATTACGAGTGTGGACCTTGGGTCTAACAAGGGAACATAAATCGTCTCCCGCCTGGGTTTGGGCGGGAGACTGGGCAGCCCGGATGGATGGCCGCCATGTGGCACTCGGAGGGATCCGAGCCCTCCATCCGAGCCGACCGCCCAGTCAACAAGCTGAGCCAACTGGGGGGTCGGCTCGGATGGAGGGCTCGGATCCCTCCGAGTGCTACATGGCGGCCATCCATCCGGGCCGCCCAGTCTCCCGCCCAAACCCAGGCGGGAGACGATGTGGATCCCTAACAAGGAGGGCCAATGCTAAAGAATGACCCATGGTCGGAAAGGATCTGTTTTAATGTCCAAGTGCCAGAAGTGGTCCAAATGGTGGTTTACTGGATGAAAAAAAGAAAGGTTTCAACAAGGCCCATCAGCCTATTTCAATGCGCCCACTTCCTACCCATTTTTATATTTTATGTCGAGATAAAGGGATACCAAGTTTAATTTCTTGGAAACCCATTAAAGTGGTGATTATCCAGCATCGACATGGGTAAGGGTGTCAAAATGAAACCGAATTGTCTACCAAAATTGAAACGAACTATTTAAACTGAAACTATGAAACTGATTATTAAACGGTTCTATTCTGGTTTAATGAAACTCTTTAATTAAACCGTTTGATTTTGGTTAAAAAATAAAACTGTTTAAGCTGAAACTTTTAGTGCTAAATGTCTCTATTTGTATAAATAAATTTTATATTAATGTTTTTTCACATAGCATATTTCTAAATCGTAAGTCCACTTTCATATATGATTAAATTATTTTAATACTTTCTTTGGCTTTCCCTTTCCTTTGTTTTTGACTCTCTTCCTCTCCCAGTCTCCCTCCCATCAACGAAACTGTTTAAAAACTGAAAAATCAAAACCCATTAATAATCGGTTTTGAAAAATATTTTAAACCGTATCAAATGATTCAATATTGATTTTACTCATTACACACTTAACCGAAACCGAACCGTATTATTAAACAAAACCACACCGTTTTAACACCCTCATGCAGGGATCACTTACGTACAACTTTTGACGGAAATGTAAATAATGTAGGACTCTGCCGGGTTGGGTGAGCATATCCAGACCCGTGAACTTAAGGGATACAACTCAATCTAGACTCAACCTGACCCAATCTCAAGCTAGGGTTTATGGGTACAACTTACAAGCCAAAAATTCCAGCCCAAAGCCTAGAAATTTTTGTTTAGGGAGCTCAGGTTTATTGGGCCCAAGTTGCACCTCAAAATAAGCTGGAGATTGTTTCTATTCCAAATCCAATATAAGGATCTAGACATCCAATCATATCGTTATGGTAAATTATTATTGTTATAAGGGTCTATCATTTTTCTAATAAGGTTTTATTCTACTACATGGACAAATGATGTATCTAGTACGACCCTTGGATAGAGAAGACACGGTCTAGAGTAGCCACATGTCAAATTTCAAGATTTAATTTAATTAAATACCTTTTTGTATGACATGTATCTTATATATATCCATACATATATATCAATACTCATTTTAAAATGGATTATTGATTATACGTGTTTTATATTTCATAGATTTTTGTCTAATTTTATCATTGATTGTGTATGGCCTTATATATACGCTTAAACCATTTTATTTGGGCTTAATTATCTAGGGTTTTGTTCTTCAAGTTGATTAAGAACGAAGACCAATTAAAAACTAGAACCTACTAAACCAGTTAGTAATTGATCCTGATTCTAATTTATAAGACAGATTAATTAATCAGCTTGTCCCGGAATCCTGACCTACTGGTCTTAAAATAGTATAACCGACTAAGACCTTGAATCAATTGACCCGAGTTAAGGAATGAAGAAGTTCCAACATTATTGTGATAATTTATTATTACTTATTTATTCTTAATAGTATTAAATCATTATTATTTATGATTCATAATTTTTTCTTATAAATAATTTATTATAAATAATTCATAAATATAAATTATACTCACAGCCAAAGTCGAAGCCAATAGATTTATAAAAGGAAGGGTAATCATGTAATTTCACTCGAATCTTTGAACCTGTGGTAATGTAATGAGTATGTCAAGTACGATAGGCTTGCAAGTAACGTAACAGATTCCTCAGCTCGGGTGAAGAAGCTTCGCGAAGCTAAATGGGTGTTTATGTCTGAGGCCAGAGGGAGGGAAAAAGCCTAAGAACCAAGAAACCATCTCCCCACTCTGAAAACCCGCAAACGCCTGAGAGCAAAGCGAAAGAACAATTCTTGTGTTGTAGGTATCTTCTGCTGAGCCTTTCTTTTTCTTTGATTTTTTTAGTGTTAATAGTGAGATATTTATTGTCCGAGGATGCATTTGTGGTGATTGATCTTATTGACGTTCTAGGGTTTTCAGGGACTGTTTGATGGTCTATTAAACTTGATTTTCTTATCGTTCTATTTATTTTTATTGATTGGAGGCTATTTTGTGTTCGCTAATGTTTATATTTACTGTTGATCGTTCGTCTGTTGGGATCACCAAATATCCCTCTATGGTTAGGTTATAGTTGCTTGTTTGTTCGGAGTCGTAATCTGTAAACTGATATGTAAAGACTATTCTGATGGCGTGTTTGGGCGAGCGCAATAATTAACGACTTAGAATTGAAGTTTCGAGCAACGGTTTTGGACAAGGGGCTTGGGGTGGGGAGGTAGCTAAGTTGTCTGTGTGTTGGTTTGATTAGTTTCCCTGTGCACCAATGATGTGATATAAATCTTGTGCGGGATCACTTCGACAACCTAATGCAATCTTCTGGAAACGCAACCGCGGTGGAAAGAAATTAAAGAATGCGGAATTTGTAGAGTTTTTTTTTATTAAAGAAATTGATTCGTAATCTGTAAACTGATATTTAAAAACTATTCTGATGGTGATTGAAGTTTCGAGCAATGGTTTTGGACATGGGGTTTGGGTGGGGAGGTAGCTAAGTTGTATTAGAGATGTAAATGGATCGGATTTGGAATGGATAGGTTACTATCCAAATTCGAATCTGAATTCTATTCACCCCATCCGAATTCGATCCGGCTCCTGGTAATTTGTCAAAAATCACATCCGAATTAGAATTCAAAATTTTAACCGGATATCTGGTTAAAAATCCGATTCGAATCCGGATTGAACCACCTGTTCATGCCTAAAAAAGTGGAAATAAAATTACTGCTAAATAAAATTCGAATTCATAACAGAAAATGTAAACCCCTGTTGCAGCACATCCCAATCAGTTTCAAACATGCAAAGGCATTGAACATGTGGGGAAGACACCAGAATTATTGGCGAAGTATTGGCTGAAAAAACACATTTTGGATGCTCAAATATAAAGGTTGTAAACAATATTTGAGTTGCTGGTGGTAACAAAGGGATGTAGAAGCAGCCACAATTGGCGGTCGGTGGTTGGCAATCAAAAGTCAACAAGACTCGAAACCCTCAAGAAACTCAAACTGAGAAAGAAGAAAGAATTGATAATGTTGAAGGTTGAGTGTTGATAGAGAAGATAAAGCTGATGTCGGCTGCCGCTGAGAACTTAGAGCAACAGAGGGCCAATGAAGTGATGCCATTAGGGCTTCTACTGTTCTACTTCTAGACTAAAACATAAAAACCTTGATTCACTGATTCTAAGAACTGAGAAGTGAGAGGTGAGAACTGAAAAGCCTTCGACGCCTCGTCTCCTGTTTTTGCCTCTTGTTTTTCTTGATTCTTGAATTTGTTGACTTTCTTGACTCTTGACTCTTGAGAGACGAAAATATAATGGTGGTTGAAAAAAGAATGGAGGTTGAAACTTGAAAAGGATTTAAATAATAAATACTAGAGTTTTACTTTTACAGTAATAATAAATGGATGTTGAAACTTGAAACTTGAAAATTGAAAAGGATTTAAATATTAAATAGTAGGGATTTTACTTTTACTTTTATAGTCGGCTAGTTGGAATATTGGTCAAATAGTCTTACTCTTACACAATAATAAACGGAGCGGATATAATCCAATCCGTTTGAACAAAATCCGAATTCGCATCCTACTCCGGCCCAAGTTATCCGAATCCGCATCTGAATCCGATTGTTCGGATTCGGATTCCCCTAAACGGTTGCGGATTTGAATCGGAACCGGATTTTCGGCTATCCATTACATCCTTAAGTTGTATGTGTTTTGGTTTGTTGGTTTGCCAGTGCCACCAATGACGTGGTATAATCTTGTGCGGGATCACTTCGACTGCCTAATGCTCTGGAAACGCAACCGCCGAGGAAAGAAATTAAAGAATGCGGAATTTGTAATTTTTTTTTTTTTATAATTAAAGAATTTGCAGGCATCTAGAGATAGACAGATGATTCTAGGTTTTTCTCGCATTATGTCTTGGGTGAATATTTACTACAATATTATTTGAGGATTTCAAGGAGCTGAGTTTTAAAGTTTGGAAGTTTTGATTGATAGGAACAGCTATTGGTTGACCACCTTGTGAATATGATTGTACCCTTTTCATGCTTTCCTTCTTTCGAGCCAGCAAAAATGCTCAGGGCCTGGATAGTTTGGTTGCTTGTAAAATCTTCGTTGTGATATCGTTTGGCACTGCTCGAAATTCTGTTGGCCCATATCACCTTCAATATGGGGGGGCAACATTAGGCCTTCTTCTCAAAGGTCTCCAACTTCAGCATTAATATGGGGCAACATTATTTCTGTTGGTTCTTTTTTGATTTGTCATTTGATTTTGATTTTTTAGAGTTATGCTAGAAATCCATATAGCATGCAATGTAAAGATAAAAAAGAATAGCTTGATTGGGTGGTTGATTTTTTATGAATATTTTTTTTAAGTTATCAATAATTTTGGGTGTTTGATTTTTTATGATTTTTTTTTTAAGTTATCAATAATTTTGGTTGAAAAGTGACATTTTGTCTTGTGGAACTGGGAGATCTTGCACTAATGCTAATTGGGGCTATTTATGCTAGCCTTCAGAGGAATGGGTTCATGTTTGATGGTAACATGCAGTTATTGTTGCATATCTATTTATTGGGGCAAGAAAGACTAGTTAGTCGGGCCTGACCCAGCATATTAAAGTTGTATTGTGTATGACTGGGCTTGGCCAGTGTGTGAATGTTCTGATGTGCTGTTGATTATTGTGTGTGCTTCCGTATTGGTGGGGACTGTTAGACTGATCTGCTCAGACTTAGTCTGAAGCCTATGGAAGATTTTAAATTTTGCCCTTTTTCAGTCCTACCAGGCAGAGTGTTAGGGTGAACCAATCTGTCACAGTTACGTCTGTGCAGTTATGGTTGTATCAACTGATTCAAATTTTGTACCTTTTTTTTTTTTTTTTTGAGTAAATCCATGTTATATCTCAATTCGGTTTTTAATTATACGTTCCATTGAGTATAGGAAGCATGTGTTGGTTCATATGTTACTAAAATTCTTGTGTGTCTCAGAAGTATTATTTGACCGACTTGATTTCCTTTTGAAAATACTGTTTGGCTGACATGAATTCCTTTTGAAAATACCATATGTCTGGCATGAATTCTGTTTGAACCCAGTAGAATTTCTGTATCATTTGAGACTTTGAGTAGTTAATAATATTATGTGGGGATGCTTTGCCTTTTAAGCTAATAGCAAAATATTATGTTATTCTTTCTGTTTCCTTGAATTGTGTACAGGTTAGATATTCTCTGCTCCTATAAATGAGGGGTAGAAGCTACAGCTACAGCCCATCACCACCAAGGGGTTACAGCAGGCGAGGTCGAAGTCCCAGCCCTAGGGGCCGCTATGGAGGTCGTAGTAGGGATCTTCCTACTAGCCTTTTAGTTCGTAACCTTCGCCATGATTGTAGGTTTGTCCTCATTAACTTCGCTAACATGAATGGCTTGTTACTTATCCCAAAAAAAAAAAAAAAAATTGAACGGCTTGTTCTACCATGTGCAGAAATGTTTTGATTATTCTAATCATTGGATGGATTAAGAATTTCTTGAATAAGCCTCATATCACCCTTGGTGGCCAGTCTCAACAATATCGCATATCATGTAGGCTTTTCTCCTTGTTTTTGTCCATGTTTTCTGTTCCTCAAACACTTAACATTGTCAAAAAAAAAAAAAAATCCAAAACATTATATGGAGGCATGTAGAATTCAGGTTGGTCTAAAGGTGAACAACTCAAGGTAATGGTGAGCTGCAGCCACTGAAGCTGGAGAGATAATGCAACAAAGCTAGTGAATCCTTTGGTAATGCATCAAATGTTTAAGGCATGCAACTCTGTCTGATATTCATATAATTTCCTTGACTGTAGAATTCAGTTTCATCTCTGTGTGTTTATGTACATGCTCTATTTTTTTTTAATTAATGGAAATATATCTTGGTTTGTCTTTAATAGACTTCTTGTTTGCCTTTTATTTCCATAACAGAGTATTGTCAGCTGGTTATCTTTGTAATGCATTAAGATATATTGATGTTCTATTTTCATGTCTTGCAGGCCGGAAGACCTCCGTAGGCCATTCAGGGAATTCGGTCCTATCAAGGACATATATTTGCCAAGAGATTATCATACAGGGTGAGCTTCCTCCCAACTGTGCTAATTTTAATGGTCTCAAGTAGTTGGCAAGTTGTGGCATTGTGATGCAATTTTGTTCTTGCTTTTGGTCAACATGGAGATTCAGCATTGTTGATCTAGCATTTTAGTTCTTTTGACTGGAGCTGAGGTGGCAGTTTGACTTCCTCTTCGGGATAAAAAGTCCCTCTTTGCTCCTGCCTTATCATGATGAATCGTTGATGAGGTTATTTTTTATGTTTTGCCATTTTTTCTTAGCAAGTTGAATTTTTATTAAAGTTGTTGAGATTTAACAGTGGAAATTAGAGTTCTGTTGAAGATGATGTTAATGTTTATGAAGATTTGAAGGGATTTGGGTTTGAATACATTGTGAAGAGTTCAAGTCTTGAAGAATTTGAAGTCATCTTAAAACTCTGACATTTACAAGGTCAGCAGCCTTGTTGCTTGCTTTTACTTGAATTGCATGAAGTACTTGTGGTATTTCTGCCTAAAATGAGTTTCTACATTTTGTGGAATTACTTTGGTGATTTCATCCATCAAGGTTCTGGGTACATTATTGCGATAAGTAGTGTTCTTAGGCATTATGAGGTTAATGGTGATACATTTTAACAACAAACTTGTATATGTTGCAGACAGCCTAGGGGCTTTGGTTTTGTCCAATATGTAGATCCTGATGATGCTGCAGAAGCTAAGCATGAGATGGATGGGCAAATTCTCCATGGCCGGGAGTTAACTGTTGTATTTGCAGAAGAGAATAGGAAAAGACCAGCTGACATGAGGGCAAGAGAACGGTTAAGGTAAGTTTTTCCAATGTTGCTTCTAGGTCCTGATCTCCTGTTTGCTAGTGGTTTCAGTTCTGGCCCTTTAGTAGCTAGAGGAATCTGGTTTATGGCAATTGTGGCTGGAAATCATGGCCAACGGGAGATGTAATTGTATCTGAATTTTTATTTATTTTTTGTCTTTGAGTGGCAAGGGGGGGATTTTTGCCGGATCTATCATCTGTTCCTAATTGGGGGCTGCAGGTAGCATTGGAAACAAAGAAATGTTCAATATTATAGACTATAAGAAAATTCATTGTACAACAACTGTAATTCCTCCTTAAAAATTATTCTGAAGATGTCACTTTGCTGTGTGTTATTCAATGTTCATGTGTTACTGTAAGAGTGCAAAATTATGAAGAATCACATGTTACAAAGCTGCTGTTTTAACTGAATCTAGAGCTATGGCTGAATTTGTAATTGGGCAACTGGGAGTGATGCTAAGAACATTTTCAGAGCATTGGCCCTTTTATGAAGTGTTTGATGTAGGTCATCCAATTACCGTCATGAATGAAGGATCATGATCCCGAGTGATTAGATAGCTTGAAGTGTTTGATGTAGGTTATCCATTGTTGGATGTGTCTTATTGGATTTTGCTTGAGTTACTCAATTGAGAGAAATTTAAGCATGAACTGCTCATGAATCTTGGTGATCAAGAGAGGTGTAGAAGGATGGGATGTTCGTGAGACTTTGATCGAGAGAATTCAAGAACATAAAATTTTAAATTGGTAGCCTGGAAAATTTTCTTCATCCACCTAAATCTTTTGCAGGTGTGAAATTATCTTTTGACATGATTTACCTCACCAGACCTAAAATGTTTTTAGATGATCTAGTAGAGGTCAGCAGACCTAAATTGTTCTTTTTTTTTATTTTTTTATTTTATTCAGTTTCGTTAAAGACATGATCCTGTTAGTAAAAAATGCACATAACAAATTGCATGTGGGTGTATCATTTCTCTTTGGGGTTGTGGGGTACGGTAAAAAATGACAGACATACTAGGGACAATTGTGTGACCTTGAATTCTTGGTGCATGTCATTGATATGTTCATGTTTTTTTAGTGGGAGTCGTGAATGGAGGCGGTCTCCTCCGCGTTATTCTGGTTCCCCACGCTACTCACGATCTTCACGCTATGCAAGATCACGGTCTGGAAGTTCTGATTACTATTCTCCGTCCCCCAGGCGGAGGCATTATTCTAGGTATGTTACTTGGTACTTTAATGTGGTTTGTAGTTATCTTTTGATATGCTTGTTTGGTTTATTTATTCTCATGTCTTTTCACAGATCTGCTTCACCTGAAGACAGAAGGTACCACCGAGAGCCATCCTACTCCCGCTCTCCTTATAACAGCTCAAGAAGCTACAGCCGCAGTCCAAGTAGGAGCCGGAGCTGTACCCCTTATGATTAGCCCAGGAAAGTGGGAAGGGAAAGATCATTCAGTCAGTAAATAACTAAGTGTAGGAGACAATATTTGCAGATCCAGTAATCATTGGTAGTTTCCTTTAACAATTAGCTTGAATGATACTGTTGTATACGATTTATACTTTTTAGGATTTCTTTCTTCTCCCTCCCCCCCCCCCCCCCCTCCCTCCCTCCCCCCCCTCCCCCTCTCCCCCTCTCCCCCCCCTCCCCCCTCCTTTTCTCCTTTTTAGGTGATTGTCACGATCCTATATTAGTTTTATGAGAGACAAATGAACTATGAAATTCATGTGAAGGAATGAAAGTAAATCTAGGAGATGTCATCATTCTAAATTCTGTTTGTCACAAAGGTGAATTTGGGGACATTTAATGCGTAGCCCTTTTGTATACAGTGCTTTCACCTCACTTGTTTGGAAAAAAAAAATCATCTATAGCCCTCTGGTATAGCAGCTGTGCTGATCCTGACCATTGAAAGTGCATTGGCCATGTGTTTCGATGCACTCTCAATGGAGGATCGGTATTACTACACCTTAGTGCTACAGACGATCCTGACCCCACTTCGTTTAGGCAAGTTTTCTTTTCCAGATGGTGATCAATCACTACTTAAACTGTGCTGCCAGAACTTTTACTTCTCATCGATCTCTTTTTTCCTCTATTCTTCTTTGAAAGTAGTGCTAGGGTGGCCAATTGTTCACCTCGTCTGCTGGAAAGTTCCAGTAACTTTCTGTTGGGTATAAAAAGTGATACTGTAATAAATTTTCTCAGGAATTGAATTGAGGTGTATTGTTATCCTGCACTTTTGCATTTATTCATTCCATGTAAATGTAGTGTGCTATAATATTGAAAGAAGGGAAAGATGTTTAATTACTTCCCTGAAAATTGTTGCATAGAGCAGAAATAATATTAGAAACATAGTGAACAAGTTCAAAGATAAAAAACATTGAGCAAAGCTGGATCTTAATTCCCGAATTGTACACTCCTTGTGAAGAGAATATATAATGTCGATTTTACACATGTTGTGAGGTATTTATTCGTCTCCTAGGGGTAAATGCATTTGACCAGTTACCGAAGCCATACAAGCTATCGTTATTACTTCATGGGCGATGTAGCCAATTTTTTCATTAACACCACTATAACGCAAGGGATCAGATTCCAAATATCCAAAACCTAATTAATCTTTTTATTTTTTATTTTTTATTTTTTTAATGATTACTTTATCTATTTTTTATTGTTCTCTTCTGAATCTGAAATAGGCATCGGAGTGGTTTTCTCAAATGATTTCAGTCATTCTTTTGCTTATCCCCTTGTCATTTGTAGTTTAGATCCCACTTTAGAAGATCAGTTCAGATTCTTATGGCAAACACCTTGTTTACAATTCAGTCAACCTTACTATGTAAATGATTATTAATATCATTTCTTTTCAATCAGCTAAATTTTGGGTAAAATACTAAAACCAATCCACGGGTGAGTGAGAGACACCTTGTTTACAATTCAGTCAACCTTGCTAGGTTTGGAAATGTAAATGATTATTAATATCATTTCTTTTCAATCAGCTAAATTTTGGGTAAAATACTAAAACCAACCCACGGGTGAGTGAGAATTTTCTCTAGAAGTGAAGATTTGGGATGAATTAGAATCGGGTCAATTTAATATTTCAAGGGTGAGTATATATATATAAAACAAAGGTTTGTTATGTTTGAAAATATAACAAAACAAGTTCGAGCTATTCATTTTTATCATTTTTTTTTATAATTTAGCTTATTCTAATTTAGGGAGTGTTATAGTAATGTTTAGAGTACTTGTACACATGCATGGACATACATAGGATATATGCCAATACATAAGAGGTATTTGATTAAATTAGAGCTTGAAATTCGACATGTGGGTAATCTAAACCATGTTTTCTGTATCCAACAGTTGGAAGGACACATCTTCTGCCCATGTAGTAGAATAGATTCCTTGGGCCAATTTAGAAAATATCAAACTGTTACAACAATAATCTATACTATAAACCTTGTGAACATTAAAAATTTAAACACGAACAACATATGATAAGACAGGTGTTAACAATAGAAGTCGAACAGCACAAGGAAGTCGGAAAGTCCCGATATATGGCAGTGCAATACACGAACTAATAACCACCGAGACACATATTTTGGGGATTATAGCAGTTCCGCACACCTCTTGAAAATGTTTGAATGTGTGCCGATATTCCAGGATAACTGATGACATGGAAGACAAAATGTTCTTTAAATAGGACACAAGTCCCAAAGGTACAGGTTACACACTCTTTTCATTTAAATTCGCTCTCCAACCATTGGTGATTCAGGGATTGTATTTCCAAAATACCGAGTTCCATACTTACAACTTGAAGTACTGACTTAGACATCAAAGTCGTCCTCAAGTCAATAATCCAACCTCATTTGTCTTACTTCCTCGTTGTCTATAGGTCCAATTTGCCTTGAAGAGGGTGCCCCAGTTTTTTATTGCAACATCTCGTAATGAACTCAGATGCAAGGGTAGTATTGGATTCAAATTGTCTCTTGCGGAAGGAGGATTCCAATTGGAATCCAAGGACTGGAATGCATCCGATGCACATACCAATACATTGCTATGTGCTGGATGAAATCCAACCCTTGGCAACCGAAACTGCCGCAAAAGAGGATTTCTATAAGGATAGTATCAGTGTCATTGCACTTTTCTTGAAGTATAAATAATTTTTGTACTTGAAACCCATTTTCTCTACAAGACGAACCATTGATTTCCATACATTCTTCTATAAATCCCTTCCCCAAAAATAAATAGATTAAATCTGTGAGAGGGCATTGGACTTCCTATAAATAAAATGATTTTTATCTTTGTGGGTCAGAAGAATGCCATGAGCCCATGAGCACTGCTGAATTGCGAGAAAAACTCTTTTAAATATAGTTCATGCCTTCAGAAATTCAGATTCATCGTCTATTAAGAGTCGCTGACAGTCGAACCAGACAACACTGAATTTAAAACCTGAGAGCTTGGTAAAGTAAAAGATTGTCCTAGAGATTTGTTGGGGACGTCAGCAATGAACTGCCCGAGTTCCTCAGGCGGAGGAGCAGCATCAGTAGCTGCCGGAGGAGGACGAGCAAGGTCTTCGGCGACATCAGTGTCGGTTTCAGGAAAGCGGATACAGAAGGATATGATGGAATTTAACATAAACCCTCCTGCCGACTGCGCCGCCGGACCCAAAGGCGACAGCCTCTACCAGTGGATTGCCACCATCATTGGCCCTCCAGGTGGGTACCCCTTTCTCTCCCCTTCTTAACTCCTTACTCTCCGTTAGGGTAATTGTATGTTCGTGTGATGTACAGGCACTCTCAGAATAGAAAATTTTATTTGTGCTTCAACAAATTCACTATTTCTAAATGTGGGTTTTTTATATGTTCCACTTCCGGATCAATTTTCAGGATTAACCTCTTGTTTTTTGAACTTTGATGTGCTGTTCTTTGTGATGTGCTGTTTTTAGGGAAGTATGTTTGCACTATACTTTCCTAAAAAAATTAAGAAAATTTTAATGAATTGCCTGCTGATTCATTGCATGAAATTTCTCCTTTAATTCCGCTGAGAAGTTTTCTGGAAGATGCTTGATATAACAAATTATTAACGGTATCTCTATTAAAGAGCTTTCTGAAGGCAATGGTTGCATAGGTGTTTTGCTTGTTTTAGGAGCTGTAGGTCACATGTAGCATGTGAACATATTGCAGATGTCGACTTGCGAAATCGGTGTATACTTGTTGATCCACATGAGTCCATTACTTGACATTAGTAGTTGATAACGCCGCCTGTCACCCACAGCATTGGAAAAATATTTAAATAAAAAGGGTTAGGGGCAAGTTAAATCTTTTTCTTTGATAATCCATCATTCATGTGCTAGAGTTTTTTTTTTATCCATCCTTCATTATATTGAGGAGCTGATTAAGAAAATGGGGAACCAAAGATTCTTCATGTCATAAGTTTTCTTTTACAGTTTTTTTAGTGGAATTTCCTTAGAAAAGTTTGTATATATGGGTTTTCAAGACTTCAACTGAAGTTCTATTAGGAAGTAAGAGTCAAGCTTGCAACCCACACAAGGTTGTGAAACAGGGTGCCATACAATTGGAGCTTGTTACTTAAGAAGATAAACGGGTGGTTCTTAGATTTGTGGCTTTATGCAGGGTGGAAAGGGGCTTCTACTTTTCGAGGATTGACCTTATATTTGATAATTGTAATATCATCCCATGGGGGAAGAGTGTTAGGACAACATAGAACTTTTGGTGAACACAATTTGGGTTTGGCTTTGTTTCCAGAAATTGATTATCTTTTCCAACTTAACGAAGAGACATTTTTCATTTTTAAATTTTGATTGATAACGTATATTCTGTTGGTGCTGGATTTTAAGTGGTTTCGCCTCCATTCAGCTTGCTAGTTTTTCGACCAGTTTCTGTTTCAAAAAAATTTGTGGGAGATAAAGCTGGATAAATACATAGTTACCAATGTTCTTGAGGTGGTCAATATACAGACGTGTTCATCCTTGTGCACATTAAGGTAGAAGCTGGAAACAGATTAAAAATGTGAAACTTTGTAGTTTCTATTATTTAAGCTGATCATGTATGCAAAAGTGGAGATATAAATGATTAAGGAATTTCTCTTTTACAATAGGGATGTTCTTATTGACACCCTTTAAGGTTTCGAATAATTTATAGCCTTATTTCCCCCCTCTTAATATACACACTTCTTCTTTTAGTGAGGGTAAAATCATATCATTTCATAAGTACTCAAAAAGTGGGCGACATTGACAACTCTTGACAATGAATAATGGTAAGTACATTTCTAAATTATTTAAAAAACCTTTTTTTACCTTTAACTTAAAGAAACTTTTGGGAATAAGACAAGGGGCAATTGAAAGAAGGTTACATCCTAAAAACACCTGCAGAGGGATCATTCAGAATCTTTAGTAATTTTGATGTTGTTTGAATATGTAGTCATAAGAATGAACTAGAATGTTTACCTAAAGGCCAAAGGGCATGATCCTTTCTTGAAGGGACCTTATTGTAGAACAATTAAAACATTGCATGCACATTCAAGAAAAAAAGTAGAACAATTCAAAAATGGCATTCATGTTTAAGAAAAAAAAAAAAAAGGGAAAGGGAAAAGAACGAAGAAAATAATAAGAAAGACATATTTATTATTTTATTGTGTTATTTCTTTCCTTTCTGTTTTCATTGCTAAGATAGGATAGAGCCCATGACATCATAGACACAAGACAAATTTTCAACTAACCTATGGACATAACTGACTTGACATGGAAATACTGATGGCAAGGGTAGGGTTACATCTCAATTTATGTCCAAACCTAGGGTAGGATCTTTCAAATAGCCCAATTCAAATTTAACACTTTACAACAAGTAAGAATGATTGAATTTGACAAATAATTACTCCACTTCAAATCTATCCAATAGAATGCTTCAAAACTTGAAAACAATGGTCCTTAGGATATGAGAAACAATATTCCAGAAAATGAACTTGATCCAACGGGCGGGATCGAAACCAATCTTGCCCAAAGGTCTCAAACAGGTATTTTAACAGAACCAGAATTGTATAATAGTAGAAATTTTTTCTTATTTAGGAATCCAGCCATTGGAATGTCTTCTAACTTGGAGGGGAAGTACTCTAGGATGTGCTTGATAACATACCCAAATTTAAAGATGATCCAACCATGAATGAAGAAGTTATGAATTTTTGAAAAACTAGTATCATCTAAAAACGGGAATAAACAAAATAGGAGTTTCGGTTATGTCTCACAACCAGTGAGATTCAACCAGAATTTTTTAGTAAAACTCTGGCCAACTCTGTTGCCAGTATCTTCTTCCTCTTTATTTATAATGCTAAAAGGAAATATAAAAAATAGTATGATTGGTTCCAAGAAGGAATGTCCAAAAATAAAAAAGAGAACTTTCCTTTATAACTTTTAAGAAAGTTTCCAAAATAAATAACATCTATGACTGACTCATATGATAACCAATTTTAGGAAACAAAACAAATTTAGGAAACAAAACTAATGACTAATTTTATGGAAATAAATCTAACAAATTGATTTTAGGAAGAAGATAAAACTTTCTAAAATCCTGTTGGTACTGTTCAACAATACCGTGAATAGTGTTTTGGCTTGGCTTTTGGCTGGTTCCATGAACCAACTGGTCCTTTTGTTGGTTCTTGGACTAGTTCACGGCTGGTCCTTGGACTGCATCAAATACTCTTAGTTTTTCCCCTTTTTTATTGGGAGAAGGAAATGTGTTTAATTATTTCTTTATCTTATTGTTTGCAGAGTTGCCTTACGAAGGTGGAATATTTTTTCTTGACATTACATTCCCACCTGAGTACCCCTTCAAACCTCCCAAGGTATCCAAATGTTGAGAGGTTACATCTGTATTAAAATTTGCCATTTTAAACATCTTTGTACATGTCAATAGAGTCTCTCTCTCTCTCTCTCTCTCTCTCTCTCTCTCATGGGCATAAAACAAGACGAAGAAAAGGAAATAAGTGAAGTGCACCTCTCAGTTGCAGGTCTCAGCTCACACTCCTTCCTTGAGGCTTAAGAGGGCTCTGACTTTTGAGTCTTTTGTTGACTGAAAGTTGAAAAAGAAACATTGTATTGTTTAAGCGAGGATTGCCACTGAAATGCAAACAAACCTGAAAGAGTGTTCAGCTTGGATTAATGCTCATTTTAATCGATTTGGTTTTGCCTAAAAAAATTACCTTGGGTAAAGGCTGGTGTTGTGGACCTGAGCATGTAACATTTTGTTCCCTCCATAGCACCACATAACTTGTACATCTCTGGCCTATTCAGTTTTCTTGTTTCTGCTGTTCTTTTTCTATGTGTATATATTTATATTAATGCATGTCTGCCTGTGTGTGAATTCTCTCTCTCTCTCTCTCTCTCGGGCATCAGGTGGTTTTCAAAACCCGAATCTACCACTGCAATGTTGATTCTGCCGGCAACCCTGGTTTGAACATCTTGAAAGATGGTTGGAGTCCTGCTCTAACAATCTCAAAGGTGCTACTTGCCATCAGGTCAATTTTCACTGATCCTGACCCACGTAAGTTGTCTGGTATTTTTCCGTCAAATTTCCTCTGGGCATGTTTGAGGAGATAAATCTCTTACCATTGCTCTGGCTAAACTCATCCTTGTAGGTAACCCTTTAGTCCCAGGAATTGCTCATTTGTACTTAACAGACAGGGCTAAACACGATGAGGTAGCTGCAGAGTGGACCATGCGATTTGCTAGGTAACAGATTCTAAATCAGAAAGAGGTCATCAACAATCACAAACATGTGAACTTGCAGTCCCCAGTCCCCACCAATTATTTCCTATTGTGGTTAAATTGTTAAGAACACCTTCATGTTATTTCAAGGGTATGGAGCAGAATGTGTATTCTGTTGTAATTGCTAGAATTTCCTGTATATGACGAAGATATCTTTATTTTCAATGTTTTTCTTGTGCCAAAGCTTAGCAGCATAGAAGGTGGGACCTTTCCGCATAGGCATGGATCTACAATGTTAAATTGGTGGGTTATCTACTTGATTCATGATCACCCTCTATGCTTTGTTCTGCCACTAAATTGGTCTAAATTGTTTGATTTAACTAATTGTATGGTTTGGGTTATTAGCCATGCGAGGAGGGAGGCATTTGGTCCAATAATTTGGATTGATGCATAGGTGGTCTGTTTTTATGTCATTGAAGGCACCACAAATGCCAATGCTAAGCACTAAAGCTCTCGTCCTCAATTTCAATTGTATTGCTGCCAGGCATTGGTTGTCCTTTGCCTATACTTGTAGCTCAATGTAATTAAATTGAACCAAGATTAATTCTATAACCTTACATAACAGTACCAACAGAGGTGGGAACAAGACCATGGAAGTCGAACAGAAACAGAGCAGGACCTGCCATTAAGTTTTAGCAGGATTTCGGTTGGAATTTACCTGATGAAGCGATGAGGGCATGTCACAAATTGCATTCATTTGGATGCCCAAAGAAATTTATCATGTAAGCTTTAGATATGAAAGGTTGACTCTTGCCCTAGTTATTTAGTTGGAAGGCAATTAATGGCAGGTCTTGATAGCTACAAAATCATGGAAAAAAATGTGAACGGATTCCAGTTTGACACTGATGAGCCATTCTGATCATTGGAACTTGATTTGAGTTGAAATGGATTGGAGGCATATGGCACAATAATGATTTTGATTGAAATAACCAATTCAGAAAAGAAATAGCCAGAAAGTTCTGGTCTTGGTTACAAACTTAAATTCTCACCTTAACCAGATCTTAATTCCTTGCTTGTTCATCATGTATCCTGATTCGTGTATTCCAGTTAGCTACTGCTGTTTCCCTGTAATACATCACTATAGTATGGAAATTAATTTAAGAAGAATCTATTTTATGGTTTGTAGTTAAGATTTTTGATGTTTTTACTGGAACTTACCAACCATGTGCATAAGACTGAAGGGAGGAGTACGTACTAAGCAGGGGCAAACATTTGACTACATAACAGGTAGGAATGATGCAATGTCACTGCCATGATAATGTTCTTCTTCTGTGGTCACCATCTGATGGTAACATGGGATCCACTGTGCCCTCATCAGACGGTAGCTGTGGGATTGAATGTCATCAAATCTAGGTGTTTGGTATTATTTCCCACTCAATAAAGCGGCTACTAGCGTGGGAAAGTTGATCTTTCAGTTTTTACTACAGGATCCGAAATAGACAACCCATCTTCTGGAAGATCTTGAACACAACCTTGATTGATAGCTAAGGAAACTCTCAGATGATACTTATTATCTTCCACAAATCCCAGTTCTTTCCTCATAGCAACCTGGGACCTCCAATTCTGTAAACTCATTTGACAATGGGCAGCGAGTGCAGTGAGTACAGCCTGAGTAAAAGGTGCTATGACATTAGTATGTCAAAGAGAACTAGGAAGCCTGTAAAGCTTGAGGATACTGATCCAAAGGCCATAAGAGTTGATGGGAAGGATGATGCTACCAATCCTAGAAGCTTGAAGGAGCCCATGAAGCCTGTTGAAGAACATGATGAACAGAGGATGATGACAGGTTCTCCCCAAAGTGAGAATCTTTCTAGAGGCAGTAGTGAGGATGTCAGTGATCATAGAAGCTTGAAGGAGCCCATGAAACCTATTGAAGGAGCTCATGTGCAGAAGATGATGACAGGTTCTCCCCGAAGTGAGAATCCTTCTATAGGCAGTGGTGACGATGTTAGTGAACATAGAAGCTTGAAGGAGCCCATGAAACCTATTGAAGGAGCTGATGTGCAGAAGATGATGACAGGTTCCCCCCAAAGTGATAATGCTTCTGGAGACAGTAGTGAGGATGTCAGTGATCATAGAAGCTTGAAGTTGAAGGAACTCATGACCAATGTGGAGGGAAAGCAGAAGAATGGTAACGGGAACCAAGGTGACAATTCTCTTGGTCACCATTTCATAGAAGAGGAGAAGCAACTTCAGTTGGTGACCAAACTGCAGGAAGACCGCCCAGGAGGAGACAAGATGAGAGCGATCATAAGTCGGTACGTCAAAGTCTTGAGCCGTTTGATCAGGGTTAAGGGTGACCGACGTTTGGGTTCCGGGAAAAAACCTGTTCTTCGCTTAACAATGTAGGATTTAAAAATCCTCAGATTTTCATTCTTCACTGGGAAAGGGAAGGAAGAATCTGATCCTCATGTGGTTATTATTTCTGAGACACTAATATTTTGTATTAAGGTTATAAACCCATCATAGGTATCCATCTATACATGATTAAGCTATGTAGTATCTGTTATCCACCAATTTGATATAAGGAGTTGATGACTGAATTGGATTTTTTTTCTTTGATTTTGGGGTAGAAAGAACAGGCCTGCTAATGAAGAAAAAGGATGCAATGCAGCCATGGGTTGAGTTGAATTGGGTCGTTGAAATTGCAGGAATCATGTAATGATCCCATTACCTTTACATCCTCACCCTCTACACTAGTTTTCTAATATAATAATGGGAGAGGATTATCTAAGCCACCAGAGTGAGGGAGTCAACTATGTTGGGTTCTCTTTGGTATTTATTATAGAATTAATTATATAATACATTAAGACATGCAGTTCTGTGGTATGATTTAAGGTAATTATTTATATTTAAAATAAATTAATATAATTTAAAATCTATAAATAGGTTAGAAGGTATTTATCATTATTGTGATAATTTTTTTTTTATCTAGTTGTATTAAAGGGTTATTATTATGAGTCATAATTTATTCTAAAAAATTTTCACCAAAAAAAAAAAAAAATTATTCTCATAAATGATTTATTATAAATAACTACAGCAATGCATGTGATTAAAACATTCCCCCCATCCTTGCATGTGTAGATCCACACATGACATTGTTCTTGATACCATTAAGTGGCATCGAAAGCTACAAAGTGTAGGGACATAACACACAAAGCTCAACCTCTTGGCTGTGATATCATATTACAACTATCTATTTCGTAAGCTCAAGCTGTTAGGTAAGGACTACAACAATGTATATCAATACTACACAACAAACCAATGGAGAGAGAGAGAGAGAGAGAGAGAGAGAGAGAGAGAGAGAGAGAGAGGAGAGGCCACACTAGTAGAATTTAATATAAGTTTGAGTTTTGCTATAAGCATAATTGATAGGATTCAAATCCTCTCCAAGAGAATCTGGAGGAGAGGTGGCGTCCCTATTGGATAGACGACACCTTCATCTGAGCCCTCCATCTGAGCCGACATCTAGCCTACAAGCTTAGCCGACAAGGGGGTGTCGGCTTAGATGGAGGGCTCAGATTCCCTCGAGCCTCAGGTGTCGTCCATCCAATGGGGGCACTGCCTCTCCAAATTCTCTTGGAGGAGACGATATGGATCCTAATTTATAAGCCTATGGGTCTTATATTCTAGTAGATAAAATTTAAGTAAGATTTATACAACTTTGGAGAGCCCAAAATTATAGCTTGTGTATGGAAATGTTTTGTGGGTCCAGTGGAAGACTTTTTTTTGAGGCTCGACGGTTGGTGGTTTCCTGATTTTCAGAAAGCTTAACTACAGTAGATCTGGGTTACTAATAGAGCCCTTATTTAGTTAGGTTGTGGGTCAATTTAAGTCATGGGTTATCTTAATAAGTTTCCTTATTAAATTAGGTTGTTTGGTGGTTACTTTCCATTCATAATTTCTTTATTTATTTCGTTTTTAAGATAAGATTTGATTCTATGAATACCTCTATGATTTGATAATGAAATGATAAATTTTGTTTGTTTTGAATTGGGATAAGTGTTTTTACCCAAAACACTTATTTATATATATATATATATATATATATATATATATATATATATATATATATATTGGGAAAAGTGTTTTTTTCTCTCTTCATCTATAACTTTTATTCATCTTATGATATCAAATCAAATATTCATTGAACAATTCTTTAATAAAATAATAATAATTAAAGAATATGTTATACCATCTCTTTATTGGGTCTGGCCCTTTTTCTCCTCTCCTCTCTCTTTCTTCTCTTAGGCTATATTTGATATCATTTTTATTTTTAATTTTTACCAAAATTTTTGTTTTTGTAGGTGTTTGGTATATTTTAGATGCTATTTATGAAAAAATAAAAATGAAAACATATCCAAAATCAACCTCTTTTTGATTTTTGAACAAAAACAGATTTCAATTATTTTTGCATAAAACCTAATGAACATGTGATTTAATGGGAGGATAACAAGGTAATTTTCATATTTTTTTTATAAAAAGTCTTCTCCCGTGCCTCCAACTTTAGCTTGGTCTTCACCATCAATTGTGACTTTGTTCAAGAAAGTTCTTCTCTTTTTCAGAAGGAAAAGCGTAGCTTTATTCAATTAATCAGTGACTGATGTAGTTTCCTTGTCTAGGTTTTACTAATTTTACAGTCTTACACTACGAAAAATGCAAAAGTTGTGTTTTTGAATCAAAGGCCTCAATCTCAGCCTTTCAGAGGGTCAATAAACGTCTGTACTATCTGTGATAGGAGCTTACAAAACCCATATCTCTTCTGCGCTATCGCCTGCAAGGTCTGAAAACTTAAATTACAGGAATTTTTTCATCTGAGTTTTCTCCCAACTTCATTAGAATTGTTATTCCTTGTTGCAGGTTCATCATTTGGTGAGAATTGAAGGTGGGTTGTCGAAATATCTCTATGAGTGTGAATTCTTTCCTTTACCAGAAGGAGTTAAGGGAGAAAGCTGCGACCTTGACGATGGCCAATTGACCCCTGAGTCGGTCCTTGAATCACCTGACTCTTTACACACTTCGTCCGGGTCAAGTGCAAGTGGTGGTGTAGTGGGTTGCTGGACCCTTGCGTGCATTGCAACTACAGAGATTGTGAAGAAGAAACGGAGCAGCGCTATATCTCCATGGACGTCTTATCGGCCAACATGCCTGCGTGTATCAGAAATCTCTATTAGTTTGAACAAGAGGAAGAGCTTGCCTCACCGGTCACCTCTGTACTGAATTGGTGCGGTATAGTAATTAACAGGTTTTTTTAAAAACAAAAGGAAAATGAAGAACTGAGGGAGGGGATAATGGATATGTTGAAGATTGATATTTCATTGTTTGTAGACCACTCAAACGAGATGTAGAGAACAAGTAAAACATCCCAATTTTGTAGAGAAATTAATCTTATTTTTCAGGGTCCTATTTAATTCATAGTTTTGTAATAACATTTCTCTTTCTCTTTTCTATTGTGTGAATAAAAGTCTAGCAGAGATTACAGATAGCAGAGAGAGAGAGAGAAAGAGTAGTCACGTAGAGATTTTTTTTTTACCTTGATTCAGAGGGCTCGTTGGTACTGGCATCGTCGTAGGAGGAAAGACCAAGTTGCTCGGCAAGGATCGAATGTGTGGCGATCTATGGCCCAAAGCTCATTTTTGGATGCATTAATAAGAGGAAGAGAGGAGATGCGAGGAAGAAGATGACTAAAAATAAAAATTATTCTCCATATATAGAATACCAAACTTATTTTTCATTTTAAAATCTATTATGCTAAAATGATACCAAATACAACCTCCTTGTACGAGAACTTGTATAGAGAAGGATTTCTCGCGGCGCAACAGTTTTTCCATACCAACTTAGCTGCCCGGCGCTGCTATTGGCACAACAACCGGTACACCATAGGCCGGCCTAACCCAGCCCTCTCGTACTAGGAAAATGGTTTTCAAAAATACTTTTTGATAAATAGATAAAAATCAAAAACAAAAATGATACCAAATACAGTCTTAGTCTCTTTTAACCCATAACTAGTAGATCGTTCCATTCGACATTTTTCCTTGTGGCTCCATTTGTGTTTAATAAAATTAACAACAATCCTAAATATAATATTTCAAACACGAATATAGTTTTCTCAAGCATGAGATGTCTGAAGTGTAATCTACCCTCTTCTTTTAGCTCCTTCTCTCATATTGGGTTTCTTACAATCTCGTATCATATGCTAATTTCCTTGCATTTTTATATCATGTGGCAAAATTCTCGTCGGAATGATCTAGAATCTGGTTAGAAACTCATCGGAATTCAACAAGTTAGCTGGTCATAAGGAAAAGGTTCGGGAAATAAGAAAATGAGACAAAAGCAATAAAAAAATTTCACTAGAATTAGACCAGGATCTAGCTAGAACTCATCGGAATCCTACAAGTTCACTGGTTGGATCCCGATATGTTCTCTAGTTGAATAGTTGCTTTGACTATTTGACATGGAGGACAATCAGATTTGATGAGGCTTGATGATGGAGGGAGTCGAGGGACTACCCATGTTGTCACACGAAAGCAAATGGATAGAATTGGAATTACCCTATTCATGGTAGACTTAGGGCCCGTTTGATAAAACTTCTGTTTCTGGATTCTATGGATTCTGGCTCCCAGGGAGCCATTTTGGAGTAGAAGCGCATTTGATAAGTCCAGTTAGATTCCAACTCCCACAGAGTGAACCGGATTCAGAATGCCTCCAGAATCTAAAATTTTAGAGTCATAAATACTTGCTCCAAGCTGTTGGATCAACTTTTTAAGAGAAAAAAAAGAGTCGACACTCACATGACTATCACTTGACCACCACCACCACCACCACTACCACAACCACAACCACCACCACCGCCACCACCACCACCACCACCGCCGCCGCCACCTCTACCACCACACCACCACCACCACCACCACCGCCGCCTCCACCACCACGAACGCCACCGCCCACCACCACCACCGCCACCACTACCACTACCGTCTCCGCCACCTCTACCACCACCACCAACACCACCACCACCGCCGCCTCCACCACCACCAACACCACCGCCAACCACCCACCACCACCACCACCACAACCACCACCACCACCACTACTGCCGCCGCCACCTCTACCACCACCACCAACACCACCACTGCCGCCGCCTCCACCACCACCACCACCACAACCACCACCACCGCCGCCACCACCACCACCGTCGCCGCCACCTTTACCACCACCACCACCTCCGCCTCCACCACCACCACCAACACCACCACCCACCACCATTACTACGACTGTTTTTCTAGACTTCGATTGGAGGGATAGTGTGTTATCAAACATGTTTCTAATTCAAAGATGCTCTAAAATCCATTTCAGAATTGCGTTATCAAACAAGTTTTTACTCCAAAATAATCTTAGAGTAGCTTGGAGTAGAATCCAAATTTGAACCAGAATCCAGAATCCAGAAGCAGAAGTTTTATCAAACGGGCCTTTAGGGTCTGTTTGATAAAACTTCTGCTTCTGGATTCTATGGATTCTGGCTCCCAGGGAGTCATTTAGGAGTAGAAGCACGTTTGATAAGTCCGATTGGATTCCAACTCCCACAGAGTGAACCGGATTTAAAATGGCTCCAGAATCCAAAATTTTGGAATCATAAATACTTGCTCTAAGCTGGTGGATCAACTTTTTGGGAGAAAGAAAAGAGTTGATTCTCACATGACTCCCACTTAACCACCACCATCACCACCACCGTCACCACCATCCACCACCCACTTCCACCACTGCCACCACTACCACTACAACCACCACCACCGCAACTTGCACCACCACCACCACAACCACCACCCACCACACACCACCCACCACCACCACACCACCTCCGTCGCCACCTCTACCACCACCACCAACACCACCACCACCACCGCCACCACCACCACCCACCACCGCCGCCACCACCACCCACCACCATTGCCATTATCCCCCACCATTATTGCCACCACCACCCACCACCCATCACCACCATCGCCCACCACCGCCACCACCCACTATTACCATGATTGTTTTTTAGGCTTCGATTGGGGGATAGTGTGTTATCAAACATGTTTCTAATCCAAAGATGCTCTGAAATCTATTTCAGAATTACGTTATCAAACAAGTTTCTACTTCAAAATAATATTGGAGTAGCCTGAAGTATAATCCAAATTTGAACTAGAATCCATAATTTAGAAGCAGAAGTTTTATCAAACGAACCCTTAATCTGATTTAAATATCCCAAATACAATTTCTAAAACGTTAAGTGCCTTTGGTGCAATTTCTTGAAATGTTAGATACTCTGGGTGGAGCCTCAAAAGGTATGGAAGAAAAACATTTAACTTAGTTTGTAATCAATTATAGAACTCTCATTCCTTCTTCATGTATGCTTCTTCTATTGCTATTAACAAAACCCTTAACGTTGAGCCTCAGATCCCGCAAATCTTTGTAAGTAAAAGTCAATTGGGACATGTCAAATGGTCCCTAATGTCGAAATTGAAAAAGAAAATTATCTTATTATCCACTTTTAGATTTAAGTTTACCAAAGTACACACTCTATGTTTAAGTTTACAAAACTGCCTTCATTGAGTTTGGCTTGAACAACTACCTAGTTAAGTTATCAGATTACCCATTTTTAGATTTGAGTTTAGCAAACTACACACTCCATGTTGAAATTTACAAAACTACCTTCGTTGAATTTGGCATGAACAACGGATTTAAATTGTCTCTTGCGAGGAGATGTGGTGGCCCTTTCAGAAGGCCGACACCTGGGCTCGCGTGAATCCAAACCCTCCATCCGAGCCGATACTTCCTTGTCG
This sequence comes from Protea cynaroides, assembly GCA_028583415.1. Lineage (NCBI taxonomy): Eukaryota > Viridiplantae > Streptophyta > Magnoliopsida > Proteales > Proteaceae > Protea > Protea cynaroides. The sequence goes on along the minus strand of CM053269.1, from coordinate 69,294,633 downwards.
GCTCAGTTTGTTGGCTCTGATGGAGGGCTCGGATTGACCTGAACCCCAAGTGTTAGCCATCTAACAGGCCCCCCCTCCTCCCGAACCTTTGGGAGGAGAGTGTTAGGGATGAATGCACAACCACAAGAAAGAGATGAAGATCAAGCAATCACACAATACAAGATTTACTGTGGTTCAGCACCCAAATCGGAATGCTTACCTCCACCACAGAGAAACAGAGATTCTTTATTGCCAAGAAAACTCTCTACAATTCTTTCAACCTGACACAGTATCCTCCTTTGCTCAGACTTTACCTAAGTTTTTCCACACAGAGACAATATATAGGGAAACCTAGAAACCTTAATCCCACCACAATTATAAGTTTACCCCCGTACATGTAATAGACTCATACCCTAATACAAATACTATTCCTTATAATTACGTGGACCCCACAGAATACAAGACACCAACCCAACAAATCTCCACCTAGCCTGGATTTTGCAAACCACCTTGAAGAAAATCCGTTGATGTTGATTCTGAAAATTTGTCTCTGTCAAACCGCTGCACCCAAACCAGCATAGCCCACACCCCGTCGGGGTGTCCCGTACAACTCTCCGCTGCACGATATGATGTGTCTTCATCTCTCCCACTGCTGCAGCATCACCGGAGAGATCATTTTCACTCACAAAATCCAAAGCAAAAGATACTCGCTTCTTCCCAGATCTGCACTTGTTCACAACTTGAACTTCTTGCATCTTCTGTCTTCCACCTGTACTCCTTGTTTGAGTTCCAACAGAAGCACCAGCTGTTTCAACATTCCCTGCAAGTCTGTATAGGTCGCCAACCATCTGTCCTTGCATCACAACCATGGCCCCTATAGAGACCTTAAGAACACCACCTTCAGATGACCACCTGTAGCTTCTCACATCTAGTGTTCTCATTGAAATTAGATTCTTCCTTAAGTCCAGTACATGTCTAACTCCAGTTACAGTTTGCACACTCCCATTAAACATGTGAATCTGTACAGTCACAATCCCGATAAGTTTGCTTTCAGCATCATTTGCCATTCTGACTGTACCCTTATCACATTCATAATATGTAGTAAACTGTTCTCTAACTGAACATATATGAAACGAACAACCTGAATCTAAAATCCAATCTGAAGTATCCGTAGTTGATGAAGTAGTGAGAAGGAGATCTCCATCACTTCACTCTTTTGTGACACCAGCAGTAGATGATTTTTCTCCACTCTTCTTGTTTTCCTTTTTCTTTTTATCCTCCTTACACTTTGGACAATCCCATCTTATATGACCTTCTTCATCGCAATAATAACAAATTATTTTGTGACCTTGTGACTTGGAGCGACCCCTATTCTTGACATATTCTTGTCTCCCATTTGATCTTCCTCTACCCTGACCACCAACTGTAACCAAGGCATTACCCTCATCTGACGTCCCCTCACTACTATTTTTTGGTCGTATCTCATTCATCAGCAAAGCAAAAATAACATCAAGTTTGAGAATATCTTTAAACAGTGTAGTCAAAATGTGATCAAATGAATGAGGTAATGAGGCCAATAGGATAAGTGTCTTGTCATCATCTTCGATCTTCACATCAAGAGCAGACAATTTTGTCAAAATTCTATTGAACTCGTCAATATGCACTTCAAATTTCACTCCATCTGACAAACGAAAGTCATATAATTGTTTCTTAAAAAACAATCGATTTGTCAATGACTTGGACTTGTACCTGCTCTCCAACTTCGTCCAAACTTCTTCTGTATCATCCAAACCAATGACCTCACGAAGAGTATCATCCTTCAGAAACAATTGAATCGTACTATTTGCTAGATCCTTCAATTCTAGCCACTCATCATCTGTCAATTTTTCTGGTTTGTTAGATTTCTTCTTGAGAGCCTTAACAGTCCCCTCTCTCTTAAGAATATTCTTCACCCGTTGTTGTCATAAGGTGAAATCATTATAGCCATTGAAGGGTTCTATGAAAAAGTTTGAACCTTTCGTCGCCATTCTATTAACTCGATCTTTACCTTCTGTACCTGCCATCAACTTTCAAGAGCTTTAATCACCGTTGATTTTGCACAAGACTGTCCGATCGATACCAAAGACACTGAATATGTTCGATCCGTGTCTTCTAATGAAACTATAGCACCCAAAAACCCTTGGAAACAACTTTTATGTTTTTCCCTTTCTCTTTGATGATACAACGTACGAACACTACACCGGACCATACGTACCCTTTTTTTTTTTGTTCACTATGGGAAAACAAAAAACCCACATTTTTCAAGTTTTTTCACCGACCACTCTTCAATAGGAAAGAAATCCTCTCCCGCGGCAGGAGGTTCCTACCGCTGATCCAAGGGCTGGGGATTAGTCGGCCCGCCTACCAATACATGGGGAGGTGGGCCGGCTGAAATCCCGCCCTTGGCAGGCGGTAGGTGGGCGGGAAAGGATTTTTTTGCCTCTTCAATAAGGGAGAAAATGAAACTACCCAAATAATCGTACGATTCCCTCTTTTTTTTTTTTCTAACTTCTATGTATTGATTACTTCTGAAAAGTAATGAGTGTGTTTTTTTTTTCCTTTAAAAAAAAAACTCAACAAACAACTTAAGCCGTACGTTAAAAAAAACGATTTTTTTTTCTTTTCAACACATCTCCTTCACGGTTTCAATCAGGAAGAAAAAAACTAAAGATCAATCGTACCTTCTTTTTTTTTATTTTTTATTTCTTTCTCTCAAATCTTGTACACCGTTTTTTATCTAAATCTCAACACATCAATCGTGACGATCTGCTGAACCTGGTTCTGATTCCATTTATTAGGGATGAACGTACAACCACAAGAAAAAGACGAAGATGAAGCAATCACACAATACAAGAATTGCAGTGGTTCAACATCCAAATCAGAATATCTACCTCTACCATAGAGAAACAGAGATTCTTTATTACCAAGAAAATTCTCTACAATTCTTTCCACCTGTATCCTCTTTTATTTAGATCTTACCTAATAGAGAAAATATATAGGAAAATCTAGAAACCCTAATCCCACTACAATTATAAGTTTACTCATTCATATTAAGGGTGTCAACGGGTCGGTCCGGGTCGATTTCGGTCCGGGCTAAATCAGTGTCGGGTTTTATAAGCCCAGCCCAAAACATGTCCATTAAGAGTTCGGGCTGGGTTGGGCTGCGCTGGACACAATAACTATCGGGCTGGTCCGGTGTGAGTTTGTTATCGGGTTGGGCTTATTAAGGTGATTTCGGGCTGGTTCGGTCCGGATCGGACTTATCAAGCTTATCGGGCCTATTTTATATGTAAGATATATAGTCTATTTTATTATTTCTATCTATAAAATTAGCATCATTCATTCTATATGCATGTAATTCAGTAAATTGTAACAATTAACATACTCTTTTCAACTTTAGATTCATATAATCTTTTCGATCAAGAAGTGAACTATAACAGTGTAATATAATCCATCAAAATTTAAAACCATTAAAATTAAGAAACTGGGCTCGAATGGATCTTACCGGTGTTCGGGTTAGGTATTATTGGTTCGGACTAGTTCGGGCTTCTTAACGGGCTGGTCCGGTCTGGTTTTGGTTTGGACTGAAACGGTGTCGGGCTTTACAAGCCGAGACCGAAACCTATCCATTAAGGTTCGGTCCGAGTTGGATTCGGGTTATATCGGGCTGGCTCGGTCCGTGCTACCGGGCCGGACCCATTTTTGACACCCTTAATTTATATAATAGACTCATACCTTAATACAAATACTTCTCCTTATAATTCGATGGATCCCATAAAATACAAGACATCAAAACGGGTGTAGGATAAAAAGTCTCAAGGTAGATCCGTGAAGAGTGGTGGCATCTACCTTGAGACTTTCTCTGGTCCTTTCACCCCATAAAAAAAAAATTAAAAAAAACAAAAAAAAACAACTTTCTCTGGTCCATCTTTCCAATATCAATACTTACTCGGATCATCCGTCGTAAGTTTTTAATATTCAGTTCAAGATACTCTTAACTGTAATTTACTCAAACCCCACATTCGGAAACAGAGAGACGAAGAATGAAGATTGAGGAAGTGGGTGTGGAGGATCTGGTGAGAGCGGGGTTGTCGGTGAAGGCCGTAATCTTAAACCCCCAATCATCATCATCAGCAGCAGCGGAGCCTCAGAAGGTATGGAGGGAAGAAGGAAGGAGATTGCCGAAGCCATGGCATCCTCATGCCTTACACCAGCTTATCTACTACTCCGTCTACTCGCCTACTCCGATTGGGATTTCTCCACTTTGGGCCCTTCTCCCTATTGGTTCCCTTCTCCGTAAGCTCAATTTCTTCCCTTCTCTCTCTGTATCTGTTTTTCTCTTTCTGACCTTCCTTCTCTCCGACGATGTCCTATGGGTTGATCCTCAAAGGCGACTGTCAACATCTTTGCACGATTACTGAGTGATCATGGGATTCAAATCGTGGCTGCAACAGGGGACCCAGCTGACTGGACCAGATGCGCGATGTGTGGCAGCGCATAGATCTAAAGGTGGACATAAAACGGGTGCAGGATAGATTATGGTAAGTGGGGGGTGTAACCCAACATTTACCCATCTTGAATCTGTACAGTATCCAAAATTCTCGCGACTGAAACTCTTCAGTCTCCAAAAACTCAGGCGACTCCATTTCGATCTCCGCCTTCATCTTCTCCTCTGCGATCTCGGCCTTCATCTTCTCCGGTTAATTCATTCCTCAACGGGAACAGGAGACGATCCAAATCCCTCTGGCCTGACCTCCTGGGTTTCCTGCTCTTGGTTATGTTCCATTACCGTTCAGGAACCTCTCCTTTCCTGAGCCTGTGAGACAATGGGCAAATAAGCACTCTAGCGTCCATGTTAAATGGCGTCGACTGTACTTGGTTGCTCTTGTCGTAGCTTTTCCTTCAGCCGCTGCGGTTTGCCCAACAGCAAGAAGAGGAAGAAACGAGAACAGCAGCAGCGAAGATACGATCGTCAAAACACAACCACCGGTCAATCTTTCCCAAAATCGTCCCCAACTCCACTCCTCATCAATCAAACACCCAACCCTCAAACTAAACATGAAGCTTTTGACGCTGTCCTCAGAGAACTCGAAGCATCAATCGATCGTGGCAACACAGTAGATGCAGAAATCTTCTCATCCTTACTAGAGACATGTTTCCAAATGCAAGCCATTGACTATGGAATCCGAATTCACCATCTGATTCCCCCAAAGCTCCTTCGTAAGAACGTCGGCATCTCTGCGAAGCTCCTCCGTCTGTACGCGTCGAGTGGACACATGGACGAGGCCCATCAACTCTTCGATCAAAGGCCGAGGCGTGATACATCTGCCTTCGCTTGGAACTCCCTCATCTCCGGCTACGCCGAGCTGGGTGTACATGAAGAAGCTATTGCTCTTTATTTTCAAATGGAGGAAGAGGGTGTGGAACCTGATCAGTTTACCTTCCCCCGAGTCTTAAAAGCGTGTGCTGGACTAGGCTTGATTCAGATGGGCGAGGAAATCCACCGCCATATAGTTCGTTCTGGCTTCGCTGCTGACGGGTTTGTGCTCAATGGTCTCGTCGACATGTATGCCAAATGTGGAGACATTGTTAAGGCTAGAAAGATCTTCAACAAGATTGCTCATCGAGACTTAGTTTCATGGAATTCAATGTTGACGAGTTACATCCATCATGGGCTTCCATCGGAGGCCTTGGACATCTTTCGTGAGATGCTCTGTGCTGGTTCTGAGCCAGACTCGGTCGCTATATCCTCAATTGTTTCTGGGTTTTTATCTCCTAAATTCGGAGCAGAGATTCATGGAAGGGTTCTCCGGCGGGGACTTGACCAGAATTTATCCATTACCAATTCATTCATTTCGATGTACTCAGAGCTTGGAAAGTTGGATCAAGCACGATGGTTGTTTGAGTGTATGCCTGAAAGAGATGTCGTGTCTTGGAATTCTATAATTTATGCCCACCGTCATGACCCCCAAGCGCTATTGTATTTCCAGAGAATGGAGAATTTGGGTGTTTTGCCAGACAGCATCACGTTTGTGTCCTTACTTACAGCTTGTGCGCATTTGGGTTTGGTGAGAGATGGGCAGCAGTTCTTTCTGAAGATGGAGGCATACAAAATAGCGCCACTAATGGAGCATTATGCGTGTATGGTGAACCTCTTCGGGAGGGCAGGCTTGATCGATGAGGCTTACGGAATTATACAGAAGATGGAATTTGAAGTTGGTCCGACTGTGTGGGGTGCTCTACTATTTGCTTGCTCTCTTCATGGGAACATGGCGGTGGGAGAGATCGCTGCGGAAAAGCTTTTCGAATTAGAGGCAGATAATGCTCATAACTTCGAGCTTCTGATGAAAATCTACAGGAATTGTGGTAGATTAGAGGAGGTGGAGAGAGTGAGAAAGTTGATGATGGACAGAGGATTGGATTTGTAAGCCAGAGGTCTGGTCCTTGAGCTCAGAACAACCTTATCCCTATTGTAAATTGCAGAACATAAAAAATTATGGTAGTTTGGTTTGTAAGAGGTCGGATGGGATGACTAATGGGAACTCTGCTGAATGGATTACTCATACGATAGCATGCAGGATGGCAAGACAACGTTGATGACTTGACAGTTTCCATGGTTCGGTGTAGAACGTAACCTATTTAACATAAAAATTTACATTGTTCTTTCTCCCAATCAGAAGGAAATTATCCTCAACATTGAATCCTACTTCTATCTCACAGTTCAAATTGTTCATCAGTGTGTGGATGCAACTGTTATTATTGAGTAATTATATCTCCAAATCCTTGGAGGTCAAGTCTAATCACAACGGCAAGATTTCTCCATTGTAACTTGGTGGTCGTGAGTTCGGATATTGAAATAGCTGCTCTGTATGAAGTTGCATGCATTAACCCCTCTCGACACTCTGGAGTGGTGGGAGCCTTATACAATGGGTACACCCTTTTTATCATACCAGGCTGAAAGACCTACATTAGAAAAGCCTTGATGAAGAGAGATGAGCTCGCATGGTTTGTGAACATGAATTGGAAAATCATGCTCTTTGGAGTGTACTTTAACCAAGGAGGAAGATCCCATTATGGGGGAATATTCAGAAGCCCTTCTGGTACTCCCACTGATCTTCCAAGAAAACAGCATTCACTCCTCAAACAGTTAATGCAGCCTAATAACAGATCTCAACTATCAACAGACCCAATAACTGTAATGTCTAAACCTAAAAGCACATGCATCAACTTTCAAAGAAGAGGATCGTTGTCACAAAAATATGGGAAACACATCTATATCAAAATTGAAGGGATTACATAACCCGAGAATGGTATCCATTTCATATTTAAATGCATCCAAGAAAAGACCCAAAGAAAGCCCAGCCTTCCAAAAACTAAATGCAGTGATCAAGCTCCTAACCTGTACAAGCAATCAGGAAAAGTCCTATACGTGAGGGCTCCAATCCCTTCCACAACCACCACTGCCAAGCCAGCAGATAGAATGTCCCAGACTCCCAATCACCTGTTCGCCCTATAACAGTGGCAAAGGCAGTTGCACAATAGAAGTCCTCCAGAAAAAATAATACCTTCATTGGAAACCCTTTCTTCAATTCCTCAATTCTTGCATTTAATTTAATTTGAAAATCTTGAATTACTCTAACTAATCGGGTCCCACCATTGGTGCTACTCTCAGGAGGTTCTGTTCTGCCACCACCACCACCACCCATACTGCTCCTCACAGACCAGACCAGACCTTCACCCTGATTAAAGCCAAAACAGAACATCAAATGCATCTGGTAAAATCTCCACCAGCCGTGAGGACCCACCTTCATCATCATCTCCATTCGCCTTTTGGAGCCTATTTGATGGAATCAAAAGAGAAAAACCAAAACACAGTAGATTCTATCTCAAGCACAGGCTTCAGTAACTCTGATTTTACATGAAGGCGGAGATCGAAATCGCAGAGGAGAAGATGAAGGCGGAGATCAAAATGGAGTCGCAGGAGTTTTTGGATACTGTACAAGCAATCAGGAATCTGTACAGTATCCCTTCTCTCCAACAATGGCCGATGGGTTGATCCTCAAAGGCCACTGTCCAACATCTTAGTGATCACTGATCACTATAGGACAAATCCAAACAGTACAATTTATGGATCCCACTTTAAGGGCTTTACAGTCTAGTTCTGAAGTCTTTTGACACTTTTTTCTCATCCAAAATGAATCATGCATAAATTTGATTTTCTTATGTATGCCACATTCATTACACTTTTTTTCTTTGCGACATTCATTATTTCTCTTCATCTTGTTCAGGTTGGAGATTGAATTGTCCCTATGACTGATTGGTTTCACTGTATTTATATTCTTTAGTTATAAGCTTGGTCTCGAAATGATATTGTCCCTGATTTTTCCTTCAGGACTTCATACATAGAGGAGGTAGAAACTTTCCTTTATATAGGTAAAGGTCACTGTTATTTAATGCTAGATGTTTGATTATAGTAACTGACATGTTATTTGTGTATATGAGTGTATCCAATCCTAATTGCCTACCCTCATTGTCATCCCTTGCTGGTTCATCTATGATGTGTAGTGGTGTAGCTTCCATGTTCATTTCTTCATCTTTGTTTATTTTCTATACCTTTTATAAATAGTAATAATTTTCTAATCATATTTGTCCTTGCAGTCGGGTTGTTGAAGCAGGTTCATGCAAAGCAATTGTAATCCCTGCTACTGGAAAGGAAGTAGGTGTTCTACTAAGGAAGCATGACTTGTCATGGAAAGATTTTCTTTCACGTATTGACAACCTACCAAGGTAAGCCAAATACCATGAATGTGGTTTACTAAAAATATCCCTCAAAAAAAAAAAAAAAAAAAAAAAAAAGCGTATAATGAAATGTATGAGGTATATAACTTAATCTCAATTTGTTCTTCTTTATTAAATTTTAATCCTATTCCACTTAATCTTACAGATGAATAGTTTTATTTTGCAGACCAAATCATTACTTTCCAGTCTATCAGTCCATAGATTCTATAACAAATATACTATTTTCATCTGGAACCACAGGTATACAACTCCTCTATATCCATATTTGCATCTATGTGTATTATGCCATTTAGTTTTATGAAATGCTTCTCTTCTCTTTGATTTCTTACAGGAGACCCAAAGGCTATTCCATGGACGCAGCTTTCTCCAATAAGATGTGCAGGTGATTCATGGGGATTGCAATATATCACAAACGGGGATATTTATTGCTGGCCAACAAATCTAGGGTGGGTGATGGGACCTATTCTAATATATTCATGCTTCCTTAATGGTTCTTCTCTAGCCCTCTATCATGGATCTCCCCTTGGTCATGGTTTTGGTAAATTCGTTCAGGTAAGGATTAGCATGACTCCCCCCCCCCCCCTCCCCCCTCTTCCTTCCTTCTTTCTGATGCACTTTGAGTTAGAGATGTCATCTAACTACTATTCTTCATTTTCTATGATTTCTAAGGTGCAGGTGTGATTTTTTTGGGTACAGTGCCAAGCCTAGTGAAATCTTGGAAGTGTACAAAGTGTATGAAAGGACTGGATTGGACCAATATAAAGTAATCTTTGAATGCTGTGGAGGTACTAATAAATGGTGCAACATTTGCATGGAAATCAAACCGAACCATTTACATTAGAACCAAGAGACTATTTAGTAATCGATTCGATTTTGGTTTGAAATATGACACCTTTTATCTAATCAGTTTGAAACCATTAAAACCGTTTAAACCAGTGGGTTACACCGGTTAGACACCGATTAATCCGAATACAATGTGAACCGTTTAGTTTCTTAAAAGCTAAACTAGTAAACCCTAATATCATTAGTCATTCCCTATTAATAATTTAATATTTTATTTCATCAACGTCCCAACCCAACCTCAATGGTCCAACCCCAATTAATATATTATTTTCCCAAGACCCACCCCCATAATATATTATTTCTCCAATGGCTTAATCCCAATTAATATATTATTTATCCAAGATCCAACCCCAATTCCCAGAAGCCTAAACCATAAAATCAAAACGGATAAACATAAAATAAGCATTAGTGATTAGGCATAGCAAGTCTCACTCTCTCAAACCTTGACTCTCTCCTTTCCGTTTGAACCTTTTTATTTTTTTCATGAAAAATCGATTAATAACTGATGAGTTAAACCGTTCATAAACCGCAAACAAAATCGATTAATGATAAACTATTTAAAAACCGGTAAACCGAAACCTATTACTAATCGGTTCTAGTTTCAATTTTGAGACCGTTTAGTTAATCGGTTCGATTTTGGTTTTACCCTTTTATACACCGCATCGCACCGGACCGGACTGTTAAACGGATTATAAACCGTTTAACACCCTTAGGTATAGAGCTTGCATCTTCATACATTCAAGGAAATTTGCTGCAACCACAAGCACTTGGAACATTTAGTACACCATCAATGACGAATGGCCTTGTCATCCTTCATGAACATGGGGTTCCCTGTGTGAGACTCTGTTATTCCTCATTTCCATTTTCAATGTTCGAGGAATATTTTGTTTGTTTGAAAACATGCCTGAAGTACCTTACCTGCCTTACAGCCAGATGATCAGCCATGTGTTGGAGAAGTGGGTTTATTTCCGTTTTATTTGGGAGCATCGGATAGATTGCTCAATGCTAATAATGAGGAGCTCTACTTCCAAGGAATGCCAATGTACAAGGGAATGGTAAGTCGTTTGCTTTTCTTTTCTGGACTGGTTAACTATGATTTTCCTGAGCTAATAGATTAAATTATGTGCATATAACTACCAAAGTTTTGATTTTGTAATCATTAATTCCTACAACATGATGCTCCTTAATCAGATTAGAATTTTCAAGTTTCTTAACAAATTAACAAGGTACCTATTGGCAGCCCCTCAGAAGCCAAGGGGATATACATCAGAGAACTATTGGAGGTTATTTTCTAGTACAGGGCAGGGCTGATGACACCATGAATCTTGGAGGCATCAAGGTATCAAGTTTTCCTACCCATTTTGTTTTTGATTTTGGTTTTCAAATGATATAGCATTTCGGTTTTAATTTCTAACATCAAGCTATTTGGCTTATGTTTCTCAATATGCAGACAAGTTCAGTTGAAATCGAACGTGTGTGTGACCAAGCTGACGACAATGTGTTGGAGACTGCTGCTATTAGCGTCCCACCAGTGAAGCGGGGGCCGGAACAGTTGGTCATATTTGTTGTATTAAAGAAAAGATATAGTAGCACACAAGAACGGTTGAAGTTGAAATTCACGAAAGCGATCCAAAGCAACCTCAATCCTTTGTTTAAGGTATCCATCCTTCATTTGGTTCCTCTTGATCTTTCAATGGTTACTAGCCCATAAAATCAATTAGTGTCTTACCCTCATATAAATCCTTTTCATGATGAACAGGTGAGTCATGTTAGGATTGTCATGGAGTTTCCAAGAACTGCTTCAAACAAGTTACTGAGGAGAGTTCTAAAAGAATTTGCTTCTCAGAGTCGACTTCAGCTGTTATGATCATTTTCCTACATTGTCAATTCTTGTTTGCCTACGTTTTTATGATACATGTCGAATGTGGGGAATGGACAAGGAAGCAGCTACTGGAAATTGATCCTAGCTTCCATAAATATACTACAACTATTTGCTGATTTGCATGATTATTGATGGTTTAAGCTTGAAGGAGTCCATGAAGCCTGTTGAAGAACATGATGAGCAGAGGATGATGACAGGTTCTCCCCAAAGTGAGAATCCTTCTAGAGGCAGTAGTGAGGATGTCAGTGATCATACAAGCTTGAGGGAGCCCATGAAGCCTGTTGAAGAACATGATGGACAGAGGATGATGACAGGTTCTCCCCAAAGTGAGAGTCCTTCTAGAGGCAGTAGTGAGGATGTCAGTGATCATAGAAGCTTGAAGGAGCCCATGAAAACTGTTGTAGGAACTGATTTGCAGAAGATGATGACAGGTTCCCCCCAAAGTGATAATGCTTCTTGAGGCAGTAGTGAGGATATCACTGATCATTAATTTGATCGGCCTACTAAACTTGTTGAATCTAGTGGTATTGATCTCAGGTCCTGGGCACGTTATTGTGGTTTTGACATCATGCGAATTTCTCGAATTTGCCATTTGGTCATAGGAAAATTGGGAAATATTTTTCATCTTAAACAGTACTAGTTTTTTTATTAAAAAAAAATTAATTTAACAACAATCCTAAATACAATATTTCAAATACAAATATAGTTTTCTCAAGCATTAGGTGTCTGAACTGTTATCTACCTTCCTTTTTTTCTTGCAGTTTCATCTCATATACTTATTTCCTTGTACTTTTATATCGTATGACGAAATTCTCGTTGGAATTAACGAGAATTTGGTCAGAAACTCGTCGGAGCATATGAGATGACAGCAAGAAAAATTTTCACCGGAATGATTGGGATCTAGCTAGAAACTCCTTGGAATCTTACAAGTTCATCAGTTGGATCTTGATATGTTCTCTAGCTGAACAGTTGCTCCGATTATCTAACATAGATGGAGGACAATGAGAGGGATTGACTATGTTGTAACATGAAAGCAAATAGATGGAATTGAAATTTTGTCCAATTCATGATAGGCTTAATCTGATTTAGATATCCTAAATATAATTTATAGATGTTAAATAAAAAAAATAAAAAATAAAAACCCTTTAACTAAGTTTATAATCAATTATAGAACTCTCCCTCCCTTTTTCATGTATGCTTCTTCTCTTGCGATTAACAAAACCCTTGGCCTTAAGCCACGATCCTGCAACTCCTGGTGACTAAAAATAATTGAGACATGAAAAGTGGTCCCTAATGTCAATATTGAAAAGGAAAACTATCTTATTACCCACTTAGGTTTGAATTTACCAAACCACACAGTCTATGTTTAAGTTTACAGAACCACCTTCATTGAGTTTGGCATGAGCAATTCTCTTGTTGAGTTATTGGATTACCCATTTTTCGATCTAAGTTTACCAAACTACACACTCCATGTTTAAATTTAGAAAAAAATTTCCAAGTTTAAATTTAGAAAAATTTACTCATACACTTCTTTGATAATTGGTTTACTATACAGAACTACCTTTTTTTGATAAAAGTTACACGGACTAAGTTACATGGACTACCCTTGATATAATGTTTTATAACAGTATAATCCACTGACGTTAAAAATTAACGAATTTTTTTGGAGAAAATACTATTCTTACTCAGTTTTAAAAGTCGGATGCCGATTATGTTGTTATAAAACATTGTTCCTGGAGTAGTCCGAATGATTTTAGTAAAGAGAGAGTGATCATTATAGCAAACCAATTGTCAAGAAGGTCTCTGAATAAATTTACAAAAGTACCTTGATTGAGTTTTTCATTGAGTTTGGCATGAACAACTGCCTAACTATTTGGTGGTTGCCCTGCAATTAAGTGCAGACACAAGATCATGGTATAGTCCAAAAATCCCCTGTGCGAACTTGATGGGAAGAGGTTCTTCATGACATTTCATTTCTGGCAGGATCCGTAAAAACCGTGGAAGAGAATAATCCATCGAGTTGTGGGCACGTTGATTATTGATAGACAGTGATTGCAGGTTTCTATCCAAAAAAGAAAAAAAAAATTAGATTTGAAAAACTGTGAAGGTGTGTAGGTGTGCAGGTGTAAAGGTGTGAAGAGTAGGTGGCATCCACCTTCAAACTTTCTCTGGTCCAATTTTCCAATTTCAATACTTCCTCGGCTCATCCGTCATAAGTTTTTAATATTCAGTTCAAGATACTCAAAAACCCACGTTCTGAAACAGAGAGACGATGTGGAAATAATTAGAATTAGGAGGAAGAAGAAGAATGAAGATCGAGGAAGTGGGTGTGGATGATTTGGTGAGAGCAGGGTTGTCGGTGGAAGAAGCTCGCAATTTTCACCAGTCTCTTAAGGCCGTAAACTTAATCGCTCAATCATCATCGTCAGCAGCAGCGGAGCCTCAGAAGGTATGGAAGGAATTGACTGCGGAAGGAAGGAGATTGCTGAAGCCATGGCATCCTTATGCCCTACATCAGCTTATCTACTACTCCGTCTACTCCAATTGGGATTTCTCCACTTCTGGCCCTTCTCCTTATTGGTTCCCTTCTCCGTAAGTTCACTTTCTTCCTTCTCTCTCTGTTTCTGTTTTTCTCTCTCCTACTTTCCTTCTCTCCAACAATGGCCGATGGGTTGATCCTCAAAGGCCACTGTCCAACATCTTAGTGATCACTGATCACTATAGGACAAATCCAAACACTACAATTTGTGGATCCCTCTTTAAGGGCTTTACAGTCTTCTGAAGTCTTACTTGGGTGGCATGCCAGGATGTCGAATAAGGAAGTTCATGTATGTTACAGGGATAAATAAATTAGAAATCCTGGTTTCCAATGATTTCATGATTGTTCCATTTCACAGCTTGCAGGCTAAACAGACAAATTTAGGGAGTTTGATGGAAATTCATGGTCCAAAGCTTCTTGGGACATTGTACCAGGATCCTATAACAAGCTTCAGCCTCTTTCACAAGTTCACTGTAGAACACCCAGAAGTAAGTGTTCCACTTCATTCCTATATAAATCACTGAGTGGTATTTTGGCATTCTAAAAGTTTGGAACTAATATTTCTGAAACAAATGAACCAGGTCTACTGGTCACTTGTTCTAAAGAAGCTTTCTGTTAAATTTCATGAAGGCCCAAGGTGTATCTTAGATACCTCTGACAAATCAAAGCCTGGGGGTACATGGCTGCCGGGTTCTGTCTTGAACATTGCTGAATCCTGTCTGTTGCCGACGGATGATCCAAGGAAACGGGATGAAGATGTGGTGATTATATGGAGAGATGAAGGATTGGATGATGATCCCGTTAACCATATGACATTAAGAGAATTTCGAGAGAAAGTGATGTATGTTTTTCACTCATGTGTTCTTTCAATTCGGACTCCAAAGCACCCATTTTTAATCGGATCAGACATTGAACTGGAAAAGGTCCAGTTCCAGTTCTCTAGTAATCTAGTATAACTAAAGGGTCTTTCATGGATCCTTGAAAACCTGGTTCTGGATACTTGGGGTTGATCAGACAGTCCAGTCTTTGAAACCATGGTCAGAAAATAGTACTTAGCATGAAAAATGAAAATTTATGCCCTGCTTCCAATTTCAGGGGAGAGAGAGAGAGAGAGAGAGAGAGAGCAGGAAAAGGACATCCCCTTCCTTGTTTATAATGTTTGATGTGTTTGCAACATGGTCTCAGGATGGTGGCAAATGCATTGGATACAATGTTCTCAAAGGGTGATGCGATTGCGATTGACATGCCAATGACTGCCAATGCAGTTGTTATATACTTGGCAATCATCCTTGCAGGAAAAGTGGTTGTATCAATAGCTGATAGCTTTGCACCAAAGGAAATCGCTAGCCGCTTGCGTGTGTCCAATGCGAAAGGCATCTTTACTCAGGTATTTCTTCATTTGCTATATGTTCCAAAAACCTCAGAACTGAGGTATCCTCAATCATGGAAGTAATTCACTGTGCAAAAGGTCATATTTGGTACGAAAATTCTAGACTTCCCAAACAAAAAATTATTTTCCATAATGATATGTGGTTTAACTACTGTTGGTTAAATATACTGGAAGAGGAGTTCTGGAGTTCAACATTCGAGCTGTTTTTTCTCTTCAGAATTGTTTTGGATGCTTTGATGCAAGTTTGATTAATCAGTTACAAAGTGACTGCAACTCAATGTAGTTTATTTTCAGCAGTGGACAAGAGACCTGGGATCTCCCAATGTCTTTCCATTAAGTTTCACTTCCCCTTCATGGATACACCATTAGAACGGAAACTATTCACTTGACAGAAGGGTTGTTACTTGTTTGGAGTTGCGACAGTTTTTCTTGATTCCATCCTTCTTGAAGCCGTGTTAGAGACATTCCTAAGGGGACAGTTAATTCCTGTAAATGACTTGAGATTTTGAGGAAGATTTTGGGTGAAAAATATTTGACTCATTCTGCAATTTTGTCTTATAATAGAGTTGTTAATGCAAAAGTAAAATATCATCAGATCGGCCTATCAAAAATATCTGTTGTAACATTCCTCAAGTTTGATTACATTAGTTGATGCACTTTTTCCTATTTCTCCCTCCATAGGTTTGGTAATCATGTTCATTTCCACATCCTTTGTCACTCCACCATATACTTCTTATTTCACAAAATGTCACTATGTTGCATCCACTACTGGTAAACAGCATAACACTATATACTTCTCTGCTGGAGGCAGTTTAGTGACCTGGAAAAGTGAATCTCCAATATTTGAAGATTCAAAGCAATGTGATAGAGAGTGTTCACTATGAATGGATAGCTAACCATATTTATCCTACATATTTAAACATATGTTTGGATGCTTTTGACACTTATTTCTCATCCAAAATGAATCATGCATAAATTTGATTTTCTTATGTATGCCACATTCATTACACTTTTTTCCTTTGCGACATTCATTATTTCTCTTCATCTTGTTCAGGTTGGAGATCGAATTGTCCCTATGACTGATTGGTTTCACTGTATTTATATTCTTTGGTTATAAGCTTGGTCTCGAAATGATATTGTCCCTGATTTTGCCTTCAGGACTTCATACGTAGAGGAGGTAGAAACTTTCCTTTATATAGGTAAAGGTCACTGTTATTTAATGCAAGATGTTTGATTATAGTAACTGACATGTTATTTGTGTATATGAGTGTATCCAATCCTAATGGACTACCCTCATTGTCATCCCTTGCTGGTTTATCTATGATGTGTAGTGGTGTAGCTTCCATGTTCATTTCTTCATCTTTGTTTATTTTCTATACCTTTTATAAATAGTAATAATTTTCTAATCATATTTGTCCTTGCAGTCGGGTTGTTGAAGCAGGTTCGTGCAAAGCAATTGTAATCCCTGCTATTGGAAAGGAATTAGGTGTTCTACTAAGGAAGCATGACTTGTCATGGAAAGATTTTCTTTCACGTATTGACAACCTACCAAGGTAAGCCAAATACCATGAATGTGGTTTACTCAAAATATCCCTTCCCCACCCCCCACCCACCACCACCCCAACCACCCCCCCCCCCCGTGGGGCCCCCGGCCCCTCCTAAGGCGTACAATAAAATGTATGAGGTATATAACTTAATCTCAATTTGTTCTTCTTTATTAAATTTTAATCCTATTCCACTTAATCTTACAGATGAATAGTTTTATTTTGCAGACCAAATCATTACTTTCCAGTCTATCAGTCCATAGATTCTATAACAAATATACTATTTTCATCTGGAACCACAGGTATACAACTCCTCTATATCCATATTTGCATCTATGTGTATTATGCCATTTAGTTTTATGAAATGCTTCTCTTCTCTTTTATTTCTTACAGGAGACCCAAAGGCCATTCCATGGACGCAACTTTCTCCAATAAGATGTGCAGGTGATTCATGGGGATTGCAATATATCACAAACGGGGATATTTATTGCTGGCCAACAAATCTAGGGTGGGTGATGGGACCTATTCTAATATATTCATGCTTCCTTAATGGTTCTGCTCTAGCCCTCTATCATGGATCTCCCCTTGGTCGTGGTTTTGGTAAATTCGTTCAGGTAAGGATTAGCATGACTCCCCCCCCCCCCCCCTCTTCCTTCCTTCTTTCTGATGCAATTTGAGTTAGAGATGTCATCTAACTACTATTCTTCATTTTCTGTGATTTCTAGGATGCAGGTGTGACTTTTTTGGGTACAGTGCCAAGCCTAGTGAAAACTTGGAAGAGTACAAAGTGTATGGAAGGACTGGATTGGACCAATATAAAGTAATCTTAGGCACCAAGGTAACTACATTCATATATGCATATGTATTCCAAACATGACTAACTATGTTTCTGTGCAGGTCATTTGCTACTACTGGCGAAGCCTCCAATTTTGATGATGACCTTTGGCTTTCTTCAAGGGCTTATTACAGGCCTGTCATTGAATGCTGTGGAGGTACAGAGCTTGCATCTTCATACATTCAAGGAAATTTGCTGCAACCACAAGCATTTGGAACATTTAGTACACCATCAATGACGACTGGCCTCGTCATCCTTGATGAACATGGAGTTCCCTATGTGAGACTCTGTTATTCCTCATTTCCATTTTCAATGTTCGAGGAATATTTTGTTTGTTTGAAAACATGCCTGAAGTTCCTTACTTGCCTTACAGCCAGATGATCAGCCATGTGTTGGAGAAGTGGGTTTATTTCCGTTTTATCTGGGAGCATCGGATAGATTGCTCAATGCTAATCATGAGGAGGTCTACTTCAAAGGAATGCCAATGTACAATGGGATGGTAGGTCGTTTGCTTTTCTCTTCTGGACTGGTTAACTATTATTTTCCTGAGCTAATAGATTAAATTATGTGCATATAACTACCAAAGTTCTGATTTTGTAATCATTAATTCCTACAACATGATGCTCCTTAATCAGATTAG
Source organism: Protea cynaroides (assembly GCA_028583415.1). NCBI lineage: Eukaryota > Viridiplantae > Streptophyta > Magnoliopsida > Proteales > Proteaceae > Protea > Protea cynaroides. Next base: position 69,276,143 of record CM053269.1, on the reverse strand, counting down.
AATTTTCAAGTTTCTTAACAAATTAACAAGGTACCTATTGGCAGCCCCTCAGAAGACATGGGGATATACTTCAGAGAACTATTGGAGGTTATTTTCTAGTACAGGGCAGGGCTGATGACACCATGAATCTTGGTGGCATCAAGGTATCAAGTTTTCCTACCCATTTTGTTTTTAATTTTGGTTTTCAAATGATATAGCTTTTCGGTTTTAATTTCTAACTTCAAGCTATTTGACTTATGTTTCTCAATATGCAGACGAGTTCAGTTGAAATCGAACGTGTGTGTGACCAATCTGACGACAATGTGTTGGAGACTGCAGCTATTAGCGTCCCACCAGTGAAGGGGGGGCCAGAACAGTTGGTCATATTTGTTGTATTAAAGAAAAAATATAGTAGCACACAAGAACAGTTGAAGTTGAAATTCACGAAAGCGATCCAAAGCAACCTCAATCCTTTGTTTAAGGTATCCATCCTTCATTTGGTTCCTCTTGAATATTACTTTCAATGGTTACTAGCCCATAAATTCAATTAGTGTCTTACCCTCATATAAATCCTTTTCATGATGAACAGGTGAGTCATGTTAGGATTGTCATGGAGTTTCCAAGAACTGCTTCAAACAAGTTACTGAGGAGAGTTCTAAGGGACCAAATTAAAAAAGAATTTGCTTCTCAGAGTCGACTTTAGCTGTTATGATCATTTTCCGACATTGTCAATTCTTGTTTGCCTACGTTTTTATGATACATGTCGAATGTGGGGAATATACAAGGAAGCAGCAACTGGAAATTTGATCCTAGGTTCCATAGATATACTACAACTATTTGCTGATTTGCATGATTGTTGATGGTTTAAGCTTGAAGGATTCCATGAAGCCTGTTGAAGAACATGATGAGCAGAGGATGATGACAGGTTCTCCCCAAAGTGAGAATTTTTCTAGAGGCAGTGGTGAGGATGTCAGTGATCATACAAGCTTGAAGGAGCCCATGAAGCCTGTTGAAGATCATGATGGACAGAGAGAATGATGACAGGTTCGCCCCAAAGTGAGAGTCCTTCTAGAGGCAGTAGTGAGGATGTCAGTGATCACAGAAGCTTGAAGCTGAAGGAACTAATGATCAATGTGGAGGGAGAGCAGAAGAATGGTAAAGGGAACCAAGTTGACAATTCTCTTGGTCACCATTTCATAGAAGAAGAGAAGTAGCTTCAGTTGGTGACCAAACAGCAGGAAGAGCGTTCAGAAGTCAAGATGTGAGGGATCGTAAATCGGAACATCAAAGTCTTGAGCCGTTTGATCAGGGTTAATTGTGACCGACGTTATAATTCCTGGAAAAAAACCTTTCTTCGCTTAACAATGTAGGATTTAAAAATCCTCAGATTTTCATTCTTCACTGCAAAAGGGAAGGAAGAATCTGATCCTCATGTGGTTAATATTTCTGAGACACTAATATTTTGTATCAAGGATATAAACCCCATCATAGGTATCTATCTATACATGATTCAACTATGTAGTATCTGTTATCCACCAATTTGATATAAGGAGTTGATGACTGCAGCCATGAAATGGAGTTTTTTTTCTTTGATTTTGGGTAGAAAGAACAGGCCTGGTAATGAGGAAAAAGGATGCCATGCAGCCATGGGTTGAGTTGAATTGGGTTGTTGAAATTGCAAGAATCATGTAATGATCCCATTACCTTCACATCCACACCCTCTATGCCAGTTTTCTAATATAATAATGGGAGAGGATTATCCAATCCACCCAGGGAGGGAGTCAGCTATGTTACAACTACTTATCCCAAAAGCTTGAGTTATTAAGTAAGAACTACAACCTCCCTTGCATGTGTAGATCCACAGACGACACTGCTCTTGACACCATTAAGTAGCATCGAAAGGTACAAAGCGTAAGGACACAACACAAAAAGCTCAACTTCCTAACTCTGCTATCATATTATGACTGCTTATTTCATAAGTTCTAGTTGTTAGGTAAGGACTACAACAATGTATATCAACACAACAAACCAATGAGGAGCACGAAGAAGAGAGAGAAGGAGGAGGAGAGAGAAAAAGAGAGGTGGCACAGCCTACACAAGTTGTTGAGTATTGATACCGGCCCTTTTAAATGCAATCCCAATTTAAGCTTAAGTTTAAATTTGAATCAGAATTTAATATTGGTTTGAGTTGGCTATGAACATAATTTATAAGCTTATGGGTCTCATATTCTAGTAAATAAAATCTAAATAAGATTTATACAAGTTAGGAGACCCCAAAATTATAGCTTGTGTATGGAAATCTTTTGTGGGTACAGTTGAAGGCTTTTTTTAAGGTTTACAGTTGGTGGTTTCCTGATTTTTAGGAAGCTTATCTATAGTAGAATTGGATCCGCATCCTCTCTTCTCATGGTTCTGGGAGGACAGAGGCAATCTGTCCTGGATGGCCGCCACGTGGCTCTTGGTGAATCCGAGACCCACGTTCAAGTCGACACCCAGTCGAAAAACCAAGCCGACAGGGGGTGTCGGCTTGGACGTGGGTCTCGGATTCACCCGAGAGCCACGTGACGGCCATCGAAGATAGGTTGTCGTGTCCTCCCAAAACCACTGGGAGGAGACGATGTGAATCCAGTAGATTTGGGTCACTAATAATAGAGCCCTTATTTAGTTAGGTTGTGGGTCAATTTAAGTCATGGGTTATCTTAATAAGTTTTCTTATTAAATTAGGTTGTTTGGTGGTTACTCTTCATTCATGATTTCTTTATTTATTTCTTTTTAAGATAAGATTTGATTCCATAAAATCATGTAAAGGCTGAGATTCTCTATGATTTGATAATGAAATGATAAATTTTGTTTGTTTTGAATTGAGATAATATTCATTTATTCATTTTATCATATATCAAATCAACTGATTCATTGAATAATTCTTGAATTAAATAATAATAATTAAAAATTATGTCATACCATCTCTTTGTAGGGCCTGGCCCTTTTTCTCCACTCCTCTCTTCCTTTTCTTAGTCTCTCTTTTAGCCCACAATTAGTAGATCCTTCCATCTGATCTGCATCATTTTCCCTTCTGGCTCCATTTGTGTCTAATAAAAAGAAGTAAAATTTTCCAATAAAATAAGTTTTTCTATTATTTATTGCAATATAAAATTTAAAATAAAAAACATGGAAAAAAAATTCATTTAAAATATCATTTATGCAAAATATCAAAACAAATAAGACTTATAATAATTTGGTTTCCTATTATACTTATTTTCCTCCTAAAAATTTGAAATTTTCAATAAGTTCAGGCCGATGGATTGAGGACCCATACACTGTTATGGGACCATTTTATAATGAAGAAGCATGTAAGAGATCAAGGTGAGGGGTAGGGAATGTCCGTGGTACATCCCATGTGTCTGCAATAGAATTAAAACTAAATTATAACACCTCATGTTTGAGAAAATTATGTTTGAAATATTATATTTGGGCTACCTAATATAATGTTTGAGATTCTTTATTAGTTAAATGTATTTAAAAACATAAATATTATCCATTTGGCCATGGTCAGTTTTCACCCCCCAACCCTCTTGTTCCCCAAACCTCGGTCCTCGGTGGCTCTGCCCTTAGTTCTCACCCCCGCACCTCTACGACTCTGCACTTGGTTCTCACCCCCATTCATAATTTCAAATCTCTGTTCGGGAAATTATGTTTTCTTTGGTTATTCTGCTACAGAGACCTCGAAAATCTCAGACTTAGATTTAAAGCAGTTTTTCTTGACTAGAAAAATCAACAAAGAAAAGAAGAAAGAAAGGAACAGCATGGTCTCATAAATTTTTGTTGATTTTGGGATTGATTTGATATTTCAGTAGATATTAATGTTTTGGGTGAGCAACAGTTTGATCGGCCTACTAAACTTGTTGAATCTAGTGGTATTGATCCCAGGTCCTGGACACGTTATTGTGGTTTTGACATCATGCGAATATTGAATGTCAAGATTTCTAGAATTTGCCATTTGGTCATAGGAAAAATGGGAAATATTTCTCATCTTAAACAATAATCTTAAATATAATATTTCAAACACAAAAATGAGGTGTTTCAACTGTCATCTACCTTCCTTTTTTTCTTGCATTTTCATCTCATATATTTATTTCTTTGTATTTTTTTATCATGTGGTACCATTCCACTTGCATCAATAGCAGAAAAGAAAGAGTACTTAATACTCAGTGTGAGTGGCCCCAAGACAGTAAAAGGAGTCGAACGCAGTATCGTCCACTTCTTGAGGCCTAGCCTCCTTGCTGACTCAACTATCTCCTTGGGGTTGATCGGGATCTAGCTAGAAACTCACTAGAATCCTTGCTCCGATTATCTATCATAAATGGAGGACAATCAAAGGGATTAACCATGTTGTAATATGAAAGCAAATAGATAGAATTGAAATTTTATTCTATTCATGATATACTTAATCTGATTTAGATATCTCCAATACAATTTATAAAACCTTAAAGTACTTTCCTTTAAGTTTTTTTTTTTTTTTTTTTTTTTTTTTTGAAAGGATAGATACTTTTTTGAAAGGATATGTATCTTATTACCCACTTTTAGGTTTGAGTTTACCAAATTATACACTCTATGTCTAAGTTTACATAACTTCTTTCATTGAGTTTGACATGAACAACTAGATTAGCCACTTTTGGATTTAAGTTTATCAAACTACACTCTCCATGTTTGAATTTAGGGAAATTTACTCCTACAGTCCCTTGATAGTTACTAATCAGAACTACCTTCTATTGACAAAGGTTACACAAACTACCCTGATATAATGTTTTATAATAGTATAGTCCACTGACGATAAAACTGATGATTTGTTTTAAGACAATACTATCCGTACTCAGTTTAGCCTGATGTGAACTATACTGTTATAAAATGTAGTTTTAAGGATAGTCTCGATTCACATCCTCTCCTCTAAGAGGTTCGGGAAGAGAAAAACGCTCACGTTGGATGGCCGACACGTGGGACTAAGGTGAATCCGAGCCTCCATCAGAGCCGATATCCCCTCTTGGCTCAGCTTGTCAGTTCGATGTCAGCTTGGATGGAGGGCTCGGATTGACCCGAGCCCCACGGGTCAGCCATCCAACGGGGGCGTCCCCCCCTCCTCCTAAACCTCTGGGAGGAGAGGATCTGAATCCGGGATACTCTGTATGATTTTTGTCAAGAGAGATTAGATCAGAATAGTAAATCAATTGCCAAGAGGATGTTTGAATAAATTTATAAAACTACCCTCATTGAGTTTGGCAGGAACAAATGCCTAACTATTTGGAGGTTGCCCTGCAGCAACTAAATTCTCTCCTGCGGTCCTGCCGCCTGCCAAGGGCCGAATTTCAGTCGATCCACCCCCAATGTATTAGCAGGCGGTCAGACTGAACCCACGTCCTTGGATCTGCGGCAGGAGCTTCCTGCCGCTGGAGACGATTTGGATCCCGCCCTGCAATGGTCCACATTTCTGGCACGATCCGTATAAACCGTGGAGGAGAATAATCCACCGAGTTGTGGGCACGTTGATTATTGATAGACAGTGACTGCAGGTTTCTATCCAAAAAAAGAAAAAATAATTTAGATTTGAAAAACTGTGAAGGTGTGTAGGTGTGCGGGTGTAAGGGTGTGAAGAGTAGGTGGCATCCACCTTCAAACTTTCTCTGGTCCAACTATCCAATTTCAATACTTCCTCGGTTCATCCGGCATAAGCTTTTAATATTCAGTTCAAGATACTCAAAAACCCACATTCTGAAACTGAGAGACGATGTGGAAGTAATTAGAATTAGGAGGAAGAAGAAGAATGAAGATCGAGGAAGTGGGTGTGGATGATCTGGTTAGGGCAGGGTTATCGGTGGAAGAAGCTCGCAGTTTTCACCAGTCTCTCAAGGCCGTAATCTTAATTGCTCAATCATCATCGTCAGCAGCAGCGGAGCCTCAGAAGGTATGGAAGGAATTGACTGCGGAAGGAAGGAGATTGCTGAAGCCATGGCATCCTCATGCCCTACATCAACTTATCTACTACTCCGTCTACTCCGATTGGGATTTCTCTACTTCTGGCCCTCCTCCCTATTGGTTCCCTTCTCCGTAAGTTCACTTTCTTCCCTTCTCTCTCTGTTTCTGTTTTTCTCTTTTTACCTTCCTTCTCTCCGACGATGGCCGATGGTTGATCCTCAAAGGCCACTGTCAACATCTTTGCACCATTACAGAGTGATCACTGATCACTATAGGACAAATCTAAACAGTACAAAACAGTACAATTTGTGGAACCCACTTTAAGGGCTTTACAGTCTACTACTGAACTCTTACGTGGGTGGCATGCCAGGATCGGTGAGTAAGTTCATGTATGTTACAGGGATTAACGATTCATTTCTCTGTCTCCTCTACTTCGTTCGTCTCTCTTACTTCGATCGCTGCGACTGTAATGAAGGGATGCAGCTTTTATTTGTTCTGGATTTCGTAAATTTGCTAGGTCTTATGGTTTCAGTTCATAATTCATGGTTCACGGTTTTTTCTTGGGGTTTTCTAGTGTTGTCACTAATTTCGGCGAGGTTTTTTAAATTTCAGATTTTAAGTTCTAAAGAATTAAGGTTTCAGATCGTATGAAGAAGAGTCAGGGAACCATTTCAGGTTGCAGAGAAGAGGAAGAAGCAGAAGCCAACAAAATCTCCATCGAATTTCACTCAAATATACCACATAGATTAGGGCAAGTGGAAAGGTTTACACTACGGATGTGTGTCGGATATGAGTGGTCATGGTTCATAGTCACATATCTCTTCAGGGTCCGGGATCCAGGGCTGGGGCCATTACCATCCATGATCCAGATCATCAAGTGAACAGTGCACCATCTTCTTTCTTTCTTGCTAAGCTCTCCATTTTAAGGAAACAGAGCAGCTCCCTAAGCTTTCCTTTGATGGCAAACTCTTCCCTGAGATCCAAGTACCGTAATTTTGTGAACGAATTGAGAGTATAGCCTCGATTTCCATTAGAAAGGAAAAGGGGAGGTCAATAAGCTAAAGAGAAAAAATTTTCCCAACGAACTCTCAGGATGGAGGAACCTCTTCTTCCCTTGGATTCGAACTCTCACTCTCACTCCCTAGTGTCAGGAACGCAGTAGAGTTATTCATTTCCAAACCTAACAATATCCCTTCATTACAGTTGTAGAGATCGGAAAAAGAGAGACGGACGACGCAAGAAGAGATACAGAGATGAATAGTTAATCCCTTCAAACACACATGAATTTTTTATTCTGCTTCCTGCGATTGATGACATTAATTATGGGATTCAAATCCTCTGTCTTGGCTGCCGCGTGGTAGTGAGGGGATCCAACGGCTGGGACTGCGTCGGGATAGGTGTCCGATGATATCCACCGTTGGATCCCTCATTGCCACCTCTATAGTGCTTGCGGTTTTGAATTTTCACTAATTTATTAAAACCAAAACTATTACCAACCAATTAGAAGTTCGGTCTATTTTCTGTTCGATCGGTTGATCTTTTTGGTTCGGTCTCAATTTTGACTCCCCTGACCTAATAATTGCTCTTGTTTTTAACCTATCCACCTTTGCCACTTGTCCACTAGAAACTGAGTAAATTGTCAAAAGAGTCAAAACTAAGGTCATGTCCGCCAAAGGGTCTGCTAGTAGTTTGACAATGATCCAAAATACTCTGTAGCAGACCAGCAGACCCAGCACTATCGGGAGTCTCATGCACTAGGACCCGCCTCATGCTCTAGGGCTATCAATGAATTGGGCATTTAATAATTAGAATGTTAATAAATAATTAATAATCCTGGTTTCCAATGATTTCATGATTTTTTTCCATTTCACAGCTTGCAGGCTAAACAGACAAATTTAGGGAGGTTGATGGAAATTCATGCTCCAAAGCTTCTTGGGACATTGTACCAGGATCCTATAACAAGCTTCAGCCTCTTTCAGAAGTTCACTGTAGAACACCCAGAAGTAAGTTTTCCACTTCATTCCAATATAAATCACTGAGTGGTATTTTGGCATTCTAAAAGTTTGGAACTAATATTTCTGAAACAAATGAACCAGGTCTACTGGTCACTTGTTCTAAAGAAGCTTTCTGTTAAATTTCATGAAGGCCCAAGGTGTATCTTAGATACCTCTGACAAATCAAAGCCTGGGGGTACATGGCTGCCGGGTTCTGTCTTGAACATTGCTGAATCCTGTCTGATACCGACGGATGATCCAAGGAAACAGGACGAAGATGTGGTGATTATATGGAGAGATGAAGGATTGGATGATGATCCCGTTAACCGTATGACATTAAGAGAATTTCGAGAGAAAGTGATGTATGTTTTTCACTCATGTGTTCTTTCAATTTGGAATGAAAAGCACCCATTTTTAATCGGATCAGACAATGAACTGGAAAAGGTCCAGTTCCAGTTCTCCAGTAATCTAGTTTAACTAATGGGTCTTTAATGGATCCATGAAAACCTGGTTCTGGATACTTGGGGTTGATCAAACAGTACAGTCTTTGAAACCATGGTCAGAAATAGTACTTAGCATTAAAAATGAAAATTTATGCCCTGCTTCCAATTTCAGGGAAGAGAGAGAGAGAGAGAGAGAGAGAGAGAGAGAGAGAGCAGGAAAAGGACCTCCCCTTCCTTGTTTATAATGTTTGATGTGTTTGCAACATGGTCTCAGGATGGTGGCAAATGCATTGGATACAATGTTCTCAAAGGGTGATGCGATTGCGATTGACATGCCAATGACAGCCAATGCAGTTGTTATATACTTGGCAATCATCCTTGCAGGACAAGTGGTTGTATCAATAGCTGATAGCTTTGCACCAAAGGAAATCGCTAGCCGCTTGCGTGTGTCCAATGCGAAAGGCATCTTTACTCAGGTATTTCTTCAATTGCTATATGTTCCAAAAACCTCAGAACTGAGGTATCCTCAATCATGGAAGTATTTCACAGTGCAAAAGGTCATATTTGGTACCAAAATTCTAGACTGCCCAAACACAAAATTATCTTTTCATAATGAGATGTGGTTCAACTACTATTGGTTAAATATGCTAGAAGAGGAGTTCTGGAGTTGTTTTTTCTCTTCAGAATTATGTTGGATGCTTTGATGCTAGTTTGATTAATCAATTACTTACAAAGTGACTGCAACTCAATGTAGTTTATTTTCAGCTGTGGACAAGAGACATGGGATCTCCTACCCAATATCTTTCCACTAAGTTCCACTTCCCTTCATGGATACACCATTAGAACAGAAACTACTCACTTGACAGAAGGGTTGTTACTTGTTTGGAGTTGTGATAGTTTTTCTTGAGTCCATCCTTCTTGAAGCAGTGTTAGAGACATACCAAAGGGGATAATTAATTCCTGTAAATGACTTGAGATTTTGAGGCTGATTTGGGTGAAGGATATTTGACTCATTCTGGAATTTTGTGTTATCATAGAGTTGTTAATGTAAGTAATAAAATACCATCAGATTGGCCTATCAAAAATATCTGTTGTAACATTCCTCAAGTTTGATTACATTAGTTGATGTACTTTTTCCTATTTCTCCCTGCATAGGTTCAGTAATCATGTTCATTACACATCCTTTGCCACTCCACCATACAATTCTTATTTCACAAAATGTCACAATGATGCATCTGTTGAGCTACATGTTGTGGCATTCTCTGATGCATGTAGGTTGACTCTGCTACTGGTAAACAGCATTACACAATATACTTCTTTTCTGCTGAAAGCAGTTTGGTGACCTCGAAAAGTGAATTACCTATATCTGAAGATTCAAAGCAATGTGATACAAAGTGTTCCACTATGAATGGATATCTAACCATATCTATTATACATATTTAAACATATGTTTGGATGTCTTTGCATTTGACATTTTTTTCTCATCCAAAATGGATCATGCATAAATTTGATTTTGTTATGTATGCAACACTCATTATACTTTTTTTCTTTACAACACTCATTTCTCTTCACCTTGTTCAGGTTGGAGATTGAGTTGTTCCTATGACTGTTTGGTTTCATTGTATTTATATTCTTTGGTTATAAACTTGGTCTCGAAATGATTTTGTCCCTGATTTTGCCTTCAGGACTTCATACGTAGAGGAGGTAGAAACTTCCCTTTATATAGGTAAATGTCACTATTATTTAGTGCTGGATGTTTGAATATAGTAACTGACAAGTTATTTGTGTATATGAGTGTATCTAGTACTAAAAGACTACCCTCATCGTCATCCCTTGCTGGTTTATCCATGATGTGTAGTGGTGTAGCTTCCATGTTCATTTCTTCATCTTTGTTTATTTTCTATACCTTTTGTAAATGGTAATAATTTTCTGATCATATTTGTCCTTGCAGTCGGGTTGTTGAAGCAGGTTCATGCAAAGCAATTGTAATCCCTGCTATTGGAAAGGAAGTAGGTGTTCAACTAAGGAAGCATGACTTGTCATGGAAAGATTTTCTTTCACGTGTTAACGACCTACCAAGGTAAGCCAAATACCATGATTTGGTTTACTCAAAATATTCCCCCCCTGGCCCCCGGTGGTACAATAACATGTATGAGGTATACAACTTTATCTCACTTTGCTCCTCTTCATTAAATTTTTAATCCTATTCCCCTTAATCTTACAGATCAATACTTTTGTTTTGCAGGCCAAACCATTACGTTCCAGTCTATCAGTCCATAGATTCTACAACAAATATACTATTTTCATCTGGAACCTCAGGTATACAACTCCTCTATATCCATATTTGCATCTATGTGTATTATGCCATTTAATTTTATGAAATGCTTCTCGTCTCTTTGATTTCTTACAGGAGATCCAAAGGCTATTCCATGGACGCAACTTTCTCCAATGCGATGTGCAGGTGATTCATGGGGACTGCAAAATATGACAACTGAGGATATCTTTTGCTGGCCAACAAATCTAGGGTGGGTGATGGGACCTATTCTTATATATTCGTGCTTCCTTAATGGTGCTACTCTAGCCCTCTATCATGGATCTCCCCTTGGTCGTGGTTTTGGTAAATTCGTTCAGGTAAGGATTAGCATGACACCACCCCCCCCGGCAAAAAAAAAAAAAAAAAAAAACAGAAGGCACAGACACACCCCTAATGATGAACTTTAAGGAGATTTATACTGCTATTCTTCATATTCTATGTTGTCCAGGATGCAGGTGTGACTAGTTTGGGTACAGTGCCCAGCATAGTGAAAACTTGGAAGACTACAAAGTGTATGGAAGGACTGGATTGGACCAATATAAAGTAATCTTAGGCACCAAAGTTACTACATTCATATATGCATATGTATTCTAAACATGACTAACTATATTTTGTGCAGGTCATTTGCTACTACGGGAGAAACCTCCAATTTTGATGATGACCTTTGGCTTTCTTCAAGGGCTTATTACAGGCCTGTCATTGAATGCTGTGGAGGTACAGAGCTTGCATCTTCATACATTCAAGGAAATTTGCTGCAGCCACAAGCATTTGGAGCATTTAGTACAGCATCAATGACGACTGGCCTTGTCATCCTTGATGAACATGGAGTTCCCTATGTGAGACTATTATTCCTTATTTCCATTTTTAATGTTCTAGTAATATTTTTGTTTTAAAACATGCCTGAAGTTCCTGCCTGCCTTACAGCCAGATGATCAACCTTGTGTTGGAGAAATGGGTTTATTTCCGTTTTATCTGGGAGCATCAGATAGATTGCTCAATGCTAATCATGAGGATGTCTACTTCAAAGGAATGCCAATGTACAAAGGAATGGTAGGTCATTTGCTTTTCTTTTCTGGACTGGTTAGCTATGATTTTCCTGAGCTAATGGATTAAATTATGTGCATATAACTACCAAAGTTCTGATTCCGTAGTCATTAATTTCTACCACATGATGCTCCTTAATGAGACTGCAATTTTCAAGTTTCTTAACAAATTAACATGGCACCTATTGGCAGCCCCTCAGAAGACATGGTGATATAATTCAGAGAACTGTTGGAGGCTATTTTCTAGTGCAGGGCAGGGCTGATGACACCATGAATCTTGGTGGCATCAAGGTATCAAGTTTTCCTACCCATTTTGTTTTTGAATTTGGTTTTCAAATGATATAGAATTTCGGTTTTAATTTCTAACTCCAAGCTATTTGGCTTATGTTTCTTAATATGTAGACAAGTTCAGTTGAAATCGAACGTGTGTGTGACCGAGCTGACGACAATGTGTTGGAGACTGCTGCTATTAGTATCCCACCAGTGAAGGGGGGGCCGGAACAGTTGGTCATATTTGTGGTGTTAAAGAAAGGATATAGTAGCACACAAGAACAGTTGAAGTTGAAATTCACGAGAGCGATCCAAAGCAACCTCAACCCTTTGTTTAAGGTATCCGTCCTTCATTTGGTTCCTCTTGAATATTACTGTCAATGGTTACTAGCCAATAACATCAATTATTGTCTTACGTGACATAAATCCTTTTCATGATGAACAGGTGAGTCATGTTAAGATTGTCATGGAGTTTCCAAGAACTGCTTCAAACAAGTTACTGAGGAGAGTTCTAAGAGACCAAATTAAAAAAGAATTTTCTACTCAGAGTCGGCTTTAGCTGTTATGATCATTTTCCTACATTTTCAATCCTTGTTTGCCTATGTTTTTATGATGCATGTAGAATGTGGAGAATAGAGTAGGAAGCAGCTATTGGAATTTTGATCCTAGGTTCCATTAGATATATTGCAACTATTTGCTGATTTGCATGATAATTAATGGTTTAAGCTTGGTGGGTGGAGTTCCAAGAATCAAATAAGGCATGAATGGAAGGAATCTATCTCATATTGCTTGTATCCATGGATTAGCTACCCATAAAAAGGAATCCAATAAGAAAGCATGATTGACATTCTTGATCTTAGATTGCATGATTGTTAAGTTTCATTTACAAATTGCAAGCATAGTACCACATTGGACATTTTAATTTGGAAAGGTCCTAGATCTACCATATGTTTTTTGGTAAACAATTATTTTCTTCATGATATAGTTGTGAACAAGCCAAGGCTTCAGTAATACAAGTTCCTAGAGTTGGGCCAAACAGTCCGACATGACACGGAAAGGACTTTTCCGAGCAATGGTCCTACATCTACCATAGAAATTAATGTTATGCACTTGCATGATCAAATGGTTTCAACGAACAATTTCCCTAGTTTAAAAAAGATAGGATTTTTGTCTGACTGTCTGGCTCTTGCACTAGTGTAGAGACTGATGCGAGTGCATGCACAGGCATTCAACTAGGGAGGTGGGGTGTTCATTTCACCCCTCCTTTGTCTGGGAGTAGGTACACACTGCAAGACAAGAATCTTTTTCCCTTTAAAAAAAATATAGATGTCTTGACATCTAAATCTCATGGTAGATGTCGACTCTCTTTGTTGGCATGGGTCTCTAAGCTTCATACTTCAAACCAAATCAAATTCAATCTGCATCATCCACCAAACTAGGGATCAAAATACCATCTACATCGAGTACAGTTTTTTGACATGAGCTACACCTCCCCAACATCGGTTGTGAGTTTACTTGTGACCAATGGGCTCCTACATGCGTATAACTACATGGTTATGATTGATAGTTGTGACAAAATAGAAAAATAAGAAAAGATGGAGAGAATCGAGGTATCAAGGAAAGAAAGAGTTTGTATATGTGGTCATCTCCTTGTAACTTGTATTTATATAAAATAGAAACAACTATTAGATAAAATCTAGGATTCTACAAGTTGAAGTTCTAGTCACAAACTAAAGACAAAGTAAATTCCAAATAGGAAAAGGAAATTAACGAGCCTAATTAGTAAATGAAACTAATAAAATAAACTAATAAATTAATTAGGGGTTCATATACTAATAAGAGATCTAATTACAATAGGACTGTATAGAATTGTAAACACATTAGAATTGTGGAGTCCTATTCCAACTCAGTACCAATGACTGTAGAATCCTTTTTTAACTCAACAAACTAAGGACTTTAAAGTCTTTTTCCAACTCAACAACATAACCAAGCAGTCCTACACGATGAAGACTCCTCATAGTTCCTACTCTATGGGACTGTTTTATAGTCTCTATCGTGTGGATAGTTTTAACAATAGTTATATGCGATAATTTGTCCACAAAATTTCAGCTCTAACTGAGTTGTCACATTGAAGAAAAAACAGCAGGCCCACCTAAAGATTCATCCATAAGGATTCTCACATAGGCTCTCTCGAAGAATGTAAAATGTTGTTAGTATAGTATGTCAGAATTATAGGATCTTCATGATGAATCAATGAACATGACAAAGTAATCATGGGATTCATACCTGTGGCCATAACGTTTCCGTTGATCTTGTCTGATCTCATATCAATATATCGTTAGAGTATATAGACCGAGACCAACCTTGAAGCAGAAAACAACCCAAGCCTCACCCATAATGACAGCAGTTGTTAACAAACCCACCTATCACTTCACAATTTAAGGCGGTTAATTGGAACATCCATTACCTATTGAGAAAATCATTTATTGTATTGGACTCAATCTTATTATGTGTTAATTAACACTCTTCCAATAACTCGAAACATGTGAAAACATTACATAGTGTAGTAAGAAGCAAATACCATGAAAATAATAGAAAACTACAAAGAAATCCTATAAAGAATATAAAGAAAATCACTTCAATATTCAATTTCATAGTTTCAATGATGGATTTGTAACATTGTCAAAAGTTTAGGATATCAATAGTATAATATTAAAACAAGGCAGTCTCTCAGAAAGGTTTATCTTTCCTATCCTCAACCCTGCTACATGTGCAAGTATTTGCTTTTCTTTTCTGACTGGTCATATATGATTTTCAGAGCTTATGGGTTATAGTATATGCATATAATAAACAAAATTCCCTCCCAATTCTAATACAATTACCATTTGATCCTCTTTAATTGGAGGCTATTTTCTAGTACAGAGCAGGCTTGATGACACCATGAATCTTGATGGCATCAAGGTATCATGTAATAGATGGAGCAATTTAATTTGGTTTTAACTTCTGAATTTAATATGATTTGCGTTGAATGCACTTATCTCTAGACAAGTTCAATTAGTTCAATTGAACTTGAATCTATCTGCAATGAAGCTGATGAGAGTTTTTTTTTGGAGATTGCTTCTATTAGTGTTAAACCAGTGGGTTGGTAGGACAGAACAGTTGGTAATAATTTTGAGGGTGCACCTTGGCATAACAGTAAAGTTTTTCCATTGTCATCATGATATGGTGCTCATGGATTCAAATATGGAAAGAATCTTTGTAAGCAGAAGTAAAGCTGCGTAACCTTCCCCAGACTCCGCAATGGTAGGTTGGAGCTCGTGCACTGGGTACTCCCAAAGAAAGGATTCTTTAGTGGCAAGCCAATGGATTGGTGAGACATAAAAATTGATAATAATTTAGAGGGTGAGCCATGGTAAAACAGTAAGGTTGTTCCATTGTAACCTGGTGCTCATGGGTTTGAATTTGGAAACAGTCTCTCTACGAACGGAGGTAAAGTTACATATATTAGCCTTTCCCTAAACTCCGTAGTAGCAAGAGCCTCGTGCACTGAGTACAACTAAAGAAAGGATGTATTGGTGTTAAACCAATGGATTGGTGGGATGGAACAGTTGGTAATAATTTTGAGGAAGGGCCTTGGCACAATGATAAGGTTGTTCCACTGTGACATAGTGCTCATGAGTTCGAATTTGGAAACAGTCTCTCTGCAAGTGAAGGTAAAATTGTGTACAATATTAACATTTTCCTAGACCCTGCAATGGTGGGAACCCAGTGCACTAGGTGAGCCCAAAGAAAAGATGGAGTAGCACACCTGAACAGTTGAATTTGAAATTTAGAGGGGCCATCCAAGGCAACCCCAATCTTTTGTTACATATGTGACTCTTTTATTTGGATTGTGTGGAATTTTACTGTACTTTTATTGCTTGGCTTTCTCTCATGGTGGTTACATGAAACAATAAAACTCAAGTAAAGTCATCTCACTATTCTATATATAAAGGCCCAGATTGGTTGTAAGGGAAATTAAAAAGAAAGGAAGTGAAAAAAAAAAAAAAAAAAAAAAAAGGGGGAGGGGGGGTTGAGTTACTCCGACTTCCCCTTGATATTTTGTTTACTATACGGACCTCCTTTGGCACTTATTCATTTACATGTACCTCCCTAAAACTAATAGTATTAATTTAAATTTTTTATTGACCAAAATACCCTTTGTTAGATAGTACATAAACCTTTTAACTTTTCATTTTGGTCTACCGTTTTTGCTCTTCACTCTCAACAACTGGCTGTGCAAAGCTCTTTCCATTTTCCATTCCAGCGACAATCATCTTTCTTGTGAGTTTCTTCAGGTAAGTTTTCCCTCCCTCTCTCTCTCTATCTCTCTCTCACACACACACACACGCACACAAGCATTTCTGTACATTTGCTACTGATAATGTCTATCTCGGATCAGTGTTGATAAGCTCAATGAAAAATAATAGTCACCTCTCTCTCTCTCTCTCTCTCTCTCTCTCACACACACACGAACGAGTATTTCTATAAATTTGCTACCGATAATGTCTATCTCAGATCAGTGTTGATTAGCTCAATGAAAAAGAATAGTCACCTCTCTCTCTCTCTCTCTCTCTCTCTCTCTCTCTCTCTCTCTCTCTCTCTCTATATATATATATATATATATAGGGGCCATATCTGTAGCAGTTCACATCGTCTCCTCCCCGCGACTTTGGGAGGACGGTGGCAACCCTATCTAGATGGTCAACACATGGCTCTCGGTGAATTCGAGACCCACGTTCAAGCCGACACCCCAGCTGACAAGCCAAGCCGACAGGGGGTGTCGGCTTGAACGTGGGTCTCGGATTCACCGAGAGCCACGTGTCGGCCATCCAAACAAGGTTGCCACCGTCCTCCCAGAGTCGCTGGGAGGAGAGGATGCTGATCCATATCTGTAGAGAATGAATCTAAAGGAAGACTATACAGAGGTTTCCCTCACAAATGAAAAGTAAGGGTAATTCAATAGGATAAGGGTATTTTGGTATTTAAAAAAATAAAGTATGTTTACATCAATAATTACTTTCCATTTCCTAACGAAATGGACTAAAGTGTTATATGTTTCATTTTACAAGGGAGGTCCGTGTAAATCAATAAGTACCAGAGGAGATTCGTGTACTAAATGAAATGTCAAAGAGAGGTTCAAGTAATTTTTCCACACATTTTTTTTTTATAATATCTATAACACAAAATGATTGTATAAATTATTTAAATATTTTATCATATTTAGAATGATTTAGCGTTAATACATAGTTATATATATGTAATAGCATATGATGTAATGATTACAAAAGTTTTCGTCTTAAATTTTAAAATTATACTTTCCTTCATTTTGATTCTCCTTGCAATCAATCAGAGCAGCCGTAAGGTGAAAATTATCTTATCATGCAAGAGTGGTTTTTCTCTAATGTTTGTAATCTTCTACCATTGTCTAGAGAAAACTTGCACCTTGTTCTTGGTTAATATAGTGGAAGTTTTATTTGAGCTGATCTTCTTCTGTGATTGGCTTGATTTGTTTATTTTTGGTCTACGTATATTTAGTCGTCTTATTTCTCCATGTTGACTTGCACACATAGGTTGGAAAAAAGATTTTTTTTTCCCAATAAATGGTATCGTACCTAGGGGTGTCAATTTTGAAACAGAACCTATAAACCGAATCAAAACTGACTTATAAAAAACCGTATAGAAATGAATTGAAGGTAATTGTTTCGGTTTTGATTTAAACCAAGAAACTGTTGGTCGCAAACCCATAAATAGAATAAACCATTAAATGGATTGAATGTTCTAAAATTTCTTATTCTCTCTTTGCAAATTTTCTAGCATTGATGAACTTGCATGTTCTTTTAATTAGAATTTGTATATTTCCTAGCATTGATTCCGCTATATGTGGGCGGATGGATGAGGGAACTATTGTGTTGTCATGCAACAGCAACAGAAAAAAGCTAAAGGGGAGAAGATTTGGATCTGAATAAGCTAAATCGATTATTAATCGATTTTGGTTTGAAAAATTAAAATCAATTAATAATTAGTTCGGTTTCGGTTTTGGTTCATTACATCTTGAATCAAATCAAACTGATAAATTTAAATCGAACCGATTGACACCCGGTCCATACTGAGATTGGACCTGATCCTCTCTTGGAATGTTCAGCACACAAGTTGATGTATCTCAGTCCGGGTGATAGAAGACTGACGGACTAACCAATAGGAGAGAATCTTTCTCCATTCATGGCAAGGCGAGAGGTGCCCACGTAAAAAATAAAAATAAAAAAAGCAATCGCTGACCTCTGTTTGAAGACCGGGTTCTAGACTGTCACATGACAGCATTTTTAGCATTGAAGATACTGACTGTTGAAACGAAATTAAAAGTATTATACAGACCGAATTACTACTGAGATTACTACTGATTTCTCACAAAACCACACCTACACATTCTGAATTAGAGGAACAGAGGGAGGATGGGGAAGGAATTAGACTTCGTAGGAGGAAGAAGGAAGATAGAGGAAGTGGGTGTGGAGGATTTGGTGGGAGCGGGGTTGTCGGTGGAGGAGGCTCGCAGTTTCCACGAGTCTCTCAAGGCAACAATCTTAATAGCCCAATCATCATCAACAGCAGGGGAAGGAACAAAAGCAGCGGCGGAGCCTCAGAAGGTATGGAGGGAACTGACTGCGGAAGGGAGGAGACTGCTGAAGCCATGGCATCCTCACGCTCTCCATCAGCTCATCTACTACTCCGTCTACTCCGATTGGAATATCTCCACTTCTGGCCCTCCTCTATACTGGTTCCCTTCTCTGTAAGCTTACTTTTCCTTTCTCTATCTTTCTTACCCTCCTCCGCTGGCCGATGGGTTGATCCCTCCAAGGCCACTGCCTAATATCTTTGCACGATTACAGGGTTGGGGTAACTAATTTAAGGATCAGCATGAAAATTTAAACCTTTTCCATATAGAAATAGGAGTCGGAGTTTGACTAACTGAATTTAATTGATAACCGTCTGTGTCTCTGACCCCATTCGACTAACCCACCAAATTCGGATACCCTGGTAGCCCACGTTCCAGCTTGCTCTATTTCTCTGTAATACTATGACAGATTTAGGATTTAGAAGTTAGAATGTATAATAAAGAATTTAATAATCCTGGTTTCCAATGATCTCATGTTTGTTCCATTCCCCAGCTTGCAGGCCAAAAAGACAAATCTTGGGAGTCTTATGGAAATTCATGGCCCAAAGCTTCTGGGGACATTGTATCAGGATCCTATAACTAGCTTTAGCCTCTTTCAGAAGTTCACTGTACAACACCCTGATGTAAGTGATCCACTTTATTCCAATATAAATCTCCGAGTGATTATTTTGACATTGTATCTGGAACTAATATTTCTGAAACAAATGAACCAGGTCTTCTGGTCACTTGTTCTAAAGGAGCTTTCTGTCACATTTCGTGAAAGCCCAAGGTGTATCTTAGATACCTCTGATAAACCAAAGCATGGGGGTACATGGCTGCCGGGTTCGGTCTTGAACATTGCTGAATCCTGTCTACTACCGATGAATTATCCAAGAAAACGGGACGAAGATGTGGTTGTTTTATGGAGGGATGAAGGATTGGATGATGATCCCGTTAACCATATGACATTAAGAGAATTTCGAGAGCAAGTGATGTATGTTTTTCACTCGTGTTCTTTCATTTTGGAATCAAAAGCACCCATTTTTAAATCAGATCAGACAATGAACTGGCCAGTTCCAGTACTAAAGTAATATAGTTAACGTATAGATCTTCAATGGATCCATGAAACCTGGTTCTGGATAATCGGGTTTGATCAGATAGTCCAGTTTTTCAAACCATGGTCAGAAATAGTACTGACAATTGGGTTTGATCAGACGGTCCAATCTTTCAAACCATGGTCAGAAATAGTACTTAACATGAAAAATGATAATTTATGCGCTGCTTTCAATTTCGGGAGAACAGGAAAAGGACCTACCCTTCCATGTTTATAATGTATGTGTTTGTGACGTGGCCTCAGGATGGTGGCAAATGCATTGGATACAATGTTCTCAAAGGGTGATACGATTGCGATTGACATGCCAATGACAGTAACTGCAGTTGTTATATACTTGGCAATCATCCTTGCAGGACTAGTGGTTGTATCAATAGCTGATAGCTTTGCACCAAAGGAAATAGCTATCCGCTTGCGTGTTTCCAATGCAAAAGGCATTTTTACTCAGGTATTTCTTCATTTGCTAGATATTCCAAAAACCTCAGAACTGAGGTAACCTAAATCATTGAAGTAACTCACCGTGCAAAAGGTCTTCTTTCTTTCTTTGCTTCAACTGAGTAACTGATAGAATTGCTTTGAAAATATTAGAGTACTCAAAACTCAAAATTATTTTCTCAATGAGAGATTTGGTTGCACTACTATTGGTTAAATATACCTAAAGAGGAGCTTTGGAGTTCAACATGCTGCTCTTTTTTCTCTTTAGAATTATTTTGGATGGTTTGGTGCAAATTTGATTAATCAATGAGAGATGCGGTTGCACTCAACATGCAGCTCTTTTTTTCCTCTTCAGAAATATTTTGGATGGTTTGATTCAAGTTAGATTAATCAAGTAGACTTATAAAATGGCTACAACTCAACTTATTTTATTTTCAATAGTGGGCAAGAGAATTGGGACTGCTATCCATTCTCTTTCCCCCTAGTTCACTTCCCCATGGATATATTATTAGAACATAAACTACTTGCTTGACCGAAGGATTGTTAGGATTTGTGATAATTTATCTTGTTTCAATCCTTCTTAAAGTAGTGTTAGAGACATTCTTAAGGGGATATTTACATGCGATTTATTACTGTAAATTTTGAGGCAGATTTTGGAAGAAAGATATTTGATTCATTCTCATTCTGGAATTTTTTGTATAATAGAGTTGTTAATCCAAGTAATAAAATACCATCAGACCAGCCTATAAAATATTTGTTGTAACATTCCTCAAGTTTGATTACATTATTACATCAATCATTCACAGCTGTGTTTGTGTACTGCTTCCTATTTTTCCCTCCTAAGTTAGGTAATCATTAATCATGTTCATTTACATCAATTATGCGTGTAGGTTGAGACTCTGCTACTGGTAAACGGCTTAATACTACATACTCATTCTCTGCCGAAGGCAGTTTGGTGACTTGGAAAAGTGAATCTTCTATATCTGAAGATTTATACATATGTTTCTATGCCTTTGCATTTGATATATTGTCTTTAATCTTGTCATAAAAAAATGAATCATGCATAAATTTGACTTTCTTGTGTCTGCAACAATCAATATATATATATATATATATATATGCACGTACAGATGCATGTGTAGCCATGTTAGCAGGGGAGATACAAAGAGGATTGGGGAGAAGAGATTGTGAAGAGAGGGAGAGTGCTTTTTGGGAGAAAGAAGGAGCTTGGATAGGAGAGAAGAGCGAAAGGAGGAGAGAAAGAGAGCGAGAGAGAGAGAGATTAGCAAAAGGAGGGGAGAGGAGATCATGGATAGAGGGAGAGAGACAGAGAGAGGGGTTCCTCTTACTGCTCTTTCTACTTTTCTTCTTCCTTTGTACTTGTCAGTTAAATAAGTTGGGATCAATTATCGGGTTGATGGAGAAAAATGCATGGACTTTCAAGATTTATAATGAAATCATCTAAAGTGGTAAGCATGGAATAAACCAATTAAAAATGAATTATCAAGTCATTTACAGACTAATAAAAAAGTACAGATATATTATAATATTTATTGAAATAGGGAAAATAATTACTTAAATCTAGGAAATTTTAAAGTTTAAAATTTTCTTTTGCAGGCCAGATGGCTTTGAAGCAGAAGATTATGGCTCGAAAGATTTATCTCTGATTTGCTGAGATAATCTGGTTGCAGAGTGCTGTTCCTCTGTTTATTTATAACTCCTTAGCTTAGCTAGTATTCGAGAGAAAGAGAGTGGAAGAGGGAGAGAGTTGGTGATGATTCAAAGAAATTGAGTTCTAATCCACATGGGATTCCACTGTCCTAGTGAGAGAGAGATATGAATTAGTTGAAACTTCTTATTTAATGGGAATCCTTTGTGTCGATATCTGTATTATGCCAAAGATATAACTTATCCATATAAGTATATTCTTTTAACATAGGGATAGAGGAGAGCTGAGGGGAGAGAGGAGAGAGAAGAGAGAAAAATGTGGTCCTATCCAAATTTCAAACAGGCTACGTAAATCTTGTGATTAAAAGTCATTTTCTCTGCCTAGTATAACAGTGGAACAGTTGGGTGAGTTGCAGTCTTGGAAAGGGGAGCAAAGTAGTATAGTTGAAAGTTGAAGTTTTCAATAGATTTGGTGGTTGCAACTGGCACCTAAAATTGATGTTACTATTATTTTCATGCTACTTAATTTTAGATTAATTCCAAATCAAGGAACGATTGAGAGAGTTCGGATCACCTGCAAGTTCATGTACTATCCATAGGATCCCATCACCGTCGATGTGGTGTGGGACTCACCTCGACAGTGTGGGACCCATTTGATTTGATTGGTGATGGGATCTTAGGGACGATACAAGTACATGCAGGTATTCTCCAATTGGAAGAGACTTGTTGGTGGTGGGATAATAAGGGTAGGAATAAAAAGAGGGGGGAGAGGGATAGGAAATTGGATTAGAGAGTAGGGACGGGTTGGGAATGGGATTAGAGAGGGGAGAGACATGTTGGAGGTGGAATATTCTAAAGGTTTTTAGGATTTTTAGGCTATAGGTAAAAAGTGGGTCTAGGTGTAGGAAGAAGGGTGTTTTTGCCCAAAGAAAACTTATACCAAAAAAGTGAGTTCATATATATATATATATATATATATATATATATAATATTTTTCTATTTTACTAATTTCTTCATCAACACTCATTTATTCTTCTGAAGACGCAATGCCCTCTTCACCTTGGTTATGTTGGAAATTGAATTGTTCCTATGACTGATTGGTTTCATTGAATTTATATTCTTTGTTTATAAATTGGGTTTTGAAATGATAATGATTTTGCTTTCAGGACTTCATACGTAGGGGAGGTAGAAACTTTCCTCTATATAGGTAAAGGTCACTGTTATTTAATGCTGGATGTTTGAATACAGTAAATGACATGTGATAGGTGTATGTGAGTGTATCTAGTCCTAAAAGACTGCCTCATCTTCATCCCTTGCTGGTTTATCTATGAAGTGTAGTGGTATAGCCCTCATGTTCATTTCTTCATCTTCGTTTATGTTCTATACCTTTTATAAATTATGAATGTGCAGGATGGTAATAATTTTCTGATCATGTTGTCCTTGCAGTCGGGTTGTTGAAGCAGGTCCTTGCAAAGCAATTGTAGTCCCCGCTATTGGAAAAAATGTAGGTGTTCAACTAAGGAAGCATGACTTGTCATGGAAAGATTTTCTTTCAAGTGTTGACCACCTATCAAGGTAGGCCAAATACCATGAAGTGGTTTACTCAAAAAATCCACCCCCTTCCCTCTTAAAATTAACATGTTTGAGGTCCTTAATGAATATTGTATAACTCTCACTTTGTTCTTATTCATTAAATTTTAATCCTATTCCTGTGAATCTTACAAGTGAATAGTTTTGTTTTGCAGACCACATCATTATTTTCCAGTCTATCAGTCCATAGATTCTATAACAAATATATTATTTTCATCTGGAACCACAGGTATAAACTCATGTATATCCATATTTGCTTCCATGCATATTATGATTTTTTGTTTTATGAAGTACTTCTCTTCTTTTTGATTGTTTACAGGAGAGCCAAAGGCTATTCCTTGGACGCAACTTTCTCCAATTCGAGCTGCAGGTGATTTATGGGGACAACAAGATATCAAAACTGGGGATGTCTTTTGCTGGCCAACAAATCTAGGGTGGGTGGCAGGACCTATGATTTTATATTCGTGCTTCCTTAGTGGTGCTACTCTAGCCCTCTATCATGGATCTCCTCTTGGTCGTGGTTTTGGTAAATTCATTCAGGTAGGGATCAGCATGACTCCCCCCTCTTTCTTTTCTGATGCACTTTGATTAGATGTCATCTAACTACTATTCTTCATTTTCTATGATGTCCAGGATGCAGGTGTGACTATTTTGGGTACAGTGCCAAGCCTAGTTAAAACTTGGAAGAGTACACAGTGTATGGAAGGACTGGATTGGACGAATATAAAGTAATCCTAGGCACCAAAGTTACTACATTGATATATGCATTGGTATTCAAACATACTAACGATGTTTCTGTGCAGGTCACTTGCTTCTACTGGAGAAGCCTCCAATTTTGATGATGACCTATGGCTTTCTTCAAAGGCTTATTACAGACCTGTCATTGAATGCTGCGGAGGTACAGAGCTTGCATCTGTATACCTTCAAGGAAATTTTCTGCAACCACAAGCATTTGGAGCATTTAGTACAGCAACAATGACGGTTGGCTATGTCATCTTTGATGAACATGGAGTTCCTTATGTGAGACTGTTATTCCTCATTTCCATTTTCAATGTTCTATGATTATTTTGTTTGAAAACATGCCTGAAGTCCCTGCCTGCCTCACAGCCAGATGATCAACCTTGTGTTGGAGAAGTGGGTTTATTTCCAGTATACATGGGAGCAAGTGATAGATTGCTCAATGCTAATCATGAGGAGGTCTACTTCAAAGGAATGCCAATGTACAAAGGAATGGTAGGAAGTTTGCTTTTTCTTTTCTGACTTGTTAGCTATGATTTTTCTGAGGTAATGGCTTAAAATATGTGGATATAACTGCCAAAGTTTCTTCTGATCTCTATTAATTCCATTACAACATGATACTCTTTAATGAGACTGCACCTCTCAAATTTCTTAACAAATTAACTTGGTACCTTTGTAGCCCCTCAGAAGACATGGGGATATAATTCAGAGAACTGTTGGAGGCTATATTCTAGTACTGGGAAGGACTGATGACACCATGAATCTTGGTGGCATCAAGGTATCACATTTTTGTTTCCATTTTGTTTTTGTTTTTTGTTTACAAATGATATTGCATATCACTTTTAATTTCCAACTCCAACCTATGTGGCATATATGTCTCAATATGCAGACAAGTTCAGTTGAAATTGAACGCGTGTGCGACCGAACCGATGTCGATGTGTTGGAGACTGCTGCTATTAGCATTGCACCAATGACCGGAGGACCAGAACAGTTGGTCATATTTGCAGTGTTAAAGAAAGGATATAATAGCACACTAGAACAGTTGAAGTTAAAATTCACGAGAGCGATTCAAAGCAACCTCAATCCCTTGTTTAAGGTATCCACCCTTCATTTGGTTCCTCTTGAATATTACTTTATGTGGTTCCTAGCCAGTAAAACCTATTAGTCTCTTGCCTGATGGAAATCCTTTTCATGATTAACAGGTGAGTCATGTTAGAATTGTAACGGAGTTTCCAAGAACTGCTTCAAACAAGTTAATGAGGAGAGTTCTAAGGGACCAAATTAAAAATGAACTTGCTTCTCAGAGTCGACTTTAGTTGTTATCATCGGTTTCTCATGTAGTCAAATCCATGTTTGATATGCGGGGAATAGACAAGGAAGCGGCAATTAGAATTTTTTATCCTAGGTTCCATAAGTATGCTGCAACCATTTGCTGCTTTAGATGATTATTGATGGTTTATGATTGGTAGGTGGTGTTCCAGGAATCAAATAAGGCATGAATTGAAGTTGCCAGTTGTTAAAAGGTTTAGTTGGTGTAATGATCAATAATAAATCCAGGCTTTTACAGTTCATGCTGCTTGTATCCATGTATTATCTATCCATGAGAAGGAATCAATAAGAAGAGCATGATCAACATTCTAGAACATTGGTGAACCTTCTTTTTTTTTTTTTTTTTTTTTTTTTTTTTTTTTTTTTTTTTTGAATTGCAAGTGCAGTCTCACACTGGACATTCAAATTTCGAAAGGTCCTAGATTGAGCATCGAAATAAAATGCTATGAACTTCCTGTTATCAGATGGTTTCGACCTTGAGGACAAACTTTCCAGGTTAAAAAATGCAAATGATTGACATCTAAATCCCATGGCATATGTACTCTCTCTGTTGTCATGGTATGACAATTACACCCCAAACGAGATCAATTACTATCTGCATCATACACCACATTAGCAATCAAATACCATCTGCACCGCGAGACGTACCTACCCTGTTAGAATTTTAATGCAAATTATGGTTTTTCCATGGGATTTCTCATGAACCCTAACGAATCCATTACACAGATTACTAGAATACAATGGGCAATAAAAGAGATAATAGAACACATACCATTTGCTGTAGATTGATTTTCGACCGTTTTCTGTAGCTTGAATGCCTTGATTAGAGTCTTCCACAGCCTCTTGGGATCCCCTTTTCCTCTGTGCGTATAGGAGCAACAGAGAGATAAAAACCAATGACTGCGGAGACCCTAACCATAATATTTATAACACTATCCCTAACCCAGAACTATTCCCACAATGGACCCGGTTGGTAGTCTCTAACTAGTGACGAACCAGACCTAAATCGGTCAAACCAGTAATTGAACTCCCACTTAACAACTAGTTAGGTAATTGATCAAGCCCACATAACAGGAATCTAACAATCTCCCACTTGGGCTAGATTAATTACAAAACCACCGTCGAAAAGTGTGGCCATGGAATCCTATTACATAATAAACCGTCATCAAACTTTGATCTACTCATCATGTCACACCTCAATTTCGCACTATTCAGAACGGTGTGATGAACCACTAATAAGCCAACGGTTCAATCAGGATCTCAAATAGGCTGTGTCCGTTTGCTTAAACCATACACATCCACAATCATAATCAGAATAAATACACAATAGCGGAAGTTTTAATATTAAATGAACTGAGAATCTAAATGTGATAATCATAAATAAAATATTCAATTATGTTGTATTGACCGAGACATAAGTAAATAAAATATCAAATTACATTTCCTTAATGGTCCAAATAAAAATCTAATCGAAAACGCATGAGTTGCACTCGCATGATGAGTCATGCGTCTCCACTATATCTTCGGCATCCATCACAGCAACATGCCCGTATGCGGGAGCATTCATATAATCTTCCATAGTCGTACCTGCATCATCAACTAAAAATATTCGAATTCGAAATGGGTGAGCACACATCACGGCTCAGTGAGCAAACAAAACAATGCAACAAACATATGCTTGCATTCAATTCATATATGTGGTCTGGTATATAAGTTTGCAATGTGCTATAGAAAGGTTTGGAGGTCGCCGCACCTCTATACACGAGTGTGTAGAACCGCTCAATGGATCAAACACCATTGTCGCCCCCACATGCACCCACAATGGAATAGAGATAGAACTAAAGTGCTTAGGATCGCACCGCATCACACTTCCCCTAATGCTCTACCCATTCCAACACGTAAGCCCCTATTGGCGAGGGCTTGCAAACTGGGCTCGCAATTAAACAATCCTAATGTCAAACAGTGTATCCAAGGTGTCACACCCCAATTCTGATCCAACCAGAACGGTGTGAGTGAACCGTCATTGAACCAACGGTTCACACCAGGATCTCGAATAGGCCGTGTCCACCCATACAAACCAATTACACATAACCACAATCAGAATATAAATATACAGCGGAAGACTTTAAATAGAATGAACTGAGTATCTATTGATAATTTAAATAAATATCCCATTATTCAAATTCAAACATAAAATAATAATCTTTTACATCACTTAATATCAAACAAAAATAACTGAAACGACTAAATAAAATCCATCACAGGTACACGCAGAAAGGGCACTCGCATGAAGCGTCATGCTCGTCCTGTCCTACCTGTACATCCAACACCGCAGCACCATACGCCGGAGCGTTCACATAATCGTCCACAGTGTATCCTGCATCAACATCTAAAAACAATGTATATACAAAGGGTGAGCACACAACACAGCTCAGTAAGGCAATCAGACAGTTTCACAAGATTATGCATGAGTAACAATCATTTTATCTTTGTGGTCCGGTTTTAAGTTTGCAATGTGCTATAGAAAGGTTTGGTGGCCCCCGCACCTCTATACACGAGTGTGTGGCGTCGCACGGCAATCACACAACCACCAACCCACATACACCCATCATGGAATAGAGATAGAGCTAAGGTATACCCGCACCTCCCCTGATACTCTACCCATACCAGTACCTAAGCCCCTACTGGCCAGGGCTCGCAAACCCGGGCTCGCAACTAACCAATCCTATATGTCAACAATGTATGCTCTATCCCGGCACAGCCGTCTACGGCATAGAGATAGAGCTAGAGCGTCCTGGCCGGGTCGGAGACCTCCAAAACCTCACCTCCCCCGATACCCTATCCGCAACTAACCCACTAGGATAGAAACAATACGCAGGTAGACCCTATCCCAACACAACTCCCTACGGCATAGAGATAGAGCTAAAGCATCGTGGACAAGGCAGGCGTCGACTCGGAATCCTCGGTACCACCCAACGATGGTCGGGACAACATCAATATCGGAGACCAACGTACCACGATCTTCCCCGATACCCCACCCGTACCAAGCATGTTAAGATAGAATACTACAAAAGGTGCCGGTGTGAAGAGCGATCCAGGCCCATGCCCCACTCCACACACCAACGAAAACAATCACATGCCTAACAATCACATCCTATGAATGCATGAACAATAATAATAGCTGAAAGTAAAGGATGGCATGTGAATATGCACGGACATCACATCATAGATATTCAATGATTAACAACGATTTCTTGTCCATTAATTATTAGGTTTAGGTCGATTCCCTTACCGGCGTTCGTTCAATAACTTGCTCTACGTCGCAAGATCCAAACAATAAGTCACGGCTCCTACATAATATTAGGGTTTCATTAGAATATATTATTTAAGGTTTCATGTTGGTCGGAAACCAACATGGTTACAAAATACCCTCACGAGGCGGACCGGTGGCATGTACCGGTCGCGGCTCGTGGGAAAGACTGGCGACCGGTATGGTCAGCCGGTCCCCCACGAATAACCTCCCAGAGATAGCGGTCGCAACATACCGGTCGCACTATGTGCAACCGGTATAGTCGACCGGTATGTCTCGGAAGACCATACATGGGTTCTTCGACTGCCGTCGATCATCCTCCATGGATTTTCAGGGTTTCTCCTATCCATCCTAAGTCTAGGCTTTGAGTTAGAGCTATCCCCAACTCGATCAAGTCTCGTTTCGATGAATATCATCTCGAAACTCGAATCTAGGGTTTGACGGCAACTTAGGGTTTATTGGCCAATTTAGGGTTTTAGATCAATACCTACTTTGCATGGTATTGATCCACCCACACAATTATCATAGGGTAAGAAGATGGATCCAAACACTTACCGTTGACAGGTGTAGCGAGAGCTTCGTCAAACGATAATGGCGGCACCTCCTTCTTCTTCCTAGCTCCTTCTCCTCTCCAAGCTCTTTCTCTTCTCTAGGGTTTGTGAGAAATAATGGAAAGGATTTGAGGGGTTTAAGGGTGTATTTATATGCTAGAAATAGGGTTTAGTAACCCTACTAAGATTAGGAAACTTCTAGGATTCGAAATCAGGAAAGTGGGACCCGTAGAGACTAATTTCCAAATTCCCGCACATAGCTGTGCAGGCCATACCGGTCGACCGGTACCATCATCCGGTACCATCGACCGGTATACCTAAAATCAGGTATAATTGGTCGACTTCGGTCCGATTTCGTACCTGTTTGTTATCTGCTTGCCCCGTCTGGCTCGGTGATGATCGGAAGACCTGTCACGACACAAAACCAAGGTTTAGACCGGGTTTTCAGAGTGCGGGTCTTACACAAGGCCTCACCCCAACATCCCTCAATATGTCCATAGAGATAGAGTAAGGCCCCCTGGCAGAGTCGGAGACTACACGGTCCGAGATCACCTCCCCTGATGCCCTACGACGTAATAGTTCTGCTAAGGTAATGGCGATACGACGATGTCAATGGAAAAGACTTGAGTAGAGATAGGGCTAAAGTGCTTAGGACCGCACCGCATCACACTTCCCCTGATGCCCCACTCGCATCAAGTACACTAACCACACACAAACATTCACATGTCTATTCCTAGCATCATCATCATCATCATGTTGTAAATAAACGGAATTAAATATGCATGAACAGTAATAACAGGAATAGTAGATGACATGTGATATGCACATTACAATCATATAATCATATAATCATACATGGAATTGGACTCAATAAACAAAAATGATTTATTATTAGCCAATTAGTTTAGGTCTTGTTCCCTCACCTTTGCTTGAGTGTAGATCCTCTTTCAAGCTTTAAGAATCACCTTTATATCACTAGGAAAACCTAACAAGTCGATATATTTTAATTAGAATTAATTCCAACAGTTTTAAGCTTGCTGTAAAGCTAGGGTCGCAGGATGGGTCGCAGAATGGGTCGCAGGTATCTGAGACCCCAGGGTATAGGGTCGATGATAGGGTCGGTTATCCATCGACCCTAGGTGCGACCATAGCTTCCCTGAACTTCCCGAGAGCTTGGGGTCGATCCTGTGGTCTGATAGGGTCGGTTACCAGTCGTCCCTAAGTGCGACCATATGTAGTTTGAGTAAACTTTTCATCCTACAGTCCACTCTTTCATGTTTGGATCCTTTGGCTTACTTTCATGGTCCATTCTATGATTGTTCTATGGCTCAAAACTCCAAGTTACTTTCTTTACTTTGTTACAATGATTCCCTCCATGGATTCCATTGGAATTTTCCCATGGATGGAAGATTTGGGTTTCTCCTAGATCCTACCCTCTTTATATACTATTCTAGGGTCTTACACAATTCATGGAGAATGTTTTCATACCCTAAACTTGCTGAATTCAGAGATTCCTCTGAAACTCTTCTCCTTACCCTTCTTCTCCAACTTTCCTTCTCTTCTCTTTCTCTCACTTTCAATTAGGGTTTCAAAAGGAGTGAAAGAGCCTAAGGGATGTCCTATTTATAAAGGAAAACCTCCCAAAACCCGTCCTAACGAGTTTAGGAAATGTTCCCTTTGAATTAGGAAAATTTCCTAATTTTCGGTTTCTGTCAGTTTGCCTAGGGTCGATGCTAGGGTCGCAGAATCCGTCGACCCTAGGGTCTCAAGTCATCCGACCCTAGGACTCAAAAGTCATGGGTTGGACCCTGCTGAGGTGGGGTCAACCCTACCTGTTTAGGCATGCGACCCTACCATCCATTTTACTGTTTTTGGGTCAATTTCGTACCTGGTTTTGTGATTTTCTTCACGCACTTGGTCCATGTGGCTCGACCATGATAGGTAAACCTCATACAAGGTGGTAAGATCGGTTAGTTTGGTACGGGTCTTACACATCAAGCCTACCAATGTCGAGCAACAACGGAAAATACTCCAACACATCTGGTGTACTACCTTCTATCAGCTACATACAAGGGTCTACTTAATGACATGAATCGCCTAGAGACATGTATACATGAAAATATTATTTCATATGGGTCCAGATTGAATAACCTTCGATCTAATTGCCTTGATAAAACCTCAGAGGCAATAAACCTTGATATTGACCGTAGCAAACCGCCACATACCCTTTTGGTCAATATTTTACTTTGACACACCGCCGTGAACTATGGCTAAATACCGTCCCGTTCATTTGGCTTGATACTGTCTCGTTCATTTGGCTAAATACTGCCATTGTCAATGACATGTCAATGAATATGCAACATAGCAATAAATGAATACTGAAATAAAAATAACCATGGTAATAAATATCTATACCAAAATCATAGGCAATGTAAATAAACATAATGAAATAAATCATTATCAATGTGAGAAAAGTCTCCCACTAACCAAGCACATTTAATGAATTAACCATTTCTATATTAAACATACCGTCCTTTGAAAACTCCCATTGACAAAACCTTCGTCAGAGAATCTACAATCAAGTTGTTCAACGAATGTGCTCTACAATGATATAATTTCTTTGATTTTTTCTCTCACCTAAAGATATTTGAAATTCGATCTCTATTATGCTTTGAATTACTAGATTTCACATTATTCTTTGAGAACAATACAGTTGAACCGCTATCACAACACATCTCAATAGGCCTAAGTAAAATTTACAACCTTCCAGGTCTGAAAGATAACTCTTCAATCAGATATGCTACTTATTAGTTTCGCATATAGTTATAGAATCTACCTTACCAAAAGAGTGATGCATGGATAAACTTCTTTGCATTTTTCCCCAAGGATACATCTACCATTATAACAAAAACTCTAAGATGGGATTCATGCCACCAATGCAATCACCAAACACTACATCACAATAGCCAAGAGTGTCACTACTGCCACAAATGAGTAGATAGTCCTTGGTCCTCTGCAAGTACCGCATGATCTTCTATTCTCGTTGTTTAGTGAGCTATACCAGCATCCAACTAAAAATGTCTCTAAACACTCTAAACAAAGACTATGTGAGAATAAATATAATCTTGAGCATACACCAAACTCTGTACTTCAGATGTCTTCTCTCAACATCATTTGTTGAACATAACTCTGTCAATTTGTCTCCTTTACTGATTTAAGCATTTGCAACTTAACTGTTATGCATGTACATTCAATCATTCGAGAACACGAATAACGTATACCTTTTGAGACAAACCCAGAGTTTCATTTTTCCTATCATGAGAAAACTCAATGTCAAGTACAAAGGTACTTTCTCACACATTCTTTATCTCAAATTTATCAGACATTGAAACTATGGTTTCAACAGGTAAATCATGTCACTGCTGGTTAGTGATTAACCATCAACACATATGACTAGGAAATGAATCCACTCCCACTGACCTTTATGTTTACATAATGATCAATAACAATCTCAACAAAGTTTTAAGAAGATACAACTTTGTCAAACTTCAGGTACCACTACCTGGATGCTTGCTTAATCCACATATTGACTTTATAAGTCTACAAAATAGATTTTCTTTATCCTTTACCTCAAAACCTTCTGGGTAAAGCCTATAAGCACCTTCTTCCAGATTTTCTTTGATCAAAACGATCTTTACATCTATCTGATGCAACTCTAAAATAAAATACACAACTAAAACCTCAAAGATTTGAAGTCTATACTTTTTATTCTCTTTGTGTGATTTCACTTCGCTACAAGTTTTACTTTGTAGCAATCAATTCTTCCACTGGAATCATACATTTTCTTATATATCCATTTTGAGCCTTTGAGTACACCGCTCATGACAAGAGCATAAAATCTCAAATCTCGTTGATGTTCATAAATAACGATACATCATTTATGACTAGTAATCACTCAAAAACAATTTCATTATTGATAACTTACTCAAAAATATTGGGATCTTCATCTTGTCCAATGCTAAAACATCTATTTTTGAGGTATTTGGATGAAATCAGAGATCTACATGGTCTAGTATATCTCCTCATTGCCTTATCTAGCTCTGGTATTTTGACTATGCATCAACCTGAATGAAGATAATTTCAACAATTATTTCATTACACTTTGATAATATTTTTGATACCTCAACTAATTGTTCCACAATAATTTTCATGTGGTCTCATTAAACTTATGTTTCCTGGATGTGACTGCTAACCAACATCATCAATGAATCTTGCTGAATCCTTCAGACATGAGTGGTTATCCCAAAAATGATAACTCAATGTCCTAAAATAATCACTCTGCCACGAGTGTTATGAAAATACGTTACTTTTATAGTTCCAATCAAGAAGATAACTTGAACTGAAACCAACTTACATGGCACCCTATTAATACTATAGGCTGCAGTATTGATCACTCCATAGGAGCTAATATATTCTCGAGTTCTCTTGATCATATTTATTTGTCACTCTTTTATTGTTGAATCTCATCCACATGATGCTACGCCATAAGTTTTAGCACTTGTAAACATTTGGCTAAAATTTTGGGAGTATATCAATATCACCCGATCTACCTTAACAATTTACATTTTCCTTCAGATCCAACAGTCTTAATCCTTTAATAAAATATTTTCCTTTCTTTTCAATATATTGAAAAAACATCCAGTGAACTGATTATCACAAAAATTCCTAGATAAAATTTTGATGTCCATAAGATCCAACAATTTTCTGTTGCAAAAACTTTTTAATATTTTTTAATCTTGTCATCTTCCCCTTAAACAATCCTTACAAGTACGCAAGTCATTAACTTTAGGGGCTTCCAGAATTCTGTTCTTTACAACCTTTTTATAGTCTTTTCTTAGATAAGAGTCCTAAATGTCTATGCTAAGGATGAAATTAGGATATACTGTCACACCCCAATTCCGGCTGAACCAGAAGTGTGAGTGAACCGGTATTAAACCACGGTTCACACCAGGATCTCGAAAGACCGTGTCAACCAATCATCCCTGAGCAGACCATCAAAATTCGAGTAATACTAGCGTCGGAAATAATATATCAATGAGTTTCGAACTAAATAATAAATTAAAATAATTAATCCGATTATTCCATCATCCATCGAATTTAAATAATATTTATTTACAAGCTTTAAATTGAAAATAATCAAATCAAAGAGGAAAGACACGAGGAAGGAGCACTCGCATAACGCATCATGCTCGTCCTCCACACTCTGTGTCTCTCAGGGCAGCCATCGTCTTGTAGGTTTGGGGCGGTCACGTAGTCCTCCACCGTGTACCCCGCATCCAAATCCGAAAAGAGAGATATATATATCGGGGTGAGCTACCACATGGTCGAGAAAGCACAAGACCAATGCAACATCCACATGCATGAGTTAACATTACACTTTGGGCCGGTATAACTTGCAATTGTGCTATGGTAAGGTTTGGCGGCCACCGCACCTCCATGCACGAGTGTGAGCACACCCAATAGTCGGGCTCT